>CM060623.1:28477623-28530123 GCA_030578275.1 Meda fulgida
GAAGGCCACCGAAGTCCAGTTTGCTCGTATTCACCGCCATTCCTCGCCCTCTCAGACTGTGACCACACTAAAAGGTCATTTAGTGTTTCTGCCCAGACAGCCAGGGGCCAGTCCAACGGTTCTGTACGACCACATAAATCCTTTTAAAGGTCTGTGTCTGATTTGTATTGCAGTAGATGAAATGAGGGAATGGGACCCAGCAAGCCCTGAGGAACCGGACAAGAGAGGAGAGTAGGCAGCGCATAGCAATCGACTACCAGTCCTGCACCATTAACCTGAGTTTTACAGCCCATAAGAATATTGATCTCGCTCCCCCCTCCCCATTAATAACACACAGAACAAAATCTGGGTGTATTACTTCTATAGCTTTCTGGAAGCTGGTGTAACCTTGACTCACTACAGAGATAACAGAGTTCCTTAACAGAGTGGCGTCTGGTGTAGCCTAGTGGTTGAAGGGATAGTTCACCCAAAAATCAAATCTAATATGTTTAAGTTTCAAAGAAAAGATGCAAAAGTCTCCTAAATATTATTTATAGGACTTGTGCACTACATTATGAGTCTTCTAAAGTCATGTGATAGCTTTGTGTGAGGAACAGATTCAAATTTACAATACTATTCACTGATAATCTTGCGTCTGTGAGTTGAAGAGAATGGGATCTGTTTGATTCATTAATGTATCATGCAGACCTCTAGGATGAAATATATGCAAGTATTATACACAAAACCCCTGGGCTAACAGGTTTAAAGGTTGTTTGTTCAAACTCAAAAATCCAAAAGCAAGGATTGATGAGTGAATTAAGACCTTTGTGCCTCTGAGTAAGACACGTAACCCCAGGTTGCTCCAAGGGGGATTGTTCTAATAATGGATTGAAGCATCTGCTAAAATCACAAGTTAGAAATAATTAGCAGTGATGTGCCACCAATCTACAATTCCATTTAAAAGATTTTGGTCACACTTTAGTTTAGGGTCCAATTCTCACTACATTAACTAACTATTAACAACGACTTTTGCCTCAAACTCCTAATTACTGCTTATAAATAGTAAGGTAGATGTTAAGTTTATGTATTGGGTAGGATTAAGGGATGTTGAATATGGTCATGCAGAATAAGGCATTAATAATTGCTTATAAGTACAAATAAACTGCCAATATCCTAGTAACATGCAAGCTAATAAGCAACTAGTTCATAGTGAAGATTATCAAGTTACAATTTTTTTTTCTTTAAAGAAATTAATGCTTTTTATTCATCAAGTATACATTATACTTTTATAATGTTACAAAAGATTTCTATTTCAAATAAATGCTGTTCTTTTGACATTTCTATTTAATCAAGGATTCCTGAAAAAGATAAAATGATCACAGTCTCCACAAAAATAGTAGGCAGCACATCTGTTTTCAACAACGATAATAGTAAATGTTTCTTAAGCAGCAAATTATTATATTAGATTGATTTCTGAGGGATCATGTGACACTGAAGACTGGAGTAATGATGCTGAAAATTCAGCTTTGCCAACAAATTAATATATATTATTATAGAAAAGGGCTATATTTCACAATATTACTGTTTTTACTGTATTTTGATCAAATGAATGCATTCTTGGTGAGCATAGGAAACTTTTCAAAAAATCTAACAAACCAAAAACATTTAATTGTTAATCAAATTTAACTAGTCTGTCTAAAAGGGATAGTTCACCCAAAAAAAATCTGTCATCAATTAGGCTACTCTTCCAAACCTGTAAGACTTTCTTTCTTCTGAGGAACATAGAAGATATTTTGAAGAATGTTGGTAACCAAACTGAATTGAACTGAACTGGATGTTTGTCCATGCAATGGGAGCCAATGGGAACCAAATCCATTTGGTTACCAAAATTCTTCAAAATATCTTCTTTTGTTCCACAGAAGACAGAAAGTCATACAGGTTTGGAATGACATTAGGGTGTGTACATGATGACAAAATTTTCATTTCTGGGTGAACTTTACTTCCCTTTAAGGAAGCCCTGTAAAATTAAGCTTGTTTACTCCAACGTTCACAAGAAACAAACTAGATGTGTTTTTGAGGGATGTATGGACACTAAGAGCAGCCCTTTAATAGCAAAATGAACCGGTATTTCACAAATAAACTTTGGAATTTAAAGACATACAGTAATGTCGGTAATCTTACATATGTTGCATTTTACAAGATCCTTTTCCACTGAAATGTGGGAAAGGGTGAAATCAGCATATACACCTGTGTATTATGAAACCTGGATTTAAACAAATATTCTGGGTTGCTTTCAACAAAATGTCTAACATGCTGTCTATTAGCACATACAATGCATTTCCTATTTAAATGCACCAGGGGATGAGTCAAATACTGTCTGTAGTAATTGACACAATGATGTGGTACAGAGACAGTAAACATAACAATGTACATAATGAACTCAAATGTTTCAGCAAAACTTTTCCCAAAACACTCTAAAACATCTACATTACCTAATGTGAAGATCTCAAAAACATTTTAAAGGGGTGGTTAATTATGATTTCACTTTTCTAACTTAAGTTAGTGTGTAATGTTGCTGTTTGAGCATAAACATCATCTGCAACTTTTTGCCACTCAGTGAGCGTAACCGCAGTCACTTTGGCTGATAGTGACATCATGTGCATACCCTCTATTGAGTTTTACCTGTCTGTATGTGTCTCTGTGGTTATCATCTGTTCTGGAGTGGTAATACTGCTCGATGAAGCCGAAATACTCCTCCCTCTTCCTCTGGAGAACCAGATCCCTGCGTTCCCTATTGGCAGGAAGATAGCCCTGAGAGAATCACATGGAGAGAGGAAATGCTAATTTAATAGTATTGAGAAAACAACTGCTGTGTACATACTTTCTCCATGTCTTCCAAGTCTATTTTGCCTCATACCAAATATAACCTATAAATAATGCAAACTAAAGATATTAAAACAGCAACATGTAACTTCAGTTCAATACTGAAGTCCCTTGTGGAAAAAAAAAGTTTTTCATCTTTTTAAAATCTACATATTGGATCATTTCAATGAGATGAGCATTATTGTGCCGAAGTCAAATGAATAATAAATTCTTTTCAGAATATATCTCACTGACTTGATGCTAATGGCTTTTTTGTACTGCTCATATAAATGACACTTTTCAAAAACCATCTAACAAGAGAAGCAAATCAAGCAAGTTACATTTCATTCATTTAAGTTCTTTTCAGAAGCTTTCTTATCAAAGTGCCTTACTAAACAATTTGCATGATCCACATTATATAGATGCTAGGGTGGTAAGCGATGCTAAGTTATGGTGATTTTTTTTTTACTCTTTTGAAAAAAGGGCCTTATGATCGCCAAAGTTGCATTTATTTGATTAAAAATACAGTAAAAATAGTAATATTTTAAAATATTTTTACAAAATTAAAATAAATTTTATATTTGAACACATTTTAAAATGTCAATTATTCCTGTGATGCAAAGCTGAAGTTTCAGCATCATTATTCCAGTCTTTAGTGTCACATGATCCTTCAGAAATCATTTTAAAATGCTGATTTGGTGCTCAAGAATTATTATTTTTTTATCATCAATGCGGTAAACAGGTGTGCTGCTTAATATTTTTGTGGAAACTGTGATAAAAAACTTTTTTCAGGATTATTTGAATTTAAGATTCAAAAGAACAGCATTTATTATCTTAAAATAATGGGTCACTTTTGATCAATTTAATTCATCCTTGCTGAATAAAAGTATTAATTACTAACTAACCCCAAACTTTTGACCTTTTGATGACTCAGATCACGCCTTCAATGTAAGTCTATGGGTTTTTTATGTGTTCACCCCATTATATTGTCTATGGGGGCGAAACGTTGCCCGTTATACTGTCCACAGAGTAAACTTTGTAATTCATATTGCATAGAGCAATTGCTTCAATTTAATACTTTGGGATTGGGATTCGAACAACCCCCTAACTCTAGGTATGAACAATAATAATAATAATGATGCTTGCCTTAGCAAACACTACTAACTAAGAAGCGCATTTGAGAATACAGAAAGCAGACCTCAGACCCCAAAAAGTCAAGAGAAAAAAAAAATCCAGAACTCAGGAAGAAACTTCTAATTATTTAGTGACTAAACTAACACACAGGCAAGATGCAATTTTGCTAGAATATACTTGGTAGCTACAGAAAAGTCCCTTAAGAGCAGACAACAAGTGCAGGCTATTTGTAGAGCAGAAGTGGAGGCGTGGAACTGTCAGTTAGACTCTCCATCATGTTTCTGAAAATTATGTTTTTAAAGTGTCTTCCCCTCCCATTGTTTCTCAACTCGTTTTAATGAGCACACACAGAGTTGACGAGCGCTTGAACACAAATGATAACGTACATTCAGAATCTCTCTCAATTCAGCTCACGCCTGTAGCTTTGAATAATAAGTGCACAAACTCAGCTTGTTTGGATTCGCCCCATCACTGGTCCTTCGAAACTGTAGTAACAGCTATTAAAATTCCATGGTAAAAATCTAAATCATCTTAAAACGGCTTTTCAAAGTGATTCTGACATAACAAACGTGAAATGGGCCTACAAAAATAAAACGCAAACGTTGTTCTTTATAATCACAATTTGAATTTGAAAAGCAGAGACTAAATGCTTCCATTTGGCACCCTACCATTCGTTCAGCACGCATCCACTTCTGTATCTTTATACATATGGAATTATTTAGTCTAATCCACCAGCAAACATTGCATGAAGCAGAAAAAGCTTGGAGGGGCCGGGGTGGGGATTTGCTTGTACAGCTTAGCCCGGAGGTGTGTGTTATTGACGTGTAAGTTTGCACCAGAAACGCAAATGAGGCTTGTAAAGCATTCTCCAAACATCTGCGCACATACAGCCATAACACAGCAGCCGAATCTGCCCCTCCTATGATGACAGTCACATTTCTGCTGACATTAAGTGCTCAGCAAGGCCAATATTGCAAAACAAATCAATAACACATTAAAATGAAAGAGGCACAGATGTTTTATACCCTCAGAAAAACGTAAAAGATTATTGCGAACCTATGCACAACTTAACCGCAAAGTTTGTGATGCTGGCTTTCAGTAGATAAAAAAGATTTTTACTTGCTGTGATTAAATAAACAGTAATTTTTCATTTGCTACCATTGAATGGAATATGCATTTGGCTGCATTTCAGATAAGTACGTTTAAAACATGTTTAACAAAAAATTATTTTCCCCAGGAAGAAAACAGAGTCAGATATATTATTAATATTAATAATACAAAAAAATATTGGAAGGCATCAGAGTCGTAACCTAGTGGTAAGGGCATGTGAGCAAAAGTAGTTCAAGAATGGTTCACAACATATTTCAGCCCAATTCTTCCCTCTTGTCCACATTTTTATTGTCCTCTCACCTCTGTTTTTTAAAATAAGAATTGTGCAATGGAAATGAAAAAGTACTAGTAAATACTTACCGATAAAAGTCTCCAGGTGACTGGCCGAACCTCGCGAGGGATTCCCGACCAGCTATGTTTCCGTAACTCCTCTGTATGAACAAAAAGTGTCACAAAAAGTTAATCCAAAATGACAAATACTTCAATAGCACAATAAAACTGCTGAGTTGTTTAGTAGGTAAACGACTGCTGCTAATACTCAAGCTGATGACACAATCATACTGCGGTTTGGACCCGAAAGTACAATGTAAAAAGAGCCCTGCAGGGACAGGAGGAGGGGGTTGAAATCAGATTAAGTGGACCAAGCAATTGAACACAAATTGAACGCATACATCAAGAATTTGTTCATATTCTGTGATAGAAGATCATGCTTGACATACTCTAAACCTGCCTTTACAGATCCAGTAACACTTAACTTACAGTGCCATCAACATAATCAATAAACAATTATTTTTAATTAGTGAAACATTCACAGTTTTCACAGCCATGCCACCTTGATCTATGGCAACTCCAATAAGACTTAACTGCACATTGATTTTAAAAGAGATGGCTGGGAAGTTCACGATTCACAGGTGATCAAGCAATGGCTTGGGATGTTGGCATGACGTTTGAAGAGCACATTTAAGTCAAGTCACCTTTATTTATATAGCGCATTATTCAATACAGATTATTTTAAAGCAGCTTTGCAGAGATAACAGGAAAAAGATTCAATGATGCAAACAGAGTTCATTTCAGCTGTAAAGCAACTCTAAAAGAAAATGGTGTCATTGTTGATTCAGTTAATTTAATCTATAAAGCAGTTCTGCAAAAAATTCTGTCATCGTCCAGCTCAGTTTAGTTCTCATTTAGTGAATTAAAACTAATCTATGTGAATTGAGTGGTTTAGTCCAAATTGTCAGAAGAGACTCGATCGCTTTATATAATAAGTTTTAATGTAGGCTTTTATTCAGATTTAAAGATTCATCAACTCACATTTAAACATTTATTCAACTCACACATCAGTTGTGGTAAATGGAAGCGCACACAAGTTCGCTTGACGTGTGAGAACCAATGAGGTTTATTCTCGTGTCACACTGCACGTTTGATCTTCTGCAAGAACCAATGAGGTTCCTTCTCGTATTACGCAAGACGTTTGAGCTTCTGCAAGAGGTCTGTTTGCATGCGTCAAGCATGTTTGGTTGAGCTTCCGTTTATGTTCGTTGATCAATGTTTGGATAAAAGCCTAAATTCAATCAGTTTATCATATAAAGCGATCGAGTCTCTTCAGTAAATGTGGACTAAACCGCTCAATTCACATAGATTAGTTTTACAAACTCTATACATTTTTTTTGAAGCGTGAGAGTGTCAGTTGCGTAGCTGTCTATGGAGGGACAGAAAACTCAGATTTAATAAAAAAAGATCTTCATTTACGTTCTGAAGATGAACGAAAGGCTCATGGGTTTGGAACGGTGAATAATTACTGAAAGAATTTATTTTAATGTGAACTAATCCTTTAACATTAGTGTTCAGAGAACATATCTTGAAATAAGTTTATATTTCTTATCACATCGGCTGTTTCTTGTCAAAGTACAAATCTCAAATTATAATAGATTTATAAGACAGTATTAGCCAGTGGATAAATAAAATAAACTTAATTTAAACAAGTATTTAAAAATATATGTTTAATAATATATATTAAATTAGGTTTACATCAATTTTGCTTCTCATGTGTATTGCTATGTTTTAAGGATTTTGCCAGTGTATTTCCTGTTGCTTCTCTTCTATGTCTATGAACAAAAAATGTAGAGATTCAGGAGCTACTGAAGAAATACTCTAGATACAGTAAATAAAACCAGTTTATAATCAATGTCACAATTTCTTCAGACGTTTGCAAAACTTGCTATACTTCATGTTTTATGTGGTTGCGAGGGTATATGGTGTGGTTGCTAGATTGCTTAATAGCTAAATAGCCCCAAGGCTCTATCGTAAATTCCAATCATTTACACAAACAAACACCTTCTTAACATGTCACACCAATACCAAAGTATCAATAAACAATTCAGGACAAGTTGCATGCTAAAGTGTGACTGGAATATCCTTGCCTTGGCAAGCACCACTATCAAAGAAAAATGGTTTTGTACTTTCGAATCTTACAATAGAGCGCAAAGATAATTGTAGTCATGAAAACCAGATGAATCATAGTGAATCTTAGCCATTCTCTCTGTCTGTTCCTTCATTGTTATAAAGACAACATTACATTGCAGGTGGATGCCATTATCCCAAATACCATTGATCTGTCCAGGTGATGAAGCCTCCACTACTTTTAGAGGATTGTTTTTGTGAACTCCCACCAAGGCCTCTGGATCATCACGATCAGCGAATGTAAAACTGACTTTCACAACGTCTATGAAAACTTAAAAGGCTTGCTGAGCAACATCTGGTGAGTCGCTCCTGGGTCGTTTTTGAGTTAGAACAAACATGAATCCGATATTCAAGCGCTCCTAAATTACTAATGGAATTGGACACCTGCCAACCATCAAATGATAACAGAATGATGAAAGATCTCAGAAGCCATTATGAACCCAGAATACTGTGCAGGGAACCCCCTCCAACTTTATCACAAGCACATTTTTCATAAGGCTCTGTGAAAGACGTGCATAAGCATTATTTTTCCCTCCAATGACTGATGGTTCTCATTCCCCCGTGATTTCAGCCTGTCGCTCAGAAAGCTCAGAGCCTGCGGAGGCTGAAACTATAAAGCAAAGAAGAGTGACTCTTTTTGATAGCATCATTATAGCATCAGCAGCACAAACGAGTGAAGGCGCACGCAAAACTTGTTTCTGTTCCGCCAGCTCGCAGGTGCACTCGAAGAGACGATTGGTTGGAGACTGTGGGGAGAACAGAAGGGCCTCTCAGCATGAACTCAGGAAGAGTAGGATAACATCATGGACGGGTTTCATCCATTCTGCCATCCCACACTGTCTCACCTGGCAAAGAGATTCAGCTAGAGGCTGAAAAACAGGCAGGCGAGCGAGGTGCGAACAAACGTGAGGGTTTTGTGGCTTTCTGTTTTGAGATGGTCCTGATGGATGGACATTAATATCTTATATTAAATTAAGTTAACAAGCAACCCTTTTTTTTATCCTACTGAAAACAGTCCCTGATCTCTCTCTTTTTTTTTTTTACTTTTAATGCAAGCAAAATTCACTTATTGTTTATTTTAAAGCTTACCCAGGTCTGTGTTGGGGCTGGCAAGTAGCTGCTTAAATTTATCCAATCGAGTCTTCTCTCTCACCGTCATGGGTGGAGCTCCTGAGGCATTTTGGTCTGAAATGCGGGCAACTAATGGAATGATGGGACGCACAGGAAGTGACTGCTGTTTCTGCAGGGTATTGCGAGCTAAACAGGATAGAAAGATACAAATATTAAGCATGGTAAAAGTCATAAAATGTGCGTGTATTTATGCATGTATGTATATATATACTTCAAACATATATTTTAAGAAAATTACCATTGTTTGGCAAATAAATAAATGACAGACAGTCAAATATGTATTACCAAAATGTTATCATATACGGTACACCTCATTAAAGGGAATTTATAGTAATTTATAGTGTTAATACTATTCAATGTGTTCATGAATCGCTTGTGTATGCAGAGCATTCTCATCTTATATGGACCGCATGCCCCATATGTATGTTTATGTGTGTGTACGGTATATATATATATATATATATACACACATAAGCTGAGAATATACACCCATATATATATATATATTTATATATACATACACACACACACACATCATAATGTCTTTAATTTTAGTCAGTTTTACAGGTTTTTTTTTGTCAAATTTAGTCAAAAAAAAAAAAAAAAAAAACCTTGACAAGATTGACTTGAATCATAAGCAAAACAAATTTACCAGCCACAATTTGCGCAAAAAAAACCCAAGTAGGGTTATTTTTCAATTATGATGAGGTTAATAAACTTAAACTAGCTTCTTTAAGGTAAGGCATGGCCAAAATATTAGCCGTTTTTCCAACCCTTATGGAGTTTAGCCCTCAAACTGTTTAGTTGAAAATATCTACAACAGTGTGTGACTGGACAGTCAAAAAGTCATTTATACAGTCATATCAGCAGTATAACAAACAGCAATTAGGTAATGATGATACTTTTTATAATACAGACAAGAAAAAAAACACATTTGATCCATCTTAATTATTTTATAGCTTCTTACAATGGTGTAGCTTAAAAACAACAGCAACCAGAGCATACCTGCATTAACATTCAGCTGGGCTTCGCTACAGGACTTTACCACCCTGCCATTGGCTGGACCACTTTCAACATCCAGTCCATCTTGATCGGGGGTTGTGCTGATTGGTTCCTGCCTGTCTAGTAGGCGGGGCAGTGGCTCTGTGTCCTCTGGGGCTCTGAAGAGTTTGAGGCGGGGTGTCTGAGGCGTAGATCGTGATTGGACAGGGGAAGATGAGGACTGGTTGAGACTGAACATACAGTCATCCTCTTCATCATCAAGGTCCCATGCATCATTGGTGCTCCGGGCAAATTCGTGGAAAGTTGCAGGTTTTTTGGATTTGGTGTTCACACCGCTGGCCTTCGGAGTGTCTTTTAATCTATAGCAAAACAAAACAGCTTTTTAAAGCAGCTAAATTGCACGCACTATATATATATATATATATATATTGTTTACAGTAAGAAGGGAAAATGCATGATAAATGAATAACAAAAATAAAAAATTAAATGTTGCAAAAGGTCTATGCAAATCTTGCACTCAATAAACATGTTTAGATGGATTCAGACCACAACTGAAAAGCAAAAAAGAACATGAATGAGGAGAGTAAAGGAACAAATAACTGAAAAAGATATGGCTGATTTGCACGCAGACAGTCGACCAGCTAGCAGCACTTACGGACGGTGTCTCCGTGGGTCCAAAGGGGGGTGTTGTGCTCCATATACTGGCTGTAAGCTGAGAGAAAGAAAAGCTGACATTTGCTATATAAAGAGTCAGAAAAAAGGGCTGGGTGATTCTAAATACTTCCAGCCTTATGACAATATCTAATATACATCTCAAAATGTATTAACAATCTCATGTTGTTCCAAACCCATATGATATTCTTTCTTCCATGGAACGAAAAAAAAAAGCAAACTTCTGACGAATATCCTGGCCAGTCCACTATTCTATGTAATGAAAGAGAATGAGGACTGGGAATGTCAAGCTCCAAAGAGACAAAACACCATACAAGAAATAGAAGTTTAAATCAGATATGCTACTTAAACATGTCTTAACGCCCTCTTCTGAGTCACAAGATAAAGAAGGATAGTGCAACTAGGTCAATTACACGGCTATGCTCAGAACGAATACATCATGTTTTAATTTTCACGTGAAAAAGAATGCATTATGCAACGATTTCAAATAGTAGAATGCTACATTGCTTTCACATGACTTCATTATACTACAATTCAAACGTTTGGGGTCAGTACCGTTTTTTGTTTTGTTTTTAAAGTATACTTTTATACACATGGTCAAGGATGTATAAAATTGATCAAAAGTGACTAAGATTGTTACAAAAGATTTTTTGCATTTTCTATTCATCAAAAAGTAATATCATGGTTCCCACAAACATTAAGCACCACAACCATTTTCAACATTGGTTACAATAATAAATGTTTCTTGAGCAGCAAATCAGCATATTAGAATGATTTCTGAAAGACCATGTGACACTGAAGACTGGAGTAATAATGCTGAAAATTCAGCTTTGCATCACAAGAATAAATTACATTTTAAAATTATATTAGCCAAAAGAAAACAATTATTTGGAATTGCAATAATATTTCACAATTTTACTTTTGAATGGTAGTTAGGGTTAGGTTTAATCCCAAAAAAACAAAAAAAAAAAAACATTTCATTTCCTTTGTTAAAATTATTTATCCAATCTTATTAACCATCTTATCTCATAGCTGGCAATAAGGATCACAAATACCAACAGTTAGGCTACAATGAAATTGAAGGTCAAGTAACATAAGTACACTGTATTATGAGATACAGTAGTGTGCAGTGAGTGCTATGTTGTATTCTGGACATTTTGGAAGATAATGTCATAAGATATTCAAAGACTATGCGTAGAATCAAAGGCTATAGACGGTTCACTTGTATTACTATGATGAATGAGGGGAAACTGCAATATGGCAGATTACGTGTCTAAAATAAACACTTTCCAATGCCTTTTGAACAACATTTATGATTAGTGGTGCAACAGATCACTAAACTCACGGTTCGGATCATATTCCGGTTTTTCGGAGTCACGGATGGGATCATTTTTCACTTGCACAAACTTTCACCCTATGATGGTTAAACTAAGCAATTAATCTGCGAATCACATGCGTGCCAAACCATGGAGCCTAGTCCAGTAAGGCTCATGGATCAACTGTGATCCGTTGCATCCTTACTTATGATGCAGTTCAAGTCAGGTTTTATTGGTAATTTTAAATATGAAATTTAATTCTAATTTTGGTTAACAGCTTTGTCCAGCACTTCAAAGCTCTAAATATTATCCAATTTTAATGTGATGATTTGTAAACCTAAGTTCAAAGATCTAGGAAAACTAAAAAATGTTGGCAATTTCTGGCAAACAATCACTTGTATAAAAAATAAAATAAAAAAAAGACATGAAATTACCACTATACCCAATAGATTAGCCATTTCCACTCGCTAATATGTGGGAAAAAAGGAATTCACAAAGTCTCATGAAAAAAAAAAACATTTCTTCAAATTGTGACTGAATTACACAGTAAACAACTAAAGAACGCTCCTTTTACAATCACTGAAGCTGTCGGTCAGTTCAGTATGATACTATACAATGGTACATTTAATAAAAGTAGAATATTTACATTTTCCTCAATAAAAGTTTGTTCTGTGCACGTTACTGTTGTTAATAAAAGTTAATTTTATCTGCATATCAATTCAAGCTGAGTGCATTACTGTCAAATTTCCAATTAACAAACATTTAATCGTATTAGTAACTGCACTTATTAATGCAAAACAATAGTAATTTTATATTTAACTTATATAATAAATTTTCCCTCAGCGCTACCAAATCTGGTGCTGGCGCAACCAACTGTCAGACTTAGTGGCACTGGTGCTTCTGCTCTCAAATATTAGTCTGGAGCCCTGACTCTTAATACTCAATACATCCTCCAGCCCTAGTCAGAAAAACACAGCGAAAACCAAAATATGAAGAAGTAAAGGTAGTCTAAAACAATTCTTGAGCAAGAGGATAGACCCTTGGTGACAGCAAAAAATACATCTCAAATTACAAGTCAAGCACACTGCTGGGCCCTGCATATTACAACAACATATAAATATGAATATCTACAATATTAGAGGCTATCGTGAGTTATTGAGCAATATCCTGCACAATGGTGAGATAAGTCCAAAGACTGCAGTCCTAAGCAGAATTTTTACAGGCAACACAGGGCCATAAGTGTGGTCATATAGTTGAAAGGAAAATTAACGGTATGGTTGTTACAAGGCCCTTTTCTGTTGAAATCAACACAATACTAATTGCATTATGTGCAAATGGGATCACAGAATAATTGGCAAAACACACAATGCAGCTGAAATATGGCTCATCAATTTTTACGAGAGTACAAAATAAAAGGTAAATTACTTCCAGATATGTAAGCAAGCCGCTTGCATTTGCATTAAATATTAGGCTGTGAGCAAAGAGTGCGTTTGAATAAACGAGCAGCTTGCCGGAGGGCAGCGTTATCTTAGACTCGTGTTGTTCCTTCTGCTTTACACACACATAACTTTTCCACACTGTGATCTACATACAAAAGCTAACAGTGTGAGAGATATCAAAGTAATTATTCATTTCCCTTAATGGGAATTTCACTAAAGTGAATTAAACAAGTCCATAATTCAGCTATCAACAGACAGAACCATTTGTGTCTTTCTGAGACAGTACTGCTGTGCTAAGTACCAAGTATATTCGGTGCCCGCTGATAGACGTTTCTATTCACAGAGTGTTTGTTAAAGCGTTGAACATTGCGGTCAATCACAATCACATCTGTTGAGCGCGTGAACAATAGCCTATGAGAGGTGAGTTATCTCAACAGTAAGTTAGTCAGAATCTGTTTAACACCTGAACCTTATGAGGTTGTGCTTTGTTCAACATGAGCCGCACACTGTGTAAAGACAATGTAAATAAGAGATTCATTGTACAGTTAAGACTGTTTTATTACAACAGGAGTTTTCAGGAGAGTGCAAAATGCAGTGAGCTTGCAGCCTTAGCCTTATATCTTGCTTTCTGTTTATAACCCATTCACAATCTGAATACAAGTTTAGTTTTTCATGCTGCTAAGTACACTGCAAAGTTTCTGGATTGACAACCATATTTAAATTCATGACTAAATCGGAAACTGCGATGACTGACAGTGATAACCAACGCAACGGGAGACATTTTATTTGTAAGTACTTAAAGGTACAGTTAGTATGTAACTTTTTTGTTCAAAATTGATATAATGAGTGAGTACAGTTCCTCATGAATCCTTCTTCCAAACCGGACTTTTGTCTTATCCTGAATCCCTAGGGGATACCTACAATAAGTGTTTATATTCAGACTATCTTAGACGGAGCGGTAGGGCTGGGTGATATGGACAAAAAAAAAAAAATCATATCTCTGTATTATTTGGCTAAATGGCGATATATGGTATATACCTCAAAGTCGGTATATTTTACTTTTTTCTCTTTGGATACAAAAATTCTTAATTATTTAAAAATATATATATTGTCACATCCTGTTTAATGTTGTCCTATAAACAATGATCATATTGAAGACTATGAAAACAATTAAAGTGAATGTAACCATGCATGTATTGTAGGCTGTTACTGTATAAAAAAGGGTTAAAATCACATTACTTTCTAACATTGTAACTTTACAATTTAAAAACAAAAATAATGCTTTTTAAAGTAGAAGTTAAATCCACTAAAAGTGAAAATAGTAAGTAAAAGAACAGACTTATATTTGGCTATTTGATTACCCCATTACAATAGTCACTTTATAGTTACTGCTATCATAAAAATACACTTACTTGTAGATTTAAAATTCTAAATAAGACATTATTGTCCAACAACAAATATTTTAGCAAAATGTATTTTTTTGTCCGAATACTTATGCTCCAATTCTATTGCGCTCCGTCTGTTTGGTTCACAGAAATCTGTGAAATTTAGCGGAGACTCGCTTGCAGAAGGCTCGTCCATTCCTGGTACAAAATGAAAGTATTTGCAAGACTTTCTAACAATTACAGATGGAGAATACACCTGTAAAATGTAAGTTATGCATGAGGAAAACGCATTCAACAGTGCAAATATCTGTCAGAGCATATTAAACTATACGTGTTAACTATATCTCACGAGTTGCTTTAAAGGCCTTAATATAAAGCATTTCTCATGTTCAGGACAAAAATGTAATTATGCACTTTCCGTGCAGCAGCTCACTCTGCATCCTCCGATATTTTTCAGACGCGCTCTTATCAAAGTATATATCAATATCTAAACATTATTGCCTATGGTTTAGAAAATTTTTTTTTGATATACTATACAAACTCGATATACCGCCCAGCCCGGCTGAGGAGCAGCCCTGAACCTGCATGACTCGCCATACACATAACAGAGAGATGTAGCTCCGGCTAATATGTTCTTCCACAAGACACATGGAGTATTAACCGCTAGACTGACAAAAGTTACAAAAAAGTGTACCTTTAATTCAACAGTTTTTGCTCTAGTACTGAAATCGGTACAAAGAACTGCACACTTTTACTGGTACAGACTGCAGAAATGTTGGTACCGTAACAACCCTAGCCTCTACAACTGTGCCTCATGTTATTTGACCGAGAAGACACCAAGGTTGTCTGGAGGCATCTAGTATCAGTTTTGCATGCTCTGTCCCTTCTGTTGAATGAGATAAATGGTGAGGGAAGTGGCCACACCTCTCGCCCACTCATGTTACAGCAGGAACACACCCACTGCGAGTCCTCCAACTGCTGCAGATTCACCTGAACAAGCAACTCAACCCGTCTGGATAACAACCACGCCCAAACAATGACAGCAGGTTCATCTTTCCCATCACAGAGGGGGATTCCACCTGTTTTTAACATCATCTTCATTGTGATCTGCTCATAATATAGCAATTGAAACTTTCTGAAAAGATGAGGTCATGAACACTGAAGGAACACTTTTAAATACCAATTTTAATAGAGCCGTTTCGAAAAACAGCTCAACGATTCTCAGTTAATTAAAGTTTAGGAATTTTTACTTTATTTCAAATAAAAATATACTGTAGTGCATACTGATTGAGAGACCATCACTACCATTACCATATTAATAACTGCATAACTTCATATGCAACATTTCAAAAGTTTGGGCTCAGTATGATTTTTTATTAAAGAAATTGGCGCTTTTATTCAACAAGGACACATCAAATTGATCAAAAATGACAGTAAAGACAATTACAATGTTACAAAATATTTCTGTTTCAAATAAACTTTTCTTTAAAAGTTCTTTTGAACTTTCTACTCATCAAAACATCCTGGAAAAAAATCACGGTTTTGAAAAAATATTAAGCAGCACAACTGTTTTCAACATTGATAAAAATAAGAAAATATTTTTGAGCAACAAATCAGTATATTAGAATGATTTCTGAAGGACCATGTGACATGAAGACTGAAGTAATGACTGTTGTATTTTTAAATACAGTTTAAATAAATATATTAAAATACAAAAAAACTTTTATTTTAAATTAATAATATTTAACAATATAGGCTAACTGTTCATGACTGCATTTTTGATTATGAACTTATGAACAGTAGTGCAAGAATTCTCTCCTTTCTAAAACAAAAATAATAGCCTACAAATTACTCAAATATCAGTTACATTATCTGGAGGCATTATTTTAAAGCTAGTTTTAATATCTTGTGTAACATGCCCCTGAAAAAAAAAAATTACCCAAAAATATGCTGTTGGTTTTTTCCATTTAAAGTCACCGTGAAATCAAAATGTACCATTCTTATTTTTTATGAAATATTGCAGTATTTATTATAAATGATTTGCCCATGCTCATATATTTATTTAATTCATGTACCCTCATAATATTGAATCAAAATATAGTCCCCTCCCTCTTGCAGCGACGTCTCTTCTCTGATGATGTTTAACCTGATGGGCAAAGTCTCACCCAACATTTTTTCTTGTTCGAGAAGCCGTTTCACTCAGATATCCGTCACAACAGGAAAGAAAATGTTATCGCAACTTCCGTTTCATGGTGACTTTAATCAAAAAAAGATTCACTATGATCATAGCATAGATTGTGTCCAATTCAATTCAATTCAATTCTTTAAGAGTGTGTGCTCAGGAATCTGGACAAGAACAAGATCTAGGACTAAAAGTCAATGTCAAGTTAACAACCTAATCAAAACCTTCTGACAATAACTTCCAGATACCGACATAATATTGAAATAATAGCAAATGATCTGTATATTTCAATGAATACAACTCATGCTGTCTTAAAGAGAAATAAACATATCTGAATATAAATGTTTAGATGTTTTCAAGGCTGAAATTAAGCTATTGGACAAAAATAGACTATTTTAACATGGCTAGAAATAAATATACTCCCATAAAGCCCAAAAAAAATGCCCCCGAAAATCAATTCCATATGCAAATATTACCAAGTATATATTTCTGTGACTGCAGTACGCCACAGTAGCAGCACTAACAGCAGTGAATCTCCTAAATGAGAGTTCCTCTTTTAGCAAGATTATGCAATGGCGCAATATACAATCTGATCTACAGGAAACTGTCCAGTCATCAAAAGCTCACATTCACACCGAGGCAGATGAACTGATTCTGTCTGTGACCATGAAAATCCAAACAACCTGCAACGAAGCACACTCAGCAAACTCTGTCCAGAGTCAGACTAAACAAAAGTCAGACTAAACAAAAGCCACAGCAGAAACAAAGAGGCCAAACCTACATGCCAGCTTTAAGAGCTTTTAATTAAATAGAGTTTAGAAAACAACCAAAACTTGGCAGGAAGTTGTGTTTCCCTTACATAAATTACAATTGCAACCATTGTATAGTATATTGATAGCATTGTACATTTAGTAATTATTATTGTTAACATCACAACCAAATTATTTGGACATCCTATAGTGTACGCTTTTTGTTTTTGATGACAATGGGGACTAAAACAAAGTTATGGTAAGTTTCAAAGTTGTAACAATAAGATATTTTGGTGGCAACTATGGTGAACTTTTGTTATGGTTGACATTAACCAACATTAACTTCGCTACGATAAGTGGTTTCATAACATGTCCAAATAATTTATAATAATCTAAATAAGTAATTTAGATATTTACAACATTTTGATGACCAAAAACGCAACATACGTCTAGGATGCCAAACATGCTGTCAAAATAGACAGCTCACTCGGGTTTGTTTGACACACATCCATAGAGTCCAGTAAACAAGGCAGCAGGTCAGAGCCGATATATTCATATAAATGACTTCTGCCAATAAAATAACACACTTTAAAGCTACTTTATAAAAATAAATAAATGATTAAATTCACCTCCCGGGAACCTTTTGGTTTCTCCTCCAGAAATGAATCCTGTTGTCGGTGGCCATGGCGAGAGGACGCCCAATTTCACTCTGAAACAGCCATGAAACCGAACACCACGTCGTCAACTGACATGTGCAGATATCCAAAGGCGAAAACGATATGATTAGTTGTATTGCCGCGTGTGCCTGACTTTGTTTTGATTAGTTATGGCGAGTATTTTGCCAACACAGAATGTGCCTACAACGGTTCTGGATGGACGTCGCCATCTTGGAGGTGCGTGAGGTCGCGCTGTGATTGGCTGAAACGAAGGACAGGTGCAGAGGAGCGGGCCAATGGGGTTCGAGTTTTATTAGATGGAGACGCGTATTTTAGTTAAATATTTTGATCTCTACGACGCCTATATTCTCAAATGTTTGCTTGTAATGTTTTTTTTTAAATGCACACGCCTTATAATGTACAGAACAATACAATATTATAGAACATAAAGTGGACCATAGTGCAATACAGAAAATACAGGGGGCAAAAGAAGGGTCTTGTGTCTGTATTCCAAATGTTCCATAATCTCCTTATACCAAAGTTCCAGAACTTTGCATCGCTCCTCCTGATGTTTGTTTGTAATTCCTATTATTCCAAATGATTATCCTCATAGATTCTCATTGGATCCTATTTGAATTTTGTTTAAAGAAATCGCCATCAATTAAAATCAGTAAAACAAACACTGTCATGATGTATACATACTTCACAATTACTATAGTTGTAATAAATAAAATAATTGTAATAAATGTGATTAATTAATTATGTGATTAATAATAAGTTAAGCATGCATTACATAGTACTGAAAATGTCATTTCGCCGTTCCCCAATCTGAACACTAGGTGGCAGCAGTCACATATAAATCAGGGTGCTTGCTCAGGTCTGACTGAAATACTTGCAACAAGTTCCTTTACTAAAGCCTATAATTGCTGTATTCTGTTACTAAATTATTATTAGCACAACTATTATTAGACTTTTTCAATCATTATGTTTTTTCAACAATTACTTTCTTTATGCTTTATGTTATAAGCCTATGTAAAAATCCTGATTTTATATTAACGCATACTTTTTTCTACTTTTTATTATTTTACTATGTTCAAAAACTGAAATTAGTAAATTACTAAAGCTGTATCACTCTGTTAAACCACAAAAATGGCATGCATTTACTAGAAAGGTAATTGTTAATACAGTAAAAGTACTTTTTGTTTTTTTGTGATAACACTTTACAATTCATTACATTTAATTCATTAACTGTAACATTAACAATGAGCTAACAATTTGTAACAGTATTTATTAATCTTTGTTAAAGTTATTTTCTAAAAATAGATTTAGTTCATATTAGCTCAGATCCATTAAATAATAATAAAATATAAAACTTTTAAATTGTATAAAAAAATTTACAAATAATTTTAACGAAAACTAATA
Source organism: Meda fulgida (assembly GCA_030578275.1). Taxonomy (NCBI): domain Eukaryota; kingdom Metazoa; phylum Chordata; class Actinopteri; order Cypriniformes; family Leuciscidae; genus Meda; species Meda fulgida. The sequence continues at coordinate 28,497,123 of CM060623.1, forward strand.
TGCTTTATAAGTATTTTCACAGTTCATGTTTTTTTAAAAAAAACATATTGTATTTAATTAATGTTAATAAAAGGAACCTTATATTGTAAAGTGTTGGCAGTTTTGTTCTCTTTATTAGAAAAAAGTTTGATACTTTATTATTAAGTATTTTTAACTTTTCAGTCAAAACATAATATTTAAATCATGTGTGTGCATTAAAACATGTATGTCAGGAATTGATGATACTAATATTGTACTATACTATAATTGTTTAGGAGTCGCATTCAACGTTTACGTTTCTATTATTAGAATGATTAATAATAAAAAAGGTTAAAAATAACAACAGCTGCAGATGCGTGCACAAAAAAGTAAATATGCCCAGGACAAAGCAGTTATGCAAACATCCTTAGTGGAAAGTTGGAAATGATGCTTCCTGTGAACTATATTCCTAGAACCTGTGCACTCAAATAGGTTTTGCTATTGTTGTTCTACAAGGGCTCTTAAAAGAAGAGAACTTCCTCAACATTCATACAGTAACAGTACTCTCATCGCACTGAGTTCATTGGGTTCCTTTACAATGTCTTAAAGTGCTGATAAGTGTTATGTTTGTGTCCATAACGGATGGGGAAATGAGTGTTAAATGCTGTGAATGAGTTCGCTCCTGTGTTTGTGTTTGAGACCCTCCCTGGTGAAAAGTTGCCCCCTCATTAAAGTGCTTCCTTTGAGTTCATTCAGGCTCGTGACACACACACACACACATACACACACACACACACACACACACACACGAAACAAACAGATGAAAGGTCACACTGCCTGCGTCCTTCAGGAAGCCATGGCATCTGTGGAATGTTGCTTTATTTTCCTCCTAATTCTCCTGTGTTTGTGTTTTTTAGTCAAGTGAGCTCAATGGCATGTGTGTGTGTGTGTGTGTGTGTGTGTGTGTGTGTGTGTGTGCTGTTGGTTCCTCAGCGCCACACACTCCCAGAGTCGGGCTATCAAGTGCATGCAGTCGGTTCTGTCTCATTGGTCAGCAGACTGAGACAGGAAGACTTGAAAAACAATATCCTGCTTCAGCACGTACAGTATGTCACTCTTCTCCGAAGGGAAATTATAAGGAAAAACTCCATATAAGCACTTCAAAGCCCCCCCATGGAGAAGGCTATTGCTCTGATGTTGCTCTTTCATCAGTCAGGAGACTTAAGTGAGATATAAAGAAATTAAATAAGATGCAAATGGAACAATTGTGGACATAAGTGAGGTTATTGAGCTATAAATACATCCCACCGCCCTATAAAGGTAAAATATACAGTTGGCGACTCATAAATTGGGTCTTTAATATTTATATTTATTAATTAATATTTTTATAATTAATAATTAAAAATAATATATATTTTTATATATATATATATACATAAAATATATGTTTGTTTGTTTGTTTATTTATGTATTTATTTATGGAGTGTTTTTTTTTAAAGTGTTAGTCAACAATAGCCACATGTGTGATTCCCAGACATTTTTATTGATATAGATGGTGTTGAGATTAGGCCTTCAAAAACTGTACGGAATCTGGGAGTTTTGTTCGACCCCACGCTCTGTTTTCACTCACACATTAGTCAGACTGTCAAATCATGCTTTTTTCACCTGCGGAATATTGTTCGTATTCGCCCCTCTCTTACCTTTATGTGCGGAAACTGTTTTTCATGCTTTTATCACTTCCAGATTGGACTTCTGTAATTCATTATACAGCGGATTACCCACCAAAGCAATACACCGCCTTCAAATGGTTCAAAACTCTGCTGCACGTGCCCTCACATATAATAAAAAAATCGGCCCACATCACTCCTATCCTTCACCAACTACTGGCTTCCTGTCATAAACCGCATTCAATTTAAACTGTCAGTTCTAGTATACACTCACCTAAAGGATTATTAGGAACATCATACTAATACTGTGTTTGACCCCCTTTCGCCTTCAGAACTGCCTAAATCCTACGTGGCATTGATTCAACAAGGTGCTGAAAGCATTCTTTAGAAATGTTGGCCCATATCGATAGGATAGCATCTTGCAGTTGATGGAGATTTGTGGGATGCACATCCAGGGCACGAAGCTCCCGTTCCACCACATCCCAAAGATGCTCTATTGGGTTGAGATCTGTTGACTGTGGGGGCCATTTTAGTACAGTGAACTCATTGTCATGTTCAAGAAACCAATTTGAAATGATTCGAGCTTTGTGACATGGTGCATTATCCTGCTGGAAGTAGCCATCAGAGGATGGGTACATGGTGGCCATCAAGGGATGGACATGGTCAGAAACAATGCTCAGGTAGGCCATGGCATTTAAACGATGCCCATTTGGCACTTAGGGGCCTAAAGTGTGCCAAGAAAACATCCCCCAAACCATTACACCACCACCACCACCAGCCTGCACAGTGGTAACAAGGCATGATGGATCCATGTTCTCATTCTGTTTACGCCAAATTCTGACTCTACCATCTGAATGTCTCCACAGAAATCGAGACTCATCAGACCAGGCAACATTTTTCCAGTCTTCAACTGTCCAATTGTGGTGAGCTCTTGCAAATTGTAGCCTCTTTTTCCTATTTGTAGTGGAGAAGAGTGGTACCCGGTGGGGTCTTCTGCTGTTGTAGCCCATCCGCCACAAGGTTGTGCGTGTAGTGGCTTCACAAATGCTTTGCTGCGTACCTCGGTTGTAACGAGTGGTTATTTCAGTCAAAGTTGCTCTTCTATCAGCTTGAGTCAGTCGGCCCATTCTCCTCTGACCTCTAGCATCAACAAGGCATTTTCGCCCTCAGGACTGCCACATACTGGATGTTTGTCCCTTTTCACACCATTCTTTGTAAACCCTAGAAATGGTTGTGCGTGAAAATCCCCGTAACTGAGCAGATTGTGAAATACTCAGACCGGGCCGTCGGGCACCAACAACCATGCCACGCTCAAACTTGCTTAAATCACCTTTCTTTCCCATTCTAACATTCAGTTTGGAGTTCAGGAGATTGTCTTGACCAGGACCACACCCCTAAATGCATTGAAGCAACTGCCATGTGATTGGTTGATTAGATAATTGCATTAATGAGAAATTGAACAGGTGTTCCTAATAATCCTTTAGGTGAGTGTATAAAGCTGTACACGGCCAGGCACCCAAATACCTTGTTGATTTGGTACAGCCATATGTTCCAACTCGGGGCCTTAGGTCTAGCACTGAAAACGTACTCGTGGTACCCCGGGCCAGACTCTCCACGGTGGGCGGTAGGGCTTTTAGTGTTGTTGGCCCTAAGCTGTGGAATAAGCAGCCCCCGAATCTTCGTGCGACATCCGGACATTCAAAAAACAACTTAAAACTCATATCTTCAAGCTAGCCCAATAAATCAGTATCCTCATCACTGCTTTCTCTGTTCTTCACTTTTCCAGATCATACTTCGTCGTAATTGTATTTTGACAAATAATACAATATGTCTCTCTTAGATTTGTCAATCAGTGTATGCTTGTTTCCATCTGTTTTGTCTCTCATAAGCAGATGGCCTTTGTATTTGTTTGCTTGTCATTGTTTGTTGTTTGTTTGCTGTTTGTATTACATTGTGAAGCATATTATAGCATATTATTATTATTATTATTACTGGGATATTTTTGACAGGATACTTGCTAGTTTAAAATTGCATTTTAATCTCAACGCTACCAGGAGAAATAAACACCTCAGCTCAAATAGTAGAGTGTTAGTGAAAATCAAATGCTGGTGGTTTATTTGCAGTAATGTTTTGCTAATAAAATGTAAACAAATATGGATAAATGCATCTGCCAAATGCATAAATGTTAATGTAACAACTCTTAAAGAGATTTAATTTCTGATATTACTTCTGGGCATTTACAGTCCATTTAATAAACGCAATCTAATCTTAGTGTTTTCTTTCATCCGGTCCTTGCAATTCATTCAGAACTGAGGTACAAAGTATAAAATCAAGCTATAACAAGCCTGGAACCACTAAAAACCTTCATTGTGCTCATTTCATCAGCTCAATGAAAGGATCTGAACTAAAGCAGATTCTTTCTCCTCAATGAGTAGGCCTACCATGTTGTTCCACCCAAGGCCTGACACATTGATATCGCCTTCCATAAGGAGTGTGAACACAATAGCTCTCTGCCAAGGACATGTAGTGCCACCCACAGACTGAAGAGAGACAGCTAGTCCCTGACTGTATCCGGCTCAAAGTGTGTGTGTGTGTGCGTGTGTGTGTGTGTGTGTGTGCGTGTGTGTGTGTGTGTGTGTCTACGCTCGTTATACAAGAGGCCTGGTTGAGACTGGCACCGGCGGCGGAAGCAAGCGGTTGGTCGGCGTGGAAGTGCAGGAAGTGGGTCACGGAAGAGGGGAAGTAGGTCACAACGGCAGAGCACTGACTGGAAGAGTAGAGGAACTGAGGAAAAACCAAAGCACACACTCCACCTCCTCTTCTGAGATGTTCTATATTCAAAGTGATCATACATGTGTGAATGGACTACAGTAGAGCAGAAAACTGGGCTCGTTGCATCCCATCGGAAGCAAAAACACAACTGAGATCTCTTTAATATATATCAGTTGTCTCTACTAAGCAGTAATGTGTGATTAAATGCAAAGCAAATGGACCATCGCTGCGTCTGAAATCGCATACTCTCTGATTGGATTTCCATGTTTAATGGGGACATTCCATAGACATAATGATTTTGATACCGTACAAACTGTATATTCTCTCCTCTAACCCTAAAGCTACATTTCCAAAAAACATAACTTTGTATGATTTATAAGCTGTTCTCATGGAGACCAAAAAAAAAGGCATTTCAGATATTGCTATCGGGGCCATTTTGTCCTCATAACGTAGGGTATACCTGAACCACACACACACATACAGTACATACAAACATACATGTATTTGTGTGTGTGGCGTTGGCATGAATACATTGCCCTCTGGGCATTCCAGTGTAAAAATCCCATTGCGTTGCTACAGAGGTCAGAAGAGTACAGTTACCTCATACATTACAGTCAACAGTGTTCTAAGTGTGTTGACTAAAATGATTCTCGGCAGAGCGATTTCTGTTGTTATGGTGTAATATTCATCAGATGTAAGTTTGTGTGAGTGTATAAATCCTTCATGTGCCATGTGGAAACATACCCACCCATCACACAAAAAGAACATGCTGATCTGATGGCTTAATAGTGTGCATGGTTTAGTCATGTCTCCTCAAAGATCTGTGAAGTCTAAAGTCCCGGACTCATGGAAGCGGCCTGTCAGTGTTGCCAAACATCAAACTTTTTATTTTTTTTTAAGGATGTGATTTTATCATGCCATTTATTGCAACTGCATGATCACAACCACTGCCTTTTGACACTGTTCTTGTTTTTATCACCATGGGCCCTAAAAATATTAGGATGTTCTGGTTAAAGAGTGACCAAGATTCAGTACCACTACCACACATCGTCCTCGTGCATATTCAGATATTCTAGTAGTGTTGTAATACGACGTGACAGGAAGTACAAATTGTGCCCCAGTGCCCTTTGCCTCATAATGCCAGTAAGGGAAGTACGGCCTCATTATGGCCTCTTGAGAGCATCTTTGTTACAAAGGCTTCAGTGCCAGAGAGTTCATGACATCTCATCACGTGCCTCAGACCTGAGTGTTTACATAAGCACTTTGTTAACCACAAACCCGCATGGCCTACATGGACTCAGGACACTATTTGGATACTAAATGTCACTGCATTATATACACTGTGCATTATATACACTGTAAAATCAGATTTTTTTAATGTTGTAAATAAATTATATTGGAGTATGATCTATCAATCAATCAATCTATCTATCTATCTATCTATCTATCTATCTATCTATCTATCTATCTATCTATCTATCTATCTATCTATCTATCTATCTATCTATCTATCTATCTATCTATCTATCTGTCTATCTGTCAGTCTATCTATCTATCTATCTATCTATCTATCTATCTATCTATCTATCTATCTGTCTATCTGTCAGTCTATCTAACTTCAGTATGTTCACACATCAGTACGCATGAATGTTTAGTAGCACAAAAACAAAGAGCCGCATTTCCTTGAAACATTTGTATCACCCACAACAGCGTAGAACTGCTGATGTGTCAGAGCTGCTATTACAGTAATCCTTTCTTTTGGGAAAATGGAAAGTGGAGCAATCAAATCCTATCGCATTAAAGTAATTAGTGTATAATTTGTATAAAGAAGGCACCTATGATGTGGGAGGGAGACGTTAGACTGAGCTGAGAAAAGAGGAAGAAGGTGCAAGTGTTCACTTGTCCATATCTGACTGATCATAGGCCGAGGAATGAGGAAGTGATGCTAGGCTTTACGGGAAACCTGCTGGGAGGGGCTGATGGGAAGGCTCGGTATGCAGGAGTCTTACGACAGATGTGCAAAGGGAAACTGTTTGTGTTTGTAAACTCTAGTTGTGTTTTTTTTAGTTGCATTATGAACTCTGTTATGAAACCTCTAGAACATTTCTGACGTGTTTGAAATTCTAAAACACTTCGCAATATTTGAGTCGGTGCTGGATAATAGGTGTTATTTTCAAGAAATAAACACCTTTGTTGCTCACTGGCCCATATTTTTATAATTTAGGTTTCCTGTGTTAAACATTAGTGCAAGGGTGTTTGTCCTATTATTTTATGCAGTATTATTATTATAGCATTTTGAAAATATAGTTGTAAACATATAGTTGTGTAAACATATAATGTTGTGGGAAATTACTCCAGAGGTCAAAGTTCAGAGTAAGAAGAGTCTGTTTGAATGTGCACATTGTTTTCCCACCTTCCTGAAAAATATTTGATTTAGTAATGTTAATAATTTAGCACTTTTTACATATAGTTCACTTTAACACATTATTGGTATTACATTGTTTAATGTTCATGTAGAAGATTTAGATTAGATTTCATTTTTCAAAATGATTTGATATTCTAATTTCATGGGGGAAACAATTCTGAGAATTTGTCACTGGTGTTTCATTTGTGAAATAAAATGAAATAAAATAAAAAATAACACAAGTGGCCCTTTATGACTGTGAGGTATCATTCATATCTGTAGCACAAATGTTGCAGGACAAGTTATGCAGGGTTTCTTCTCATTTCTAACCCCAGGTATGAGAAACAGCAATTATAATTGTCATAAATAGACAAAAACTTAAAAAAAGAATACTCCCAATACTCAAATTCCCATTCATTCCAAAGCATTTCTCCAGTATGCACATATCCCACCCACCACAATTCATTCTCCAGCATGGGAACTGACTCCAGTGGAGTTCTCAAGTCACTCAAACTCCAGTGAGTAATTTCTGTTGGGGAGGAGGACACACACGGAACCGTCCTCATAACTGCACAAGCTCGTCCCGGCCCTCATATTTGTCCAAACTTGACTGCCGCCACACAGCTATTTACCAAAGGATGAATCACAAGGGGTTTGTCAACAACCGCGTGTTTGCCGTTGCAGGTCGGGATATCGATTCCTGTGCCCTCCCAGTGTAGATGGACAGGAATGTTGCCGAGGTTTGTTCTCGGCTGATGACCTTTAGCTCAAAAGAGCTGAGAGTTGAGTGAGTCACAGAGAAAGGAATGCTGGGTAGCCAAAGGAACCCGCTCGCAAAAGCTTGGGAGAAAGAACTTTAACAGGTAGAAACAGACTCTGATGAGAAAAAGAGTCCGGGTCGTTCTCAGAGGCGCATTCCTATCGAGCAGATCCGAAGAGTCCCGGAAACACAGGAAGCAAACCCTCGCTCCCACAGTTCTTTAAAACACACACACACACACACACACTTACTTTTTTAGAGGCTCATTTGCATGCTAATGTGATCTACAATATTTATCACCACAATTAAAAATACAAAAGCCTTTTAAAATAGACTGTAATGGGTTTTTCCACTGTAATATAGAAAAGAAATGTTTTTCACAGGTGCCTGCCCGTGTTTTAGTCATGCTATGGTCTTTAAAGTCTGGTGGATTCTGATTTGCTGTCATTGTTTTTATCATTCCTTAACTGATAAAAATGGTTCTGAGTGATTCCAATGATATCATCTCTCTGTGCCGTTATAATTAGTGTGATGTTGACTCTGCTTCTCTTTTTACAGACAAGCACACAGTTACAATTTTGTATTTGCACTTTCATTTTTGTGGTAGCTTTGTATATTTCTATAAGTTTTCAACAAACCAGTTTAGCGGGAATCCCTTTAAAACGAGCGCTTCATGCATCAATCCGTAACATCTTACCTTCGTGCCTTGGACATACTGTATAAACCGGAAAACAGAACACAACGAGCGCAGTGCTAAAAGGGGGCGTGGCTACATACACAAGGTCTATATGTAGAATGTTTTTTAGTACAATATCTTTTCGTTGATTCATTATATCGTGCCATAAGTCAAAATAGACACATCTGGCCAAATGAGAATTGTCTGTGCAAACTTAGTCTTAACAAGGTTATGTGTGGTTGCCAGGGTGTTGCTATGCAGTTTCTATGGTGCTCTGAGTCTCTAGGTGGTTGCTGACTATGATGTTCTGGTTTCTAAATACGGTTCACATCCCTCTATCAAAGCAAATGTATGTTTTATACTAAGTTTAATAATTTAGTTTTTTGTTTTTGTTTAAATACCCTAAAGAATAACTAAATGAATAGGCTACTAGTACTCGCCTTGACAAGAGCTACTAATGATACAGAGAATATCATGCAGCTTTTGTGCAGAAAATTGTGCATGATTATTGCTCAGTTGAATATGGGATTATGGATCCAGCTGGGCACGTGAGTAAACACACACACACTCACACACACACACACACACACACACACACACACAAACAAGCACGCACGCACACACACACACACACGTGTGTAAAGAAAATAGGGATTTATCAGATGGAGGGCACAATGACATTGCCCAAATCATTGTGCCCATGTGTAGCAGAAACTCTGACTCAATAGGACTAATTATCCAGGTGTAACCTGTGTGAGCCAAACACAGACACACCTGCAGGTGCGGGAGAGATCTGAACCCGTCTGGGCCATTTATGAACACATGCAACAACACGGCTGCCTTATTAATATTCTCACTCTCAATTTCCTCTCGCCCGAGTGTTTTGGTGTTGTTCGAACTGTGTGCATGTGTGTGTGGGAAGATTACTTAACAAATCCGGTTCTTTGAGAGGGAGGAGAGCTTGTGCTTTGAGCCAGCTGGGTTTCTCTTTCCATTTCCCAGCAGTGTGAAAGAGCGCAATGAGAAAGAGAGAGAGTGAACAGAATAGCAACTAGAACTCTTAACCCGAGCAAAGGAAAGTTCAGGGTCAGATGAGATAATGTGTTTGGTTATTACGATAATGCATGCTTCCATTCACTCAGCTTCAAAAGACTGGAAAATGCTGACTGATATTTTGTTGGAAGAAATTGTAAACATTTTATTTAAACACATTTGCATTTCCCACACACGCTTCAAGAAGTGCTGTTGTGAGCTTAAATTGTTATTTATTCCTGATCTGACTCTTAAAATGTTTTCTGTTAGTGCAGCTTAATATATTTAGGATAATATGAATTATTTTTTGACTAATAATTCCATAATTATATTTATTGTAGTAGCCAAAAGTGATGTCTGGAGGAGATATTTGTTTGTAATGACCCTACAGGTTTGAGTAAAACATCAAAATATAAGGATATATATATATATATATATATATATATATATATATATATTTTTTTTTTTTTTTTTTTTTTTTTTTTTTTTTTTTTTTAAATATGAGGTAAACACCAAATGTGGTTAAGGTATTTATCTACAGCTACAGTTTTTTATTTTGTTATGAAAAACAAATGCATATAACAAAAAGCTCACAGGAAAAAGCAGTCATTGACTGCAACATGATCAGTTATTAATATTTCTTTAATCCTCTCCTGTTTTTGCACGTGTTCATCATTTCTTAGCTTGACAGCCTGGCCAAAAATGATGACTGCACAATTTGGCATGTTTCATTGTGTTATCGCAAATAAAACAACTGACTCCAAGCACAACTATATGCAATATGCTTACAAAATCTTTAACAAATGTTTAACAATATTAGTATAAAGGGTGAAGATGTCATTTTTCCCAGGCCGGACATCACTTTTAATAATAATAATAATAGTAATAATAATAATAATAATAATAATCACTTTTGGCCACTATACTTTACATTTTTACATTGTAAGAAATCACAAAGAAAATCTATCTATGTCAAATGTCCATCCTAGTCAGCAATTAGATTAAAGGTGCAAAAGTTCCAGTAATCTCATTGTGTCTCCTCTTGAGTTTCAGAAAAAAAACTTGAAAATGAACATTTTTACCTCTTTTTTTCCTCACACTTCAACAACTGTCTAATTTGATATCCCAACAATGTCTCACACTGCTCAGATTCAATGTCTACTAGTCAGAGTGAACAAAAACATTTCTCATCAAATTCCTCCAACACCAAATCATCTGAGCTATGCTCTCTACATTAATATTAATTTTACACCTCTACACTCATACTGTACGTCATTTGTGTTTAATTTTTAGATCTCCTTTGAAATCTTAAGAGAAACATCTGAAACTAAGTTCATACATGAACATCTCAGCAATGAAAGAGCATCTTCTGAGCAGTCAAATATTCCTCCGGGTTTATTGTGGAAAGAAATGATAAAACATAATTTGATGATTATAAATTCTGTCGTATTTAAAAATAGAACAGATGTTGGATATAAACGGTAAAAATAAGCCACCACATGTCAAACATCACACACATTGATGGCGGCACAATATGCTTCATTGTTGATTTGTCAACAGAGGAGATTTTCAGCTTGGATTGGTAAATATTCAGATGGAGCATTTGCCCGGAAACTTGTTTGTACTGTTTTGTGGTGATTATGCAACAGCAGCAGGGATGATTCAGCAGTCAAATGTTCACTCATAGATTCCAGCCTTGCAAATTTTCACCAGCTATTTGACTCTCATTTTAAAGCCAGTTTGCACGCGAGGCACTCGCTCCATCCTTTGACAGCCATTCATCAAACCAAACTGAGGAACTGAGCTTCTCCACGGCCAGTTTCACTCTCACAAGCAGGTTCCTATTAGCACCAATAAGGGTTTTACAGTCTGATGCCATAGAAGATAACATGAAACTATAAAAAAAAAAAAAATAGCGTAAGACCTTGCATGCCTCTGAAAAGAAATTCCTTATTGTCTGGACCACAAAGCTATGGAGCTCATCCGTAACGTACACGTTTCTTGTGAAATGCAAAAGTTTCGTAAGCAAACTCTTTTCTTGGGTGAACGCAAACGTTTTGTGAGAGAAGGAAAAATTATTTAAATAAATATTTCCTGAGCCGACTTTGAATCTGATCATAATGCAAAAGTATTGTTAGCAAAACTTTCTCTGGGAAACGAAAAGGTTTTGCAAGCAAACGCAAAGTTTTTTGGGGAAACGCGTACGTTTCTAGTGGGACACAAAAGTTTTGTGAGCAAACGCAAACTTTCTTGGTGGGAACAAAAAGTTTTGTGAGCCAAAGCAAACTTCCCTGACGGCAGTGTCAGGAATCCACAAGTAGATGTGGGCCGGATCTGGGCCGACACTATGTTGCTGTCTTGGGGGGAACGCAAAAAGTTTGCGAACAAAGTTTCTTGGGAGAACGCTAAAGTTTTGTGAGGAAACGCAAAAGTTCTGAGAGAGAATGCAAAAGCATTGAAAACATTTTTTTCTCCTATCTCATTTTTTTTTTTTTTACCATCACCATGTCCCTTTAGGGCCTCCATACAAAGGCCACTTTTTAAGTCAGCATGTTTATGTTTACTCACCATCATGTGGTTTCAAATCTGTATGCTGTATATTTTTCTGTGGAACACAAAAGAAGAATTTTTCATGAATCTTCAAGCAGATCTTTTCAACATTTCATAGCGACCATGTCTTTCAAGCTCCAAAAAGGGATGGAAGCAAAAAAGATCAAAGATAAAAAAAAATAAAAAACACAATAAAAGTGCTCCACATGACTGATGAACATGCCTTCTGAATCCATAGTATCTTTGTGTTAAGAACAGACCCAAAGTTAAGTCAAAATTTAAGATCTCCAAGTCAATGAAATGAAGCCTGACGTTGACACTATTTTTGAACCTGATTATGGATGTAAATAAGATTTGAGAGCTTCAGCAGAGAAGACTATACAGTTACAATATTCACGATAAAAAGAGGGTTATTTCTTAAACCTAATGTGCTATTAAAGAACCTTTATTTTTAAGAGTGTACATAAGCTGTGTGCTATAGTGTTCACATATGGATGAATAATTAACTTGGTATCCATTCATTTGGCTGTTTTAGTTCTGCTCTGGTCATTTGTCAAAGCTCAAAACAGGATGGGTGAATGAATCAGGCGTTGTTTCCCTCTTAAACCGGCCCACGTTAGGTTTAGCTACATACCCCTGCGGATACCGAGCGATCAGGTGCGCCTCGGGTCATATGCGACGCATTGGAACTCATTTAGAGCCGCAAGAAGGTTTTTGTGAGAGGATTAATGAAAGGCTTAACAAGAACGTTCCCTGCTTGGCAGTGTGTGTCCTCATAGGGAGGGCAGTTATGGGCCCACAATGGGATCAGGTCAGGACGCCCCATGCTGGGGGCCATGCTGTCCTGAGGAACGGTACATAAGAGATCAATCAACAAATCAGGCTTATTTCTCTGACTAGATTTACCTTAAACGTTTCAAGCATAATCTGAAACTGCTCACTGGCAGAGAATGTGTTATAATATTTAACCTTTATGGAGCACGACAGTAGGGTTCTACAAGAAATAATTAGATTTTCAATGATAATTCTTTCAAGACAGACCAAAAATGACATGCACGGTTTTCTTTGTGACTTTTTTTTTTTAAGTTTGGTTGGGCCGTATTGAAGGGCTTGTGCTTTTTCAACATGATTTTTTGCTATTTGCTATTACACTAAATGGAATCAGGTGGTTTGAGAGAGCATTTTATTGGGTAAATATTTGTATACGCCCCTGAGTGAAAGATAAGTTGTCAATATTTTTGGCCTGTTTTCCTAGAAGATTGTAAATATTTAAACCATGTATCAGCTTTTAAGAGAACACAAGCATTATAAATGACCTTGAAGATAATGAACATGGACTAAAAACTACAGAGGTTTAACATTGATTCAATGGTGTCAGTATGAATGAAATTAATGTTTAAACATACTATGTGTGTTTTATATATATATATATATATATATATATATATATATATATATATATATATATATATATATATATATACATTAAGTGTACAGTGTATATAACATACATAGTCACATAATCAAAGACTATTAGCCAACAATTTAATTAGTCATTTGAGCATTGAGTCCTTGAGTTTTTTTATTATTTATTATTATTATTTTATAGATTTTCAAATCCAAGTTTTATATTTATTATGTAGTGATTAATCTCAGAGCTGGTTTGGTTAATCCTCAGAAGTGTTTTATGAACAATTTCTTTGAAATGCCTATGGAAAAAATGAACCAAGGCCACAGAACAAGTGGGTGGGCACTCAGTCAGCCTTTATGTATAGCTCTGTATCTTTATATGTTGTAAAAAGGAACAGTATCTTTTTAATGCTATATAAAGCATTCTTGACGCAATCTACAAAAACATAGATAAAGTATATGCTGTTAGCTATCACATGTATCCGGTCCAGGAGTCCAGTTTTAAGTAATCTGGACCCCTGTGGTTATAATCACCCCAGATAAAAGATACACTATCAATATAAAACGATAAGAGCGTTATTAAAGTTAGTTAAATGGATTTACAACTAATACCATTGCAATCTGTCCATCTCTGATTCTCAAATGGCATCTGCTAATAGCCCCTTTAAACCAGTTTATAAGACCACCAACTGATATTTCTGTAATCATAATGAATCTAAAACCACAAGTCATGCCAGGGAAACCAGAATGAATGTTAAAAAAATATTTATTGACAATTGTGTAAAAAAATAGCTTTCTAAACATAATTTACATTGCTAAACCAAAAAACAAAACAAAATCCAAGTTGCAATCATGCCTACTAAAGGTGAAAAAAACATGTCAAATCACTCGCTCCTCAAACATTCATGAGGTCATTTTCTCTAACATATGCACAGCAGACAGTTTAAATTAGGTGACAAACAGGACTTCAGACTGGTAAGGTTTACCATCAGCAGTTCTCCATGCATCGAGAAACGGAAGTGCTTTTGAGGATTATTTACAAAATATGTACACATATCGTTCTCAAAAAAGGCTTTAAATATGGTAAAAATACATTTAAATAATTTGTGGGCCCTTCGGTGGTGGAATGAGAAAAACTTTGCAGAAAATTGCTTTTCTATAAATAAATAAATAAATACATCCACTTCGATCTCGTTTATTTAAAGTTTAAGACACTCCAATAAATATCATTTACACATAAGCCTTGACATGGAATTGAGTCATCGGACCGAGCTATTTACAATATAAACAAAAATAATATGCAGAAAATGTAGTCTTTTACGTTGTAGTTGCATTGATTTGTGCATCTGTGACAACGAGTGGTAGTTGTTGAGAGTTACTCAGTAAGAGGAAAAAGAAACAGCGGCCTGAAAGAGTGAGGTAAGACTTTTCATTCTGCAGAGGTTTTGTGAGGTCGATTTGGTTACTCTCTCTGACGTATTAGAGTAAGACCGACAGTTACCTGCCAGAAGCAGGTCAAGTGGAAGCAAGAAGGTAAAAAAAGACATCTGGTTAAGGAGTAGAGTGTTACAGTGGCTATTACTCAATTCAAGTATTTCCACAAAAAAAACTAAAACAAACAAACCCTTGATCTTGCACAGAAGGCACTAAAATTATTAAGCTCGGCTGATCTGCTTCCTAAAGGAACAGCCCTGACAGCGCACCAAAGCCGCCCATCGCAGCAGATCGACTAGCCATCAACACAGCACGACTTCTCTCCGCCGCTTCCGGTCTTCCCGGGCTCCTCCCTACACTGGCTGCGAAGAGCTTCTCGATCTACCCGTGTCCGACAGCAGTGTTGACAGTCATTTGGTTCCTACGAGCCAGACTTTTGGGACCCTGAGCCAAAGGGGAGCAGGAGACGAGAGATAACATATCTCACTAAAAAGTGGACCTCTCCCTTTTTTGGCCTAGCCTAGAACTCCCACCTAGCAGCAATGCTCAAACAAAAGAATAACATGTTTTTTATTTGCACTGCTCAGTCCACAGGTCCCCCGGGGGGGTTGCTGCTGTAATGGAAAGTCTCTATGTATGCATTCAGATAGAGTCATTTGCACACACTGACTGCTGGGTAAGCAGCAGGCTGATGCTCGTGGCTGATGCTGTGAAGCCTGATCTCAGCGTTGTCTGCAGGGGGCGCTGTGTTCTGCATCCAAGGGTGGTTGATGATGTCCTCGAAAGATGGGCGTTCTGCAGGGCGGAGGGCCAAGCAACACTTGATAAGCTGCTGACACTCTGTAAAAGAACAGGATGTGTGATTACGGCACGGTAATAAACCCATAAAACTCCTTGAAGGTGGCATCATATGATTAGCAGGTCTTACCTGTGGATATCCTCCGCCTGAACAGCACCTGTCCGCGTACGATCTCTTCGTCCTGCTCGAATGGGATGTCCCCACAGACCATGTCGTATAGCAGAATGCCCAGAGACCACACGGTGGCAGATCTACCGTGGTAGCGGTGAAATTTGATCCACTCTGGTGGACTGTAAACACGTGTACCTAAAAAGAGAACAAAAAACAGAAAAATGCATTTAAATCCATAATTCTGCCCATAATCACACAAAACTGCAAATAAACCTTCAAATAACCCTTCGTTTTAATCTCATGAGAAAACGAGGCACTAAACCAAACAGTGTAGTAAAAAGGTGTGGCAGGAAAAGGTGTGTAGTGTTTGAACGTTATTGTTATGGCACAACATTAATGTGTGCAGTCATGAGCTGCAGGAGCTGTGCTCATGTTGAGAAACCGGTTGCCATGTGACTTGTGTTTACAAACTTTGAGTTGTAATAATTCCAATTCCCACCTGAGGGGGGGCGCCAAAACCACAACCCAGCGTATTGCTTTTTCTCCAAAGCAACATTATACAAAAATAAACAATACATCACGCTGGCAGATTAATTTAGCATAACATCGAGAGTGAACGAAGAATGGGGGTCATAACACACATTTATCAACCGACCAATGCCAAATTGGTTTGATACATGTTTAAAAACGTAAAATATTGCCTCCATATATAAAAACACACCCTTTCTAGAGCTTGACATGGCTCCCACATCCCTCTATAAACATAGAATTTCCATGTTTAAATATATTCTAAATAAATTAAAAACAGAGACATTTCTAGCCTAACTCGTGGTATAATTATATACATTTTGAACCCACAACGCATTTTAAGCCAATTTTAAAAATCTTCTGATTTTTTTTATAAACATTTATATTCCCAATAGTAACGTCCACGAGGCAAGACAAACACGTATTTTAAATTCCCTGATCGTGCCAGGTTTTTCGTGACCGTGGGAACCTTGGCTTGAAGGTCATACAAATGGCTCTTACCGTCGAAATCGGTGTAAACGGTGTCTTTGAGTAATGCCCCTGATCCGAAGTCGATGAGCTTCAGATCGCCGGTTCGCAGATCGATGAGGATGTTCTCGTCTTTAATGTCACGGTGAACTACGCCGCTGTTGTGGCAATGACGCACCGCTTCCAGAACCTGGCGGAAAAAGTTCCTGGCCAGCTCCTCCGGTAACGCGCCCTTCTCCGTGATGAAATCAAACAGGTCCTTGACGGACTCCGGTCTTTCCATGACGATAATGAAGCTGTCCGATCTCTCGTACCAGTCCAGCATCTTGATCACGCCACGGAATCCAGTGGCGACCTTCTTCAACAGGACGATCTCCATAGGGACGCGCGCGCCATTGGGCTGGAAACGGAGGACATGATCGTTTTAGCGACGCTGTCATGTCGCATCTAAAAGCATTTTCTATACAAATAGTATGTAAACAACCTATGTAATTGAATAACTACTCACCAACTCTCCCCATTCAGTCACACGATCTTTTGCAACATGCTTGATGGCAACCTAGAAATAAGATATACATCATTAAACAGTGAAATGAAGATAAATAAATATACACACACATTTTAAACGTGTATCCTGATGTAAACAATAATAACCCATTCAGGGGACCTACCGGCGCGCCATCAGCGATCCTTAAACCTGCGTACACCGTCCCGAAACCACCGCTTCCCAGCATAGAGCCAACCTGATACACCTTATCGAATGGCTCTTTCTCCTTAACTGTCGATAAAAGATATGAGAGATTCATAAGAATGGATAAAAGTCATAATTATATAATATTTCGAAAGCTGACGCACGCGCTATTCCCAGCACACAGTCTGCTGACGTGAACGAGCCCAAGACCACAACACGCACACAGGCGAGCAGGAGAATAACTGTCCACTAACCTTGAAGCTGGATTTTCGCCGGCATGTCCACGGTGGAAATGTGAGCAAACGTGTTGAATTTCGATAGAAGCATTTTATAATCCAAAATAAGAGTTCTTTTTGAGGGTTATTCCAATGTTGAGGTCGAAATCCGTCGTGTAACGTTAGTGATGGATGTAGGGAAGGTCTACGTGAAGGATCCGGTCTATAAACCTGTAGAAATCCCTTCTCATCGAGGATCGATGGGTTTTGATTCGCAAGACGACCTTTTAAACGACCGCACGAGGTCTATTCCAGTTTGGAATATAAAATAAACAAACGATTAATATTTCGAAGATAAATATTATTGTCTGAGGTACACGACAGACATAAATACCCGGCTTTCTAAATCGTGAAGGAGGGGCAAGAGCCGTTATATACCAGTAGTAAAAGGGAGGGGTTGCTCGTATACGTCAACAATTTTCCCGCCCACAAATACGATTCAGCCAATGAGTAATACGCCTGCCTCTGCACAAAAAAGTCAATCAAATATGAAAACAGAGGAAAACGTAGACGTGGCGGGAATCAAAACGCGCCAAATAGTCGAGGCTTTTTTTGAGGGCGTTGAGCCGGCGTGGGGCAGACAGGGAGGAATGATTCACATGGCTGGGTGTATATAACAAAGCCCCCTTTGCAGATTCGGAACAGTATTCATATATATATAGGTATGGGGAGTATTAAAGAAATATATGCATTCTTCATACAAACACTATTTTAAAAGGATAGGGAGCTTTTGTAGCTTATATTTAGCTTCAGTTAAAAAGTCAATGTGCAACAAAGTTTTCCCTGCATGCAAGGAACGCAATCATTTCACATGGTCTGGGATGAAGAGAAAACGTTCCGTTTAAAAAAAGTTCTGCAGTGTTAATGCAACCCACGTTTCCTTCTCTTCTCTGTACATGAAACATGCATCGTCATCCCACTAGACAACTCTTTTGTTTGTTTTGTTTCAGTCATGTGAAGTAGGTCTATGAAGACCGCGTGCACTACATTACCTCATTAATCTCAAATTAGCGCGCAAGTTGTTTTCTCCTATTCGCGGTCAACAGGCTTTATTTAGATGGAGAACAATGTCGGTCGCTATATGGAAATGAGCCGCATACCAGGCATTCTTTCAAATTGGGTGGCCGGTTTTAAACTCGGCGGCAGGATGTGGGAAACTTGAGATAAAAGACTTGGAGACCCATCCCCCACATCTCTCGTCCTCTCTTTCCCGCGCAGATTATGGTTTGAATGGCACTTGCTCTCCTGTCCCTGTCCTTTGGTTATACGCAGACATACACAAAACAACTGATGTAGGCCTAAATCTGTATTCATGTTTTTTCTTCTACATCTGGTCACTTCATGTTCTTTACAGAATGTATACTTATAAGTAGTGAAGACCAATTGGGCAAAATGCCCTCAATGACCCATTTGAGACAGAGAGTAATCTGATCCCTCAAACGCATAAAGACAAGAGTAAATGCATCTGTAGTTCAGGCCACATATGTAAACTTTACTCCTCCTAAACAAAACTGCATCAGTATACAGAAGATTGGGAGCCCTGCAAATGACACATGGATGAGGCACATGGATGGAGAAATAAAAAAAATAAAAACATTAATTGCCACATGGGCCAAAGGCGTTTAACAGAGAAATTTGCTACTCGGCATTAGCATCATCAAGGAAGTGCAACTCTGTTATATTTGCATAGTGTGGGAAGATTGTATTTATATCCCTTCTGCTGAGACACATTTTGTGGCCAAGTGTAAATTGAATGTGCGTACAATTAGAATTGATCAAACACATGAAGTGACTATCCTAAAATAGACTCTATGTTCGAAAACTTGAGTCACACATAAGATGAATGTCATTGCATTAGACAACAAAATATCAACATCGCACCATAATATAAATCTTTAATTTAAAATGTATATTACACACTACACAAAAGTTTGCAATACGTTTTTTAATGATTTTCAAAAGCATATTCTTATGAAAGCTGCATTTATTTGATCGAAATACAGTAAAAACAGTATTATGGTGTTTTTATCAATTATTATTCATGCTTTAATATTTAAAATGGTTCTTATTATTATCAATGTTAACAAGTTTTTGTGTTCAAAAGATTATAATTAATTTGAAATAGAAATCTAACATTATAAATGTCTTTAGTGTAACTTTTGATAAATGTAATGTATCCTTGCTAAATAAAAGTATTATTTATTTCTTTATTTTAAAGAATAACTTCTGAAGGATCATGTGACTCTGAAGACTGATGTTGAAAATTCAACTTTGCCATCAAAGGAATTACATTTTCAAATAGAAAACAGTCGCCTATTATACTGTACTTTTATCTGTACTGTATTTTTGATCAAATAAATGCAGCCTCAATGAGCAAATATGAGATTGATAAACTGGTATCAGTACTATATTTAAATGACCTTGCTTTTAGTTGTAAAACAGCTCTATTCCATAAAACATCACTCACATTTTCCCTTCCGTTGCCATTGTGACAAGCGTGTGCTTCTCAAAAAAGCCAGTGAGTCATTTGCAGTGTGATTCATAAATTGGCTTTGCTTATGTGATGTTTCTTTTTTTTAAACTCAGAATCCTGTTTTTGTGCAGTTCAATCACAATGATGGCGCTCAGTTTGATGACTCAGAGATCTTAACTCTCTTCTAGATGAAGATATGCACGAGCCCCCTGGTGAGCCGAAACGAAGAATACTCAGAAATGCCTTGCTTCAGGAAGCAAAAACCATAGAAATAAAATCGAATGCATAAATAAACAGAACTTAAAGGAACAACAGATAACCAAACGTCGTTTGATTACTATCATTCAGGCAGCTGTCTGTTCAAGTTCAGCGAGTGCTTTATGCATGTCAGAATAGTGCTCTTTCTTCACATTCACATTAAGTCTTGTACATCGTCATCTTTCAATGCCACGCTGCCCCTCAGCGAGACTCGCTCAGGCTGATTTAATAGAGCTGGTTCAATGCTATAATGAGTCACCTTCTCTGTGCACTTCAGCGCTGATTATGGGCCGCGCAGGTGAGAGAGAGAGGCGCTCTGAAATGGAGACGCAGTGGGGGTCTATGTAATATAAAGCTACATGAAGGTATGACAGCATTGACGTCTGTGGCTGCCGGCTCAGCAGAGGAGAGAGTGACAGCCGCCCGCTGCCCCGACTCATCTGACACCAACAGTGCTCGCTCTTTTATTAGCCCACCATGATAAAGACGACTCAAGTGCTAGTTTGAAACTTCAAACCTCATTCCTCTTGTATCTTTAAGTGTGCAAATCCTATAGCTCCACCTCTTGAGATCCTGATTGGAGGGAGGGGAACCATGGGAAAAACCATGAGTGCGCTTCAAAGCCTGTGAGAAAGGCTACTGAAGAGTAGGGGTTTACATGGGGTCAACTTTCATGTCAGTTAAAACATGAGGTCAGAGGTCACCGACATACCTGTCCGGCATTCCACGGCCCTCCTTCAGGAAAGGACCCTCACTTGTCTCAATTTGGGTGGGCTCCTGCAAGCAGATCTTGGTTTAGGAGAGCTCACAGCACATCCCAGGATAGATCAGTCTCTGTTATAGGGCAGGAGAGCCTGAGATGGAGGGCAGGATGGGTAATTAAATGAGATGCTTTTGCTCCTGAAATGTTTGGTCAGTTTGTTTGGTCTGGGTTTGATCCTATGTGCTAATAACACCAGCCAACAGCAGAAGATAACGGATATGACTCATTTAATATAAAAATAAACAAGCTGAATCATTGGAAGGCTTTGAATATTTGCAGCTATCTGCAGTCTTATTCATGAAAGAAAAATGATAAATAAATCACTTTAAAAATTGTTAAAGTTCTACAGCAAAGGGACTAAATTGAACATTTTGATCAAGTCTTCTCAGAATTTATTTTGTATTGGGAACGCAACGTCTCAAAAATGTCTCAATGTCTAAACAATGTGCTCAGATTTGCCAAATTACCAAAGTCAATATGAACACTTTACACAACAGGTTAAAAGTTTGGGCTTGGTATGAATTAAAAAAAAAATAAAAAAAATAAAGAAATTATTCAGCAAGGATATATACTGAAATGTTCAAAAGTGACAGTAAAGACATTTATAATGTTACAAAAGATACATCTTTTAAATATACTGTTTTGAATTTCTATTCATTGAAGAATCCTGATAATAATAATAATAAAAATAATAAAGGCTATTTTTTAGTACCAAGTGCAGCATGCTACAAATACAGTAAATCTGAAGTGTGTGACACTGAAGACTGGAGGAATGGCTGCTAAAAAAAGAATAAATTTCATTTTTAAAATAAACATTTAAATTGAAATTATGTTTCAGAATTTGACAGTTTTACCTGTATTTGTTGATCAAACAAATGCAGCCTTGGTTAAGCATAAGAGACTTGTATCAAGAACATTAACAAATTTTACAGACTTTTAATTTATTACTCTTACTGTATGTCAACAATTCTTATTTTGTCTATGTTAAATATTTGTATAAAAAAATAATGAGGTTTCCCCTTTCTGCCAACTGTCAGTCAAACTGATAGTCCCGCCCCCAACTCATGCCATTGGTTGAGTCAATGTTGCTGTCAGGCTGGTCACAATCAAACAGACTAATGTTTTGATAGTGCCACATGACACAATGTTTACACTTTTCAGGGATAGGCCACCTGCAAATGGCTTATATTGAAAGTTTTTTTTAGAAATAAATTAGCCTACATAAATCACCTCTATTAAGTCTCCATATCTGTGAAAGTGCAACAAAATGTTCCTCTGGGTCTAAAAATTGTGCACAATAAATAGTTGTTGTGAAGGTCAGGAATGTCACACTGCTTTGTGTCCCCGATAGTGTCCTATCAGTTAAGCACTGGATGGCAGGTTGTCCTGGCCTCCCTCCCGTTTCAGCAGATCTGGTGATAGCCCCTCACTACTGTAATGCTTTTAGAGGTCGCAGAGCGCCAAATCATCTTCTGTAATGCGAGTCAGTTTGGGATGGCCAGGAATTTGCTGAAGCAGTACTAGATTATGTCACTTCTCTGCTTGGGCAGAAAGAGCAAGTGCATTTGTCTGCGTGTATGAACACAGCAGTCGCGTTTATCTGCTCACAATAAACATGTTACTATTGTTGTTACTAAAACAGATTACCGGTATAAAGTAGGCTACCAGTCTGATGTATCATCATCACATGGATATCTTGTTTTTCTGCTTTGTATTCCTTCTGACCCATTGCCTCAGTTTGTGTTTGTGCTCGTCTTATTTTTAGTTAAGGGGATTTTTCCGAGTCATTTCCTCGTGATAATCGCTGTCCAGCTGAGTCAAAACACTGAAACTGATCCGTCACCCATTACTCAACATAACCTCATGGTAAAACCCCACATGAGCTGGGAGAGAGCTGTACACTTCCTTTTGATTTGCATCATGAATGAATCCAACTGTCTAACTGTCTTGCTAAGCAACGGCCAATCACATTGTTTGGCAACAGAAAGCTTTGGGACCTCACTGTGCACAATCGCAGTTTCAGCTCCCAAATTAAAACAGATGTAGAATCTGAACTAGATTCATGCACTGTGATTTTTTCCCTTTGCCCTGATTAAGTGATGTAATTTCGGACTGCTTTGACAAAGAACAAAGCAGAACAATGATCTATTATTTTCCATTCAGACCCACAGAGTCCTTGTCTGAAATGCCAAGGGTTTTTATTAAAGCCCCCTGGAAACTGACATTCAGGGACATTTTATTCTTTTTTTTAATGTTTAATGTGCATTCAATGTTCTAAACATAAAAATAATACTTGACAATCAGTTAACTGAAATAAATTCTGTGGCTGTTCTTAAAACGAATACAGTAAAAGCAGTAATATTGTGAAATATTATTGCAATTTAAAATAACTGTTTTCTATTTAAATATATTTTATATTGTAACGTATTCCTGTAACGACACAGCTGAATTTGATTCTTTTAATTACGGTAATTGAGACATGGTGTGAACGCACCTTTAATCCAGTCTTCAGAGTCACATGACCCTTCAGAAATCATTCTAATATGCCGATTTTCTGCTCAAGGAACATTTCTGATTATTATCCATCTTGAAAACAGTTGTACTTAATTTTTGTGGAAACTGTGATGCATTTTTTCAGGATTCTTTGATGAATGCAAAGTTCAAAAGAACAGTGTTTATTTTAATATAATCTTGGTAACACTTAATTTTAGGGTCCAATGCTCAATAAATTATAGTTGCTTATTAGCATGCATATTACTAGTACATTGGCTGTTTATAGTTATAAAGCACATAACATATAAATGCCTTATTCAACATGACCACATTCTACATCTCTAATGACTTAACTACCTTACTAACTATTAATAAGAAGTAATTAGGAGTTTATTGAGGCAAAAGTTGTATATTATAGTTTGTATTGAGAACTGGACCCTTAACTAAAGTGTGACCAAAATCTTTTGTAACACTATAAATGTCTTTACTGTCACTTTTGATCAATTTAATGTCTTTGCTCAAAAAAGTATTAATTTCTTTAAAAACAACAACAACAACAACAAAAAAACACTTATTGACCCCAAACTTTTCTATGATTACTACAAAATGAATCATACCTCTAACACTCTGATAGAATACATTTTATTTGGTTAGTTACCATGTTAGATTATGGTCATCGTGATTTGTTCCTGGATCAACATATTTTGTTGATCCTGGAACAACATTCCTCTCCGAAAATGTAGTCCTAACCCTATACCTTTAAACCTAACCCTACCTATAACCTATCCCTAAATCAGAGGGAAATTATAGGCGAATAAGCACCTAGCCCTGGTTGTAAGCCTAAACTTGATATAAACTGTAAATGTGTCCTTCAAATCTGATTGGTTAATTGGAATATCTTCATTTTGTTCATAGTCCTGAGTATTCAAGAAAAAGCTCTGATTAAACCTTAAACTATAAACTAGACAGGCCTTGAATAGATTATTATGTAATTTTCCATTCTTAAGTAAAAAGGGAATAGTGTCACTTTTGGTGACAAAAAAAAGTTTCTGACCCTGGTTTCTGTGTAAAAGAAAGCATCTAAATTTGAGGCTGGTATATATGACATTTACACTAACTCTTAAGATTAAACTTCAGAGCTGCATTTATTAATGTGAAACTCTGTTCAGTAGTTGCCGTTGTTCCTCTGACTCAACATGCCGCCCGTACACATTCACAGCCGCATGCTAACAGGATTCACTCGACATTAGGCACAAGAGAAGCCCTGCGTGAATATTTACAGTCTGACACACTTTACGCCCAACGAAGCAAGTCCCTGCGTGAAAGGAAGTTGTGATATAAGCAAACACGCATGTATCAATCAAAGGGTGTTCCCCTAACACCGCAGAAGTTCCTTGTAGTAAAATCCAACTGTTGACTGGTGCTTCTCCAGGACAGAAGTTACACCCAGCAGTCAAATATACATCAGAGCAGCAGACGTCAGTGAAAGCCGTGTGCTTAAGGCTTAAAGGGATAGTCCACCCTAAAATGATCATTAAGCTTTAAATTACTCACCTTGGGCCATTTGCATAAACCTCTAAGACTAGTCTTACAAGTAAGATATCACATTTTTTATCTTTAAGACTGTTATAGCTTTTTTCAATCAGTTGCATAAAAACGTAGATTGGCCTAATTTGATACTGAAAAGTAAGACTGACCGCTGGGTCATAACTTGAGACACAGTCTTAACATAATGGCTTATGTTTATGCAACCGGACCCAGGTGTTGTTCTTATGCTATATGCACTTCTTTCATTTATGGACCACAAAAGGAGAATTTGTAAAAAATTCGCAACACGAAATACAATGCCTTGAAATCCTAAAAAAAAAAGTATCTGTGTACTTTCTTCATTGAGTTAAATAACTTTATTTGTCTGATGACAACCAAAATTACGGTTGACAGATGTGAACACAATGGATATATTCACCTCAGAGAAGAAGGTGCATGATTGTATTTCGTCTTGATTTCAAACAACTTTTGAGCTTTTTCTGGGCAAGACGGAGTGAACCGTGCAGGCGCTAACAGTGTGAAGACCAACGGTGAAGGATTTTCGTTAAATAATACATTACATTTCATATTGTATACCCCGTGATCACTTGGAATATGCGTCACGTGTCGCATGGGATCATTCTGGGACACTTTTGCATATTTTTTAAAAAGATTGATGCTGGTTATTATTATGGATGAGTGCAAGCGGGACATTTTTTCTTAAATTCTCCTTTTATGGTCAATAAAAGAAAGGGCATATGGCATTACCAGGGTAAATAATTTATAACTTCATTTTAATTTCAGGTGAACTCTCCCTTTAAGAAAACTCTTATTGATCTGGGAGGGAAGATACAGCTATTGGTGGTGGAGAAGTAAACGATACAAATCTTTTATTGGAAGATACAAGCCTTCACGATGTGTGATTGATCAGGGTGTGTGCAGTGAGGATATCGATTAGCACCAGCGGGAGCCATATGCCTCGGCTTCGCCTTCCTTTGGGAATTTTATTTTCCTCAGGGCCGTATTGACCCTGCTTTCTCTGTTGTATATAAGTGAATAAAGAAGCACATACTGGGGGTAATGAAGCATAGAAACTTAAATACTGGTGCGGGGTTGAAAGACGAAAGGCCTGTTCATACTAAGAGCGGAAAAGCAAAATGGATCACACACACAAAAGACCTATTCACACCAAGAGTGAAACGAAAAACCACTGCATTTATTCACATGTTTTAAAGCTAAATACAGCCCATTTGACAATATAAATGCCACTCACTTTAATGCTGAATAAACTCACAATAAAACAAAGCAGGTATATTTGTTCTTGGTGTGACTGAGTATATGCCTTAAAGGGGTCTTTCCAATCCTGTTTGTCCTTCTTCCTTCTGTGGAACATGAAAGAATATATTTTGAAATATGTCTCAGTGAAAGCCAGCGGGGTCTAATTTTGTTCGTTCAGAATATCTTTTATGTTCCACATTAGAAAGTCAGTTAAACAGGTTTGGAACGACATGAGGGTGAACAAATGACAGAATTTTAACTTTTGGGTGAACTATCTATTTAAAATTAGAACATTTAGCAAATAAACAGTTGCAAATTTATTTCAACAGCCCTTGAACTGCACGTGTGCGGCTGCTGTTCAGAACTTGTCATCTGATGGCTATAGTGCGAGATGAAATACAATGTGACACAGATACTAACACTGTCAGTGTCAGAGGTAGCAGCGGTTTGAGTTGGGCTAAAGTTTAGGACAGGGTCACTGAAACGAGACAGCTTGACACACTGGGCATGTCACTGGAGAGCTCAACTTCCAGCTATGTGTCTCTGTTTGAAGCTCACAGAGAGTTTTTGCACATTAACATGATGCACAATTTGCACTTAATGGAGGTTCTCAGTTATGTTTCAATGAACTTTCTACTTTTTCTCAGATGTTTCTCCAAAATGTGATATGAGAAATACAGGCAGACACAAATAATATATATTTTTTACATACAGTAAGAGTATAAATTAAATTAAATTAAATAAATAAATATATCTATAATTTGATGAGACACTTTTGAGCTCTTGTTGAAATCTCAGCACAAAACTCAAATGTGAGCATATTTTTTGTCTCGCAAATTAAAATAATGCTATTAAAAATGTATGGAATATAAAATGAATAAAATCTTCAAGAATCATGAAAATTAAAATCAAGAAATTAAATCAATGGAATATAAAGTTAATAAAATCTGTAATAGTCTTGCAAATGAAAATCATGAAAATTAACAAATGAATTAAATGTAATAAAATCTCAAAGAATCATGAAAATTAATATGACTCAATACATTTTTTTTTAGAAGTCTTAGAAGTCTCGGAAATTATAATCATGCTATTAAAAATATGTATAGAATTTAAAATGAATAAGGTCTCCAAGAATCATGGAAATAAAATAAAATAAAATAAATAAATAAAAGAATGGTATTTAAAATGAATAAAATCTTGAAAACTCATAGAGATTTCCACATTAGTAGAAAGTATAAATGCTCTGTATTTCAATGACTATAAACTGCTTTTTCTCAGAGCAACTTCTTTAAAATAAATTTTAAAAACCATGAAGTAATCATAAACGCATAAAGGTGTGGGAAAGAAAAATAAATCTGAGCAGAAGGACACTAATTTGCTTTCTGTTCAATCTCACTGGTGTCCCGCAGAAACAACTGAACTTATAAAGATATCTGTTTGTGATTTTTCCTTTCCTTGTCCTCTCTTAACATCATCTCCAAGTGCCTGTCCATTCAAACGGGATATAAACACAGCCAGCACGTTGTTCTAACAATAGCAGGTCTAATTACATCCACAAACACGGATTTAGAAGTTCCCCTTCTTCCTGTTATCCACTCTCCTTTTCCTCCCGCCCACTCGCTGTCCTACGTAACCGCGCAACCTTTCGGAAAAAACAGAAGCGCTTACCACGGAACAAAGACGTAGGAGCACTGGAAATTAAGCACTGTCCATGTTTACATTCATGACTGTGGACGTCAGCACGAGGACAGGCCACACAGAACGTGATGCATCAACACAGACGAGAGGTTCTGTTGACTTATTAGTCGCATGGAGGATGCACATTAATGGAGGGTGGTGGTGGGGGGGGGGGGGGGGGTTAACTGTACTGGAAACAAACACATTGTTTACAGGACCTTGGCATTGACTAGGATGGAGATGGAGAAATCGGATCTTTTAGCACACGTCATCATGGGTGATCTCTGCTGCTGGTTCTGTCTTTTCTCATCTAATCCAGCCGGAACGTCTCCGTCATCTTTGTTCTGCCACTGACCTCACTGCTAAACATCACAGAGAGCAAACACACAGCAGCTCATTCAAAATGGCTGTCCCTTTGTGACATCCTGTCATTTGAAGCAACAAATCATGTGGGTTACTGAGAAGTGTGATATTACTTTTCTAAGGGTGCGTTCACATTTGTAATTCGGTTTGCTTGGTTTGTTTGGTCCGGACCAAGAAAAAACAACAACATTTAGTCCTCGTCCGCTTATGGTTCATATTGGCAGTTTAACACCCAACCTAAAGATACCGAACCTAAAGGCGTAGGGATGTGCTTTCAACCTGAGTGATTGGCAACATTGCGACTATGACGAGAAAAAACAGGTGCTTCAAAATGATGTCCTTCCTAGGGCTGCATCCCATTTTTGGTTTGTTTACATGTCTTTGGTTCGTGTTGTATTCATATTTCAGTCGAACCACACCAGAGTTTGTTTGAAAGCGGACTGAAACCCATCTTTTAAGGGGTCTCAGCCCGCTTGTTTGGTGTGCACAAGGTATGGTTCACACTAATTCAAATTAACCGCACTAGCAGAACAATCGCACCAGGGTTCGTTTTAATCAAACCAAACATGCTAAGTGTGAACACACCCTTAGATATCAGGCTTAGTTTTCAGCTTTGCTGTTTGCTGAAAGTTTTAAAAAAATCCTTATGATTGACTCTGAATAGAGACAATAAAGTTGAATAATTTGACTTAAGCCGTTAAGTAACCTCCTAGTAACACTAGGAACTCCATAGCCACTCAGCAAAAACCTCACACCCTAGCAACATCCTATATAGGCTACCATTCAGCACACCTTTGCAGCTAGCTCACAAAATCTAGCAATCATTCAGAACACCCTAGCAACGCCTTGCACACCACTCAGAACATCTTAGAAACCAGGCAGAAACCCCTAGCAACACCCTAGAAAGCATTCAGAACACCTTAGCAACACCCAACAAAGCATCCAGAAAACCTTGGCAACCACCTAACACCCTAGAAACGCCCGTAATACCCTTCAGTACACTAGAAACAATGCAGAACACCCTAGCAAAACCCTACAAACCATTCAGAATACCTTAAAAACACCCAACAAAGCATTCAGAACACCTTGGCAACAATCTAACACCCTAGCGACGCCTTGCATACCATTCAGAACACCTTAGAAACCACACAGAACCACATAGATATTTTTTCAGAACACCTTGTCAACAACCTCACACCCTAGCAAAGTCCTACAATCCATTCAAAACATCTTAGCAATGGATTAAAAAATCCTAGGAAAGTGTTTTATCCAACTCCTGCACACACACAAAAAAATGTTAAATGTAAAAATGTAGCTTTACATAGGCCTACTGCATTAGGAAAGTTCCAACATACACTTTCAAACATCAAACTGAAAAGAATATGCTGTTCTAAACTACTGGTTATGCAAAACAAATTATATCATAATTATTCATTATTTCAACACATTAGAAGTACTAAGTCTGTGCTAGGGGTGCAGTTTGGGTGTGTGCGAGATATATTCAATACAATCGCACTGCAAAAATTACCTTTGGAAATTCTTTTAAATAAAACGAGTTAGCCTATAATGTCTATAATCCCTAAAGACACTATGATTTCTAAACTGCTCTCTGAAATCAGAAGAATATTTTCAGATGACTGTGGGACATTTGTGTCCTAGTTTTATGGCAGGTTCTTCTGTGAAACAGCTGCTCGAGAGCAAGAGGGGAGTCTGGCCTTTGCTCTGGGGCAAGTTCTTATCGTGTATGTACTTTCTGCCTCTTCCACGCTCGCAGCAAGTATGATCAGATTCCACATTCCAACACATTCTGCCTCCTAGCACAGCAGGAGAGAAAAAAGGAGGAGAGTATATACCACAGTAAAGGATCATTCAATTATTGATACTTCATGCTCCATTAATGCAAGCACTGTTAGCACTGCTAAATAATTTCTCTGATTGATGATGATAATGTCTGTCTGTTACAGTCGTGCATCACGGCCTAAAGTCTAAACAGACGAGACTGATCACCAGTGTGTTAAAGAGGTGAGAACATGGGGTGATCATTTACATACTCACTCAAGCAATGCAGAGGTGAAACAGACAGATGTTTGTATTGGGCTCCATCAGATGCATCTCGCCCCATTCAGACCGACATACAAGACCAAAGCTGTGTAAAAGCGGCACTCTGGACTCATCATCATTTAACTTTCTGCCACTCTTTTTGCATTAGCTATATTGAAGGTCCAAAATGAGAAGAAAAAAAAAACACACCATGAAAGTTATGCATTAAAAAGTTATATAGACATCAGGTTTATTATCAAGGTATTTTTTTTGTCAGCATCGTTTACAGTCGGAACTACGACAGCATCTGATCATCTTTAAACCTCCGACTTTTGTTCTTGATTAAGAAATCAGCAAAGATGCATTTCATTGTTACAAAATATTTACATTTAGAATGTTCCATTCATCAGATATTTCTGAATAAAATTACTTCCAGAGGAAATATTAACCAGCAGCTGCAGCACAACAACTTGATAAATGTTTCTTGAGCAGCAAATCAGCATATTAGAATGATTTCTGAAGGATCATGTGACACTGAAGACTGGAGTAATGATGCTGAAAATTCAGCTTTGCATCACAGGAATAATACAATTTTAAAATATATTTAAATAGAAAACAGTTATTTTAAATTGTAATAATATTTAATAATATTACTCTTTTTACAGTATTTTTTAAATCAAATAAGGCAGCATTGGTGATCATACACACACACACACACACACACACACACACACACGTTTCACTTGGGTGTAAGTTTCACTTGGGTGTAAGCAGAAAGTAATTGAATGAGGTGTAGAGAGCTTGAGTAAGCAGTGACATTTAAAACAGCACAGAGGAGGCACTTTAAAATGAGCACACGCACACATTACATACTATATGTGTGTGTGTGTGTGTGTGTGTGTGTGTGACCGGCAGCTCACATTCACACACACATACTGTATGGGACCGCTTTATCAACCGGGTAATTATCTAGTTCAAGTTCACTGTGTACCTTGCTCTCTTTTGACATGCCGGTGAATAACTATTCAGTCACACAATTGTTGTGTGTCACGTCATCCCCAGTCCCATAGAAAGTTTGAATGATACACAGGGTACATGAAAACCAGAAACATTCGGTGCTTCTGTCTTATATGGTTATATATTAGCGCTGGAAGGAGAATTTTGGGACGCTCCAAGTATGGAGGGAACAGTATGTCCAGTTGATAGGAGGCAAGAACAACACATCAAAGCCCACTGTGTTCTGTCCAGAACAGTGTGAGCTTGAGAAAAGAGTGTGTTAGACATACACGGAATCTGTTCTGTGCTTGTTTGGAGTGAAATCGGCATTCTGTAAAATGGATTTACACATGGTAAAAGTAAAGCGAAGAGTACTTCATGCACATTGTAATTGTTATTATATTGCCGGTTGCCTCCATTGATTTGTGTGATTCTTGTCACTTCTTGACTGATATCGTGCAAGCTTGCTCTCAAGTTTGGCCTAGTTTGAAGACTTTTAACATTTACATGGTACATGAAGTACTAAAATGAATGGTACATGAATGGTACATGAAGAATACATGAAGTACATGAAGTACCATTCTACAGAATTGGTGCAAACTGCTGTCCGAAAACCAAAAAACACATTTAAAAAGCATTTCAGTATTCAAATTTTAGATGTTTACTAAGATCCTTCTATTATCTATTGAATCCCACAATCATATTTAAAATATAAGTAAGCTTTATAGGCTATATATAAAATCATCATTTATTGGGTACTTTCAATTGGGAGGTTGCTGTCCCGAAACCTAACCTCTAAATTTCAACTTGTGAAAATGAAATTTAAATATTTTTGTCCTATTTTTTCCATTGTTGTTTTCTTTTAAATGTAAAGTAAAAAAAAAAAAACATTTATTATTTATTTTATTTTTAAATCATGAAACTTTATGTTAAAAAAATGTGTCCCGCATTTTTATTTTACCACTTAAATAAGTAATATTCACAGAAATAATCTTGTGTGTCTCTCTCATTATAGATAGGTACCATCATTTCGAGGGAAATGTGTTCAAAAGTCTGAAAATCTGTGTGTAACTTTAAGGGAAGACACTACCAAACACCTTTTTTCTGCAATCAAGTAAACTTTTTTGGGTGTAATTCCATAAAATGTAGTTCTTGTGTGTGTATAACTGTTCAGAACTGTGCTTGGTAACCATGTGCTGGCTATCATATTTGAAAAGTACTAAAATTGTCACTACTGAAAAATGTGGTGAAGAACATCATGTTTTTTTTGTGTTATTTGATAAAATGTAGTTTTTGTGTGTGTACAACTGTTCAGAAATGTGCTGGTTATCTTTGAACTAGGCTCAGAAGTATTTTAAATTGTCACTACCGAAACATGCCATCATTGTTTTGGTAGTGACAAAAGGGAACACATAACCATTTATTTGGGGGAAATAAACAACATTTTTGTACAGTTATGCAAATCATTAGTATCTTAGTATGTTTTAGTAGTGTTTTAGTATGCGAGCTAAAATTCTGTAATGTGATGTGGTCGCTACCAAAACATTACTGTCACTACAGAAAATGTGCCGTCACGACGGAAACATGGATGTTTTGTC
>CM060623.1:28535123-28672623 GCA_030578275.1 Meda fulgida
TTCTGCTAAAACTTTTACTGCCTATCTTCCTACATGAGCATTTGCCTCAGAAGTCCCATAAGGCATCGGTTGTGTGTGTTTTACACGAGTTACAGGCTGCAAAGCTATTATCTAATAAATATCTAATTATATCTAATAAAAACAACAGTCTTCATTGGGTGCCCACGAACAACATCTACTTTGACCCGCCCTTAAATACTGTAGTTGTGAGGCCTGGAAGAGTTTGGACTGGTTTGTGTTGTCGACGTGTCGAGAAGACGCTGTTTTCTGCGCTGCGAAAGCAAATCCACTTTGCATGCACTTCCAAAGCACGACACTCGCTGTAAGCGGTAGACCAATCAAAACAGACTGAGCAATCTGACCAATCAGAGCAGAGTAGGCTCTCGGAAAGGAGGAGTTTAGGGAGACTGAATCCTTTATTGAACCGTTTCAGACACTGTGAGAAAAGAGATGATGCTGCAATGCATATAATAAGAAAATGAAATACAGTTTTTTGACATTGAATGCATGTAAATCTATTGCAGGAGACCTCCTAAACAAAATTAGGAAACTAATAATAGCATTGGGGCACTTTAAATATATACAACTGAAGTTTATTCATAATGCTTCTTGCGCGTCAGGAATACAGTCTCTGTCGGAAACTCCAGGTTTGGGAACAGAGCAGTTTCACGGCCATGTTTACATGACACTGTTTTAAAGAATCCACTTCCAAGAAAATTAAGGATATCGTTTATGGTTTATTTAATTGATTTGTTCTTGGAACATTTCAATGCCAAGAATACTGTACAAAAGACAAAAAAGTGTTTGTTTGGAAAGAGTCACACCTGGAGGTAGGGTGAGGTGAGCATTCAAGGGCGTTCACGTGATGTTCGACCGGGAACAAGAGCAAGTTGTACCAAAAAGAAAGTTTGACACACGATAGCACAGATCCCTGAGGGCACAGCGAGAAGTTGCACAGGTTGAGTTGTATATGCTTGATCAGAACATAAACTGTATGTGTTGCTCAATGCACTACAGGATAGATCCGTGCCAATGAAAATACTATCACAAAGCAGATCATATGTGGGTTATGGCATTGTGCACACAATTGGCTCATAAGCATGACTAAAATGATACAGATTCCTACTGTGAAAACAGGAAAAAGAACGAGAAAAAAGTTGTTGAAATGTTACTGTCATAGCAAATCAACATGCCTAGAGGGCTACTGTAAAATGAATGACCATCCGTTAGACTGATGTCTATTTTAAATGACCCTAAACGTTCTATTATATTACAAAAATTTGGCATGTTTCTTTGCCATCAACTCCAAGCACAACTATGCAATATGATTACAAAATCTTGAACCAATTTTTAATAATATTTGAATAAAGGATGATGTTGGTTGAAATGAAATAAATAAAATATAAATATTATAATTATAATACAAAATTGATTCAGACAAACCTAATAAATATTAGTTCATTTTATATTTTTATTATATTTTGAATATATATATTTAGCAGTGAATAATAATTGTATTTAATATTTTATAAGTTATAAATAATAATAATGTTTGTATGCATTATATAATATTAATATAATATTCACACTGAGTATTTTGTGTGAACATGCCCCAATAGTGTGCACTATATTGGATATGATAAACTTTTAATTGAAATAATGAAACAATAATGAAAGACAAAACAATGAATAAAACAAAAAAAGTAACATAAAAAACATTGTAATTAATCAATTCTTTAAATTAAATATTGTATTGCAATAATAAATTCTTTAAATGTGTGAAACACAATCCTAGTTAAAATCTAAATCAAACCTTTTTTAAAAGATATATTTAGAAAAATGTATACATTGTTGCAATATTCAGAAAATAGAAACAACCCTCAGACTCAATTTTAGTTCACTAATGTATTCACGTTTGCCGCACGTTTGTGTATAAAATATCAACACTGCACTATTTGACCTCTTGCCCTTTTCATTGGCTCATAACCTACAAAGATTCTGCGTAACCGAAGCAGCATGTACACACAACCTGTGTATACGGTAACAAAGCCAAAGAGGCACACGCACACTGCACCAAGCACCTCTGCTACGCACTCAACAGCCCAGCCGACACTTGCAGAGAAATTCAGTGGAAGTCACAGCCCAGAGCTTATCTCTCACTTCTTCTCTCCCTGTCACGCATTCCAGGGAAGCAGGGAAGAGTTATGAGAAATGAGAAAGAGGGGCTGGGATGGGAGATCTAATGGCGCTCTTTCTCTGGTGTACTGCCCATGTGTGCAGCTTCAGGCGTTTGGTTTACCTGTGCTGCATTTCAGTGGAAACGCATGGGGCACCGGATGTCGTGTGTTGAAAGGATTACACACTCGCACGGTCTGCTGCAAAACAACTCGAACTGCTTTCATTCAGAGGAAGACCTCAATAACGCTTTCCCTTCGATCAGTAGTGCAACTGATAACACGGTGAGACATTCCTGGGAAATATCAAAACCACTATTACAATCTATATTTACCCAGGATAGACTAACAACCTTTCTTCTTTTAATGGCTTTACATTGCCCACTTTTTCAGTATAGCCTTTGTTCTGGAAGTATTTATACCCATTCATTTTCTCCATTTTGATTTTAAAACATTCTTCAATAAAGATTCAAAACTTTCAATTTTATTTTATTAATTGGCTAATTAATTAGTTGATTTTCATAGACTTCATATCAAAGTGTACAAGTCAAAACAACAACTTGATTTGAGCTTTGATCAATTAAACATTTAGAAATCAATAAAAAAGACAAAAGTATACTTATTAAAATTATTTTATGAGGGAATAAATTACTCATCCCAGGAAACATTGAAATGGCATAATTAAAACAATGGTACAAAATAAAACTTATGTACAAGTACAAACAATATATTTTAAATGTATTGAAAAATATGAATATACATAATGCCGTTCAAAAGTTTCAGGTTCGTAAGACTTTTAAATGTTTTTTTAAAAGAAATCACTGATCAAAAAAATAAATAAAAGCAGAAATCTTGTGA
Organism: Meda fulgida; assembly: GCA_030578275.1. Taxonomy (NCBI): domain Eukaryota; kingdom Metazoa; phylum Chordata; class Actinopteri; order Cypriniformes; family Leuciscidae; genus Meda; species Meda fulgida. Next base: position 28,538,156 of record CM060623.1, read on the forward strand.
AATATTATTGCAAATTAAAATAAAATGAATGCATTTTCAAATATAATTTATTCCTGTGATCAAACCTGAATTTTCAGCATCATTACTTGCATGATCCTTCAGAAATCAGTCTGATATGCTGATTTACTGGTTAAGAAACATTTATAATCTTGATCAAAGTTGTGCTGCTTCATATTTTTGGGGAAACCATGATACAGAATTCTTTGAATAATAGAAAGCTCGAGCAGCATTTCTTTGAAATAGAATAGTAAGAAATGTAAATGTCTTTACTCCAACCTTTCATCAATTCAATGCATCCTTGCTGAATAAAATGATTAATTTCGTTTTACTAATACATAGCTAATCAGATTCAATTAGGTGGTGATGCAGAATTATGGGTAGTATAAGCATGCTAATTAAAAATGGAGGATTCTACAGAAGAATAAATCATCAGTTTACACATGATGGCAGGTCTGTCTTGAAAAGTTTGTCGTTGCTAAAAACCTGTTTCTCTATGGAGTGTCTCCAGAACCCTGTTGCTCTAGTCTTGTTTCTCACCTCTACTCATACTCTATTACTCTCAAATGCCGTCAGCACAGAGTCGTGACTTCTTAGAAACCATTGGTAGGTGATCCATTATAAGCTGGAATCACGGGCTGGAACCGCTTACATTCTTTCGGAAAGAGATCACTTTTCCCAGGGTGTCCTTCAGTGCTCTTTTCTACTCTCCCTCTCTCTCTCAGGCTTTCTTCTGACCCTGCACAGCTGTCTCCACATCCAAACTTCACATACGTTTTTTTACTCTATGAAATATGCAGTCTGAGTCATTGTCTCTGAATTCCAAGCTTTGGTGGAGCAGGACACAAGCCAAGCTCTGGTTTTGGGTGTTGCCCAAGTACATTACCGTAAGGGAGTAATTAGCGGGTTTGGGTCATTCTTGCTATGCTGTACATTTCCATGCTACAAACTTAATATATTGAATATAATATTAGATTCAAGAATGTTAAAGATGGAATTTAAATTAATGTTTCATTTTATCACAATATAATACGAGTGAACTGTATATTTTTAGACATTACAGAGTTCAGAAGATATGACTGTATATCAGGAATCACCCAGTTTAGTCATTTGAAAAACAAACGTGGAAAAAGTCAAATACACTACCGTTCAAAAGCTTGGGGTCAGTAAGATTTTTTTTTTTTTGGGACAGAATTTATACTTTTATTCAGGAATGATGCATTAAACTGATCAAAAGTGACAGTAATTTATAATTTTATACAAAGCTTTCTATTTCAGATAAAGTTCTTTTGAACTTTCTATTAATAAAAACAAAACAAAAAACTTTCTATTACTCAAAGAATCCTAAAAAAAAAAACGTTCACAAATGTTTCTTGAGGGCAAATCAGCATATTAGAATGATTTCTGAAGGATCATGTGACCCTGAAGACGAGTAATGATGCTGAATATTCAGCTCTGATCACAGGAATAAATTACATTTGAAAATATATTCAAATACATACAAACCTGTTATTTTAAATAGTAATAATATTTTACAATATTTCTGCTTTAATTGTATTTTTGATCAAATAAATGCAGCCTTAGTGAGCAAAAGAGACTTTCAAAAACATAAAAAATCGTATCAATCCCAAACTTTTGAATGGTGGTAAAATGATGCTTATATTTAACCGTTGCATCTTGCACAGAAATGAAATCATCACAGAGGGGAGCTTTTATATTTGTAGCACGACAAAATATTTACCGTACATTGTGTTTCAAAACAAAAGGTCTGTATAATCAGGCCAAATTAAGCTTTTTATAGATGTCAAACATGCATCTATAAATAGCTTAATATGGCATGTTTATACAGACCTTTTGGGCTATGTTGGTGTTCTTCTCAAATTAAGAAAAATCTGCATTAATATGGATTCTTATACACTGCAAGACAATGCATAAAACCCAATATCCTGACACATGTGCACATAAACATTTACGTTAGACAGTGCAATGCAGGTGAAATACATTTCATGTTAAATAAATACAACTCTATAAATACATACTGTATATAATTACATTTATATTATATGTATTTATTTAAAATACCTTTAACTACCTTTCAAAATTTTGGAGTTGATCAGAGGTTCATCAAGATTTTTGAAAGAAGTCTCTTATGCTCGCCAAGGCTGCATTTTGTTGATTAAACAGTAAAAACAGTAATATTGTGAAATATTATTACAATTGGAAATAACTGTTTTCTATTTTATTTTAAAATGTGAAGTATTTCTGAATTTTCAGCATCTTCAGTGTCACATGATCCTTCAGAAATCATTCTAATATGCTGATTTGCTGCTCAAGAAACATTTCTTTATTATTATTAACGTTGAAAACGGTTGTGCTGCTTAATATTTTTGTGGAAATAGTGATAAATTGTTTAGTATTTTGTTTGAAAGCTCAAAAGAACAGTTTTTGTTTGAAATATTATTTACATGCTATTTACATGTCACACTTGATACATTTATTTTGTTCTTGCTGAATGGAGTGATAGTGTCAATGCGGTCATTGTGACTGCAAATGACTGCAGATATTTCCTTCTGCAGCGGTTTTCACAATTTTCCATCAAACGGCAAACCAAAATGTATTAGCATGATTATCATATCAAATATAATTATTGTTAAGCCAAATAATTCAAAATGCACAGTGCATATTTAAAAAAAAAAGTTTATTGATGCACACTCATATAGTAGTGAGTAGTTTTACATGCTTTTTAAAAATGAGGAAAGGTCACACAACCTATTTTTGAAGTCAAAAGCCACAGAGAAAAAAAAACAGCCATTGTCGTCGACAACAACATTATGGGAAGGATTTCTCCCCATACTAATAGTAGATATATCTATTTATTTTGCCATATGTACGATTATGTGTTTGTTAGCATTGTATTATTTGCATTTACTGTATCTATCCTTACATGACAGCACACGTGAAGTACAGAGGATTTGTATAAGGTGCAGTTTCGGTCAGCACTGAGTTTCATATGCAGGGACGGGAAATGGGCCAAGCTTCATCAAGCTTTCGAGTCATCTAAAATAGCTTCTTATTGGCTTGCCTGTGGTCACCTCGCTGGGAATTCTGTCTTGATCTCTTGCTGCCAAAGTGCTCTCTTGAAAGATCCCGCGGTGCATCCACTGGGTATTTAAGAGCCTTTCTCTCTCTCAATTTATCTCCCTTTCTTCTTCTCTAAAACGCTTTACAGATACATCAACATTTCCATCACTGCAAGGAAAGAGGTCGAATCATCAGCAGAGATCTCGGGAGGTTCTCAGAAGGCCTGTCCTCAGCTCGGGGTTATCTTGTCAGCCGAAACCACACGGCAGCACCCAACCTCATCCTGTTTCTCACACATCGAAGAGCAGCTCACCGCACATTTCATAACTGCAAACACTTTCAAAACAAAAACACCAGCAACAGCGAGTTTCAGGTTGAGCCATTAGCAGCTTTGTGATGGTGTGCAAGGGGCAAATAGTCAAGACAACAAGCAGACAAACAACCTGTTTACGAGGCGACACACCAGGATCTGGGTGGATTTTACATTGAAATGTATGTGTGAGTGAGGAATGTTACTCAGCATCTGTTTTCCTGTACTCCAAATAGATGCATCATTTAGCACAAGGGTCAATATTTATCATACCACAGTCAGAATAATTTCTGAGGATCTTAAACCATAGCAGGGAAGCTGTGGGAAATGTTATTGATGAGCTTGTAAAAGCAGCCTGACCTGGAGGTAAGGTGAAAGCCAACGAACTGCAGACTCCTGCGATTTTATTGGCAAACGCCTGGAATGTGCTCAGGGCGAGCAGCCAGGCCGCATTAACAGACGGACTGCTGACTTCCCAGAATACCACCACTCTGCAAGTCCATTCCGGAAACGGCTCGAGCTCTATATCTGAGCAGGGGATGAATTAAGTGCCGTGATGTGGTTTTCCCTCTATCACTCACTCATCCTTCAAACACCTTGATATATATCCTTCCCTCCAGAGCTTTGAGAGTTTTGATGCCAGATTTGTAGTGCTCTTAAGAAGAGGATAGAGACCCCAGAGCTCAAATGGGCCGGAGCAAACCGCGCGCCACATTCTCAAAATCCACCCCAAACCTCATTTTGCATCTGAAGAAACTAAATACTAGCAGTATCATAACTTCTTTACAAAGTGACATCGCCAACTACTGGCCTGGAATGAATAGTACAGCGTTTTTATTCATTTTCGCAGATCCGTGTCAATGGGCATCATTTTGACAATGGTGTCGTCTGTAGGTGAAAAATATATTTTTTTGTTATTCAAAGAGCGCATTAGTAACATGCGCCATGTGAATAGCGAATCCGCCATGGCGTGAGCGCATCTGGCTTTTAAAGGGAGTGGGAGATGAGACACTGATTGGTTTATTCCACGTTACACCCAAAACACACCCATTACTTATTAAGAGAATAGGGAAAACCCTTTTAGATTATGCCGGGCGCTCCGACCATTTTTCTCGTCGTTAAACTAGCAAAAGTGGATTCAGTGGCGAAATATTTATTATTATTGTTATGTTATGTGCTTTGAGACGAGGTAATTTAACGCCGTCTCTCATGACGCTTTGCAGACTCTGCTCTTGCTGTGCGCGGGCATGTGTTTTGGAGGAGGTGTGTTTTTTGAGATGCTCTGAAGGGAGAGTGGGATCTTATGCTTTCAAAGCTAGCTTGCTATTGTTAGCCTCTCCGAAATTATCTACCCTAGCTTTAATACTATTACATTTATTAAGATCACATAGTGTATTTCATATTTAGGGGTCATTGCCTAATTTAGATGCAACGGCATGGAAAAGTTGAGAGGATTTGGTTGGGATCCTGATTAGAAAATAAGGAGTCTGAGGTTTGTACCTTCAGGCGGTTACATTATGGAGAAGGTATATGCAGGTGGAGGAGCTCAGCCAAATGGAGTCACAGAGATTCCTTCCCCCTAGTAGAGAGCGATTCACTCTCCAGCAGACAGAAGAACAGGATGAGCTGTGCCTCTGCCACACACAGATACACAGCTGCTCCCCTTTCACAACTCGCTTGTGATTCAGCGCAGGAGTGAGACACTGTCTGGTGGTTTAGAACTGCGTCTGCTCCTTATGACACGCTCACGCGTTCTGCCAGGCGGGGAGGAAAAAGAAGAAAAACAGTGATGAGACACATGATGAATGTAGGACAGGAAGGCCACAGCCAGACAGAGTCTTAGACAGCTCTAAACCACTTTTGCAAAAGCAGAGATTTGTTGCGTGTAGGTGCAAGACCACAAGCGTTTGGCATGCAAACAGCTCGTAGATGTTCGGCTTTTGTAAAAGACTTCAATCCTGACCCAGATGTTAAACCTTTGCTTATTACATATTCATTCTCCGCCTCGCCCTCAACCAAATACACGCTGTAATTAAAAACATGTGTCCTTGCAGATTCGGAAAAGGACAGCAAGTTAAAGCTCATCCAGAATTCATTCAGCTTTGGATCCGGGCCCGGTGTAACAGAAAGCCTGGTCATGAAGGTATCAGCGTCTACATGAGCTCAGGTTGTTTTCTTCCAAGGCTTTCCCTCTCATGAACCCCAGACTCACGCATTTGTGGGAGAATTGGCAGCTGTTTGAGAGACTGTCTGCCTTTGTGAAAACGCTGCAAAGCACATTCCACTGCGTCTGTGGTCAGACTGTGGACAGTTTTTTATCAGTATTTGGAGGATGAATGGTGGTGGATGGGGTTGTTTGGGTGCCTGGATTTGCCGGATCTGTAAATAGGGGAGGGTTGAGACATCAGGCACCCTGATACACTTCGGACGGCCTTAGTCTGTCTGACAGAGGCGCCACTGACATCGAGGGTGGTGAAATCTGCAGAAGAGAAAATAACTCAAATTTCTTTTGTTCTAGACTTCATGTTTCTGGAAAAACAAATATTTGTGGTGCGCTGAGCAAGTGCGTCAGCTAGCTGAGGGCTATTTTTATGCACTGAGGGTGTTACGTTATGATTGTGATTTATACCGTATTTAAAAACATATATAAGTTGTATTATTCTCAAATAATGTAAAATACATTTAGAACATTTACAAACACCACAAACATGCGTTTTAGTTCCCCTCACTCCACAACAAATTCTTTAAATTTAACAATATTCAGGACAGAACAGGAATGTAAAATAAGTATAAAACAAACACAAATTATAGTGGCATTCATTTACTATAAACACCAAGCCTAAACAAATTATTTAAAGCGTAATTGAAACTATTGGCATGTTGGAAATGGGCTATACAGATCATCTTGATGTCACTGCATTATAAAAGCACGTTTCAGATGATTTAAAAAAAAAACAAGACAAAAAACTATGTGACATATATTCCTGAAAATACGGTAAGCAGTGGTCACAGCTCAAAACAACAATAATCCAGTTCACTTTGGAGTTTGATGCTATTTTAATGCAATTTCCCTTTGAAGTCTCTTGAAAAAAAAATATTTGTGGGTTAGAAAGCACATTACTTGCTATTTTTGTGTACTGCACATTAAAAGGGTTATATTGCTAACTTGTGATCACCATCCAATGCAAAATAACTTTGAACACAGTTTTGAAGTAATTATTTTCTTGCAGAGCAAATATCTGTGGTGTATTATTTGGATAAAGTCCAAAACAATCTTTAAAAGCAATTTTAAGTACAATTTAAATCCAATTTTGTTGTAAATATTTTCATGCAAAACAAATATCTGTGCTACTGTACTTGCATTTGTGTGTGTGTGTTTATAATTAACTAGTCCTCGAATTTCAAAAACAACATTATTTAAATACACTAAATAAATGTTGATGTGTTTAAGATGCATTATAATCATAATCTCTAATTTATCATGGCGGGGTCACTCGAAGCCGAACAGTATCTGAACTTCAGTTACCTCTGAGGTAATAGCAACATCATGGGATTTAATGCACTCCTATCCTCTCTAGAGTTCCAACCAAAATAGCACTCAAGCAAATGGGTATTGCTTACAACAATGTTAACCCTTACACTGGCAATGTCAGAGCTCAAAATGGATCAGACAAAACACGGTTGTCTCCTGTTCTCAAACAGCTAATTATCTTTGTGCATCTCCTTTCAATTCTCAGGCGCTGGCAGTAGGCCACACATACAGAGCGAGAGTCTTACAGTGACCCGTTTTCTGTTAACCTCAATTTCCTGAGCAAAAACCTGCACCACTGCAGACACTTCTTTTTTTCAAGAGGTCACAGAGTTCTGATTAAGCTGGGGCAGGTTTGATGAAATGAATTCATTGTGTAATATCACTTAACCTGGAATTACTGCGACCCGTCAAAGAGATCAACGAGAAAATACATTATGACAATTAATTTTTTTTTTTAAATCCTAAATGAGCAAGTGTAAAATTACCTTTTAACATCCAATACATTTGTGACATCTCAAATGAAAATGACAATGCACAGTTCCTCTCTACTTATATAAACACACATTGTTTGAATTAAGTATAAATATATAGACTATTTTAGACTATAACCATCTTATTTATTTATTAATTTTAGTACATATACATACATACATATATTTAATAATAATAATAATAATAATACAATTAATATATATATATATATATATATATATATATATATATATATACACACAAACATACATATATTTCTGTCATGACAACTGTCATAGTGTTTGGCATGGTAATGGATATGACAATGTTGGTATATTTGGTCTTGGTGGAATAGATCTGCTACGCTGCTGCTATTATTGCTGGTGCTGCTACAGAGCAAGTACAAGACTTGCTATCGACACACTGCTGTGAGCAAGTAAGACATGCTGCTGCTGCTCCTTATAGAGAATGATGTGATGGCAAGCAGATTGAGTTAATCATCCTGCAGCATCAGCCTAGCCACCTAGAGTTTCATGACAGAACTTAGTGTATGTGTGTGTATATAAAATTATTACCCTCAGGCTCAGCCCCTCGCTCAGTATGCAGTTATCTATATACAGCTCACCCCCCACTACACACACTCACGCTGTGGCCACGATGATGCATAAATTATATTTGCCAGTTCACATGGATCCTGGTGGCTTCCACCTGCTTTGGAACTGATATAAGCAAATCTTGCCCATTTTCCAAAGTTCCTTTAAAATTCCTCCAAAAACATAGTCTCCTTTAAGAGCACCAAGTGTCAAATTAATTGACCATCCCCATTTTGTGCCCCCTCAACCCTTGCCAAATGAAAGTTATCACACTGAGCTCATTGTGACGCCTGCCGTTTCAGTTCAGGTTCTCCATATTCTGACCTTTCAGCTCTGTGTGGCATACTGTTACAAGAAACTACAACATGATCACCACATTCAGAAATCTTCAGGCTTCTCTAAGAGAAATATTTTCTGAACAGAGCAAAGAGAGAGAGGAGAAGATGCTGCGTTTGTTTCCCAGCTCCCATGAGTGCAGTCTGTAGGTTTCATATGGGACCATTTGGCTGTCTGAATGTGCAGTTATTTTGCACAGCAGGTTCTCGTGAAAGACTCAACCTGCTGGTGAGATATTATGCATGCCAATGAGAACACACTGTTCTATGCACATATATATTCATGGTTTAAAATTTTAATTTTGATATAAAAATGTTCAGTTATACACAGTATATATTAAGGCCACAGGTGCAGACTATACTTGTGCTTGATCATTTTGCAAAAAAGACAAACCACTGGGGTCAGTAGAAGGCCATACCCATATATGATATCATTGCATCCCATAAACTCTCTAAAAAATGATGATCACATAAAAAATAAAGAATTGCATTATTTTTTAAAGGGATTATGCAATTTTTCGGCCTGAAAAACCATCTATATACTGTAAACAAGAGCTATTGTGGTCATAAATACATAAGACATTATATGTTTTTATATTCCATGTATATATAGTGTGTTTTGCAGTAATGTACTCTATTACTGATTTATGGTGTTTATGGTGCACCTTCAGTGAGTAAAGAATATGGTTTTAGACCTATTATAACAGTGTTATGAGTGACGTTCAAGCTTGGATGGAAAGATGGATGGATGGATAGACTCAAAACCTTTAAACGGGAGTGCAGACGCACACTCAGTTTTATTTTTCTAAGGCAAGAATCACTATTAATGTTCATACTTAAAATGGTTGAAAAATCAGATTCTCATAGCATCCACCTAGCAACCAAAAAGAAACACCCTGGCAACCACCCACAACACCCATGAATCATGGCACGATAATTGCTATAATAAATGGCCCTAGTGTTAAAATATGCCCTCATTGACCCAGTTACACAAATCACCCAGCACAGATCCGATCAACTTCCTTTAACCAAATCACATGGTCAATCTCTTCAAGGGAAACCTGTTCTGAAACCACAGGCAATGAACAACCGGTCTTCTCACCTTAAAAGACCGGCTGTTGGACACAGCGGCCAATCTATCTGACATCCTCCTCCCACGTCAGTTCTGTTCTTGCACAGCGCACCTCTACTCGGGTTAAATTAAGCGTCAGCTCTGCCGTGCCATATACCAGCCTCTTTGAACATCCTCAGCTCTCCTGAGACTCAGTGAAAGCTTAAAGTGAAATGCAGGCAAGTTTGTTGGCAGATTATGACCCTATACCATCTGCAACCCTTTGAGATCAAAGCATGCCACTGATGAATAATGCATGTCAATGCTTGTGCAACCAATAAGGATGCATGAGGATACAATAAGTGGTTCCAACGCACCACATGACAGTAAAAATGCATCCTGGTGGTGGTGGTTTCCATAGCAGTACCATAGGTACAAAATAATGGATGCAAGAAATTATAAATTTCATGCAAAGTTAATGCAATTCAGCCCAGCTTGACAGATAAAACCCATGCAATATCTGCATGAGTGTACCCGACTGGTCCATAATATCTTGTTTTATGTATAGTATATGCTCCATAGCATGTGTTGAGGTTTAGGCCAGTTGCTCGCTCTCATGCATGATTGTGCACAGATGGCAGGTTGCATGTGAGGTAGCAGTGCAAGCTTTGTTAAATAAAACAGATCAGATGCTCATTCATACACACTGGCAACAAAACAAACATGCCATGACTACCGCAAGTCACCTGACGTGGTTTCCTGGAAATAGTGTGCCAGTAAGCGTATGGCTTTTGTATTGATGAGAGCGCAGGTGCCAGTGTATCTCTAGGGACACTCTCTGGAAAGGTTTCTCTAATTATACATGCGTCACCATTAAAGCCCTAAACATGATCCATATTAGACACAACCTGGCCTGGGTGTTATAAAATCCCAGCTGAGTTTATATTATGTTGAAATCCTAAATAGTGATATGGAAGTCAATGGGGCCCATCAATTGTTTGGTCACCGACATTCCTCAAAATATGCTCTTTTGTGTTCAGCAGGAGAGAGGAATTCAAACAACTTGAGGGTGAGCAAATGATGACTGAATTATCATGTTTGAGTGATGTTAAAATTGGATTATTGTTACATTATTATTTAGAATATTATCTAATAATAATATTATTATTTAGATTATTATTATTATTAATTATTAGATTTTTTTTAAATAGATATTACATTCCTGTAGCTCAAACACTATGAAGCTTGCAAAGCCAATGTCAGGGGTTCGATTCCCAGGAAATTAAAGAACTGATAAAAAGTATACTTTGAACACAATGCAAGTCACTTTGGATACAAGCATCTGCCAGATGCACAAATGTAAATGCATTTGGAAAAAAAAAAATTGTAAAAAAAAAAAAAAAAGTGTGGATTTAGCTCCATGACATCTGTTACTTTGTGATACTGTATTTCATATATTGGTACTGTATTAAATTATATTATTATATTATTAGCTCTCAGTTGAGCTAACGGGTTCTGGCTTTTGCTTAAATAAAATGAAGAGTTGTTCTGGAGTTGGATCCTCAACCTCCAACACTCTAAGAAGCTGTTCCACAGAGCAGTTGAGCAATTGAGTGGTTTAGTCCAAATTTTCTGAAGAGACTCGATCGCTTTATATGATGAAAAGATTAAGCTTAGGCCTTTATTCACACATAAACATTGATCAGCGAGCATAAACAGAAGTTCAACCGAACCTGTTTGACACGCGAGAACAAACCTCATTGGTTCCTGCAGAAGCTCAAACGTGCTGCGTAAAACAAGATCAAAGCTCATTGGTTCTCACACATCAAGCGAACATGCTTGAGCTTCGGTTAATCATAACGAATGTGTGAGTTAATGAATGTTTATATGTGAATAAAAGCCTAAATTCAATCTGTTCATCATATAAAGCGATCGTGTCTCTTCAGAAAATTTGGACTAAAGCTCTCAATGCATATGGATTCGTTTTACAACTTTTTCAAATGATCAGTTGTGAAGCTGTTTATGGAGGGACAGATATCCCTCAGATTTCATCAAAAAGATCTTCATTTGTGTTCCGAAAATTAACGAAGATGAACGACATGAGGGTGAGTAATTAATGACAGAATTATCATTTTTGGGTGAACTAACCCTTTAAGATTTTATATATTTTTTCAAAAAGTTACAAATTTAAACGACTCTCTTGTCAAAAAGTAATTGTGAATTCCTGCATCCTAAAATCAATTGAAAAATTCTACTTAGCTTTCTACAAGATTTTTTTTTGTCTTGTGCTTGTATTTAATTTCTCCTGATTCCTCTTGACTGTCCCTGAAATGCTAACCATGAAACTCTTTTCACACCAAATTAGCCATTTTACTAAAATCCTGACCAACGAATACAGTTATTGTGACTGTGGTTATCAAAAATGGAGCAAGAGTTAGGTAGTTAGTTACTTTATTGTCCCCGATGGGGGACAATCACACACAATCACACACACAATACAAAGAAAAGCAGTACGCCATCTCAGTGCTGTCAAACAGCAAAAAAACATTTGTACAAAACAAGCTAACAACTATTTATCTTCACACCCTAAGCTTCCTGCTTTCCATGGTTGAGCAAAATGATTTACAGGCAGAAACTACACCGATCCTAAAGTGACACTTGCATCAGACAATATTTATATTGTCATTAACGTAAAAATATTGAATTACTTTAATATTTGAAATGATAACATGGAATTATCTTGTCCATATGTAAATGTCCATTCGACATTCTGAAACTGAATACTCCTATTTACTCCTCAGGACTCCTATTTATCATGAAATAAATATGTTTTCTAAATGCCATACTGTAAAAGAAGCCTTTAAGGCTCTCTGGGCTCTGTAATATAAAATATGCAGAGTGTTTGCAAACATTGCGGGACAATTTGAAAAGATCTGTCATATACTCAGTTGATTTGCATGCAGGAAGGGGATACCAAGTGACAGAGATGAAATTCTGCAGCCACTTGCCCCAGGATGCATGAGGGTGCAATGCAGAAACAGCTTGGAGCCAATCATCACGGCAAGCCGAGAGAGAATATAGCTGCCTGTCTCTTTGCCTCCGTTCCTCCGGGACTCTAGCGTTATGCTCACCTGCTGGATTTTCACTCTGTAACGGTGACCACTGTCATGCTCTATTCCCATTAAATGACATGTCCGCCGCTAGCCAGATGAGCTCTGCTCAAATCCCAGACCTCTTAACGGCTGTGACTGTTGTCAAAATGCTGTCACAGCGTGTCAGGCCCGCTGCTCAATGAATAATGAAGAACTTCACTGCCTGCTTCCAGCGGGACACTGATGCTGGTGTCAGCAACTGTAAGACGACTTCATGTGACGCTCAGCGGTGCAGGTGATTCTTGGAAAGGGTCATGCAATCAGCAATATGCTTGTTATGTATAAAAAGTATGGACTTTTGCAAGAGCATTAGCAGAGTCATGTCACTGAGCAATGTCATGTCACTGTGAAAAGGTCATGCTGTTCATAATTCTACTTTTTTATGTTGAAATGCTGCAACACCACATGAGTGTGTGCTATTTTTCTAGTGCAAAACTAGGAGACTTCTAAAGCATCAAGCAACTTATAGTTCAAATGTTTACTAACCCTTGTGGTGTTTCAACCCTACATTCTGTGAAACATATGTTCCGATATATAGAATATCTGACTTTCTGTTTTCCATACAGTTCCGACTACATGATGATTTATACTGTCAAGATCCTAACAGGCTTATGCACCATTTAAAACTGAACTATGAATGTGTTTGCAATTTGAATGCAAATCAATTTGAATTGAGGTAACAAACATGATGCAGAATTGCTATACAAATTTGAATGGATACAGCAGAATTAAAATTCATATAACAGCAATTAACTAGAAAAGCAAAACAAATTTCTAGGGCCTTATCATAAACCCGGCACAGTGCGGCGCAAGGCGCACCGCAAGTGTTTTTGGCTAGTTTCAGCCCGACGCAGTTATCATTTTCACGTCTTGCGCCACATTGTTTAAATAACAAATGCATTCACGCCCATGGTTGTGCTGGTCTGAAAATGAGGAGCGTTCAGGCGCGTTGCTATTTTGAGGCAACTGAAATACACATTGACCAATTGAAACTTGTTCAAAAGTCAATGGCGCAATATTTTTTGTTATTTAAAGAGCGTGTTAGTAATATGCGCCTATGGGCAGGTGCACAATGCGCGTACACTTTGTCCTGTAGAGAGTATGCTTGCACGCTTTATACTCTGGCACGAGGAGATGCATTTTCTCGCTAGAAAAGCATTCAGTTCCCTTTCGTTTGGGAACTCCTACGTCTCGTCGGAGGAGTTTCCAACGAATTGGGATCACGCTAGGGAGACCAATCGACTTCGAGTGAACTAAAACAAGCCAATAAACATTGGCATGCAAGATTTGCATTCCGCGTTCTGCCTACCAGTGCGGGTATAAAGGTGGAATCAAGCGCATACACAAACGCTTTTTGCTTCGGAGCCGACCAGTTGTGTCCTCTGAGTGTACGAGCTTAAGAATTGTGGTTTCTTTACGCTCAACGAGCTGCTCTGAGTCCTCTCTGTGCTGGTGTGACGGCGCTTCAGCGATCCTCGCAACCTCCCGAGTGCCGGCTGTTGCTACACGCGAGCTGTTTATTCAAAAGAGCTGTTTTAACAGCTGGTATTCGGTTGAGTGCACACAGCGGGCTTGCAGTTTCCCCGCTGTGTTGTGGCGTTGATCCCTGTGTGCTTCAGCACATTTAAGAGAGCGTTTCTCTAAAAGGGCAACACGAGTGAAGATCGCGTCCTTTTCAGGATGACGTTTCACCCGTGCGTTTCTGGATGCAGTCAGACACTGCCTCCGGTTGATGGTCACGATCGCTGCCTCTTGTGCTTGGGCCTCACGCACGCTGAGGCTGCGCTCGTGAATGAATCATTTTCTCACTGTGGGAACATGACCATCGCGGTGCTTAGATCGAGACTAAGATCCCTCAAACGAGGGGGAGTCCCTTTGGAGATTCCCCAATCTAGTTCTTCTTCTGGTTCATTTCAGAAGAAGGCTATTTCGGCTAATCCCATTGGTGGTCTGAGGGTTACAGTGAGGAACGACCCGCCGGTTGAAAGAACCCCACGGGCCCCTCACTCCTCCGCACCGCTGCCATTGGAGCCCTCGGTGGAGCGCGCTGGGCCATCTCGGGTGGTCCCAGTCGTTTCCTTCGGGGCTCCGCCGGAGGACCGGATGTCGATCGCTGCATCGGAGGGAGAGCAGTCATCTTCTGGGGATGACGACTCGGCTGCGTTGCCCCCTTCTGGTGTGTCAGCGTTGTCCGAGCCGGACCCGAAAATGACTGCTATGCTTTCCCGGGCGGCCGCAAGTGTCGGGCTCGTGTGGAACCCTCCACCGTGTCCCGAACCTTCGCGGCTCGACGATTGGTTTCTCGGGGCGGCCCGTGCTGGTTCTCAGCGCCCCGCCCCGGTACCTTTCTTTCCGGAAGTGCATGAGGAGGTGACGAGATCATGGACGGCCCCTCTAACGGCCAGACATAGGTCGACTCCCTCCTCCTCCCTCACCACTCTCGATGGCGGGGCAGTCAAGGGATACGAGGGCATTCCCCCAGTGGAACGGTCGGTTGCTATGCAACTGTGCCCTCAGACCGCCTCCACCTGGCGGGGTGCTCCTACGCTTCCCTCTCGCGCCTGTAGGTTCTCCTCCAGTCTGACTGGGAAGGCTTACAGTGCGTGTGGAGAAGCTGCTTCTGCCCTGCATGCGATGGCGCTCCTTCAGGTCCACCAAGCCAAGGCACTCTCTCACATGCAGGAGAGTGGTACCGACCCAGGGGTGCTTCAAGAGCTGCGTGCGGCGACGGACCTCGCCCTGCGGGCGACGAAAGTCACCGCACGCTCCCTGGGACGGGCGATGTCCACGCTTGTGGTCCAGGAGCAACACCTGTGGCTCACGCTGGTCGATATGAGGGAGTCGGACAAGAGTAGGTTCCTGAACTCTTCCATATACCAGGGTGGCCTCTTCGGCGACGCGGTGGAGAACTACGCCCAACAGTTCTCCGCTGCCCAGAAGCAGTCGGAGGTTATAAAGTACATCATGCCCCGGAGACAGGCT
Source organism: Meda fulgida (assembly GCA_030578275.1). Classification (NCBI taxonomy): domain Eukaryota; kingdom Metazoa; phylum Chordata; class Actinopteri; order Cypriniformes; family Leuciscidae; genus Meda; species Meda fulgida. Next base: position 28,553,660 of record CM060623.1, read on the forward strand.
GCTGCTGCCCCGCCTCCTGCGGCTGCTCCTCCGTCTGCTCGTTGCCGAGGGCGCCCTCCTGCCGCCGCCTCCGCCCCTGCCCAGCCTAAGCAGCAGCCCCCTAGGCAGCAGGGTGCCGGCCGCAAGAGAGCTGCCCAGCCCGCTCGGGGCTCGTCTAAACCCCCCAGTAAGAGGAGGGGGAAGCGACACTGAGACGGGCGACCCAGAGGATGTTTCGGTTGCTCTTCAGGAGGGTGCCTCTGCACACCTCCTTCCCCTGGAGGAGGGCCAGTTGGAGAATCTTTCTTTCGTTTCTGTTCCGCCGCTGACCAGCCGGTTGGCGGTACCCAAATTTTCAATAAAAGAGCAATTTCTACTTCCTCTGGGTCACTCTCGGTCGAGACTGGTAGTCCAGGACGACGCTCCATTGCCTCGCCGCTATCAGTCTCCACCGTCCAAGAGGGTCAGAATGACTGCGCAACGCCACGTTGCCTCGCCGCTCTCATTCCCCTCGCCCCAGCGCTCAGACGTCAGTGTCGCCGCCACGGCCTCGTCACTCTCGTCTCCCGCTGGGCAAGGAGGCGCGGAAACCTGGACCCGGCGCTCCCAGGCCTCGCTCGTTTCCCCTCCTTCCTTCGCCTCGGGACAGCCAGCAGTCGAACGCCTCCGCGCCTTCCCTGCCGTCTGCCCCTCGGTGGAAGCAGGTAGGTGTTGCCCTGCACACCCAGACCTCTCTCTCGGCCGCAGTAATGCCTCCGGAGTCTGGTCCCTGCCTTCCACTTCGCTGCCCCTCCGCGGGTGCGCCGGTGGTTCGGGTGGGCTCGTTGATGCGGTCTCTTGAAGCCTGGTTAGCGCTTCCGAGGCCGTCCCGCTGGCTCATCCGTACCATTCGGCTCGGCTATGCAATTCAGTTTGCTCGCCGGCCTCCCAAGTACAGGGGTATCCGCTTCACTCGTGTGCGGAGCGTCGATGCCCCTGTCTTGAGGAAAGAAATCGACGTCTTGCTGGCGAAGGACGCGATCGAGCCGGTCCCTCCAGCCGAGATGAAGTCTGGGTTCTACAGTCCCTACTTCATTGTACCCAAGAAAGGCGGTGGGTTACGACCGATCCTGGACCTGCGCGTTTTGAATCGGGCCCTGCACAAGCTCCCGTTCAAAATGCTCACGCAGAAGCGCATCTTCGAATGCATTTGTCCCCAGGATTGGTTTGCAGCGATCGACCTGAAGGACGCGTAATTTCATGTTTCGATTCTTCCTCGACACAGACCCTTTCTTCGGTTTGCTTTCGAGGGTCGAGCATTTCAGTACAAAGTCCTACCCTTTTGCCTGGCCCTGTCGCCCCGTGTCTTCACGAAAGTCGTGGAGGCGGCCATTGTTCCCATGAGAGAACATGGCGTTCGCATCCTCAACTATCTCGACGACTGGCTTATAATAGCTCACTCGCGAGATCTGTTGTGCGAACACAGGGACTTGGTACTTCGACACCTCAGCCGTTTGGGTCTTCAGGTCAACTGGGACAAGAGCAAACTCTGCCCCACGCAGAGGATCTCTTATCTCGGTATGGAGTTGGACTCGGTCGGTCAGACTGCGCGCCTCACAGAGGAGCACGTCCAGTCAGTGCTCAACTGCCTCAAGTCCTTTCAAGGCAGGTCAGCGGTTCCACTGAAACAGTTTCAGAGGCTCCTGGGGCATATGGCAGCCGCAGCCGCAGTGACGCCGCTTGGCTTGCTTCATATGAGACCGCTTCAGGCTTCACGATCGAGTCCCGAGATGGGCGTGGCAGAGCGGCACGTTCCGGGTCAACATTACCCCGCACTGTCGCCAAACCTTCAGTCCCTGGTCGGACCCTGCGTTTCTACGGGCCGGAGTTCCCTTAGTCCAGGTGTCCAGGCATGCTGTTGTGTTTACAGATGCCTCTGCCAGCGGATGGGGGGCCACGTACAACGGGCATGCAGTTTCAGGTCTGTGGACGGGGCCTCAACTGCATTGGCACATCAAGTGCCTAGAGTTGCTAGCAGTAGGCTTAGCTCTGTGCCGCTTCAGGGGGCTGCTTCTGCACAGACATGTACTGGTCCGTACGGACAGCACTGCGACCGTTGCGTACATCAACCGTCAAGGTGGTCTACGCTCCCGTCGTATGTCGCGACTCGCCCGCCATCTCCTCCTATGGAGTCAGAAGCATCTGAGGTCGCTTCGTGCCATTCACATCCCGGGTGTGCTCAACCGTGCGGCTGACGAGCTCTCACGGCAGCCGCCTCTTCCAGGAGAATGGCGACTCCATCCCCAGGTGGTCCAGCTGATTTGGGGAATCTTCGGAGCCGCTCAGGTAGATCTGTTTGCCTCTCCGGACACGACCCATTGCCAGTGGTTTTATTCTCTGACCGAAGGATCTCTCGGCACAGATGCACTGGCACACAGCTGGCCCCAGGGCCTTCGCAAGTATGCGTTTCCCCCAGTGAGCCTTCTTGCACAGACTTTGTGCAAGGTCAGGGAGGACGAGGAGCAGGTCCTGCTCGTTGCGCCGTACTGGCCCAACCGGACTTGGTTTGCGGAACTCGTGCTCCTCGCGACAACCCCTCCTTGGGCGATTCCTCTGAGGAAGGACCTCCTTTCCCAGAGACGGGGCACCCTGTGGCACCCGCGTCCAGACCTCTGGAGACTCCATGTTTGGTCCCTGGACGGGACGCGGAGGTTCTAGGTGGCCTACCACAGGCTGTGGTAGACACCATCACTTCCGCTAGAGCCCCCTCTACGAGGCGCCTCTATGCGTTGAAGTGGAACCTGTTCGTCGATTGGTGTTCCTCCCGCCGGGAAGACCCCCGAACTTGCCCGATCAGAGTCGTGCTTTCCTTCCTGCAAGTTGGGTTGGAGTGAAGGCTGTCTCCCTCCACCCTCAAAGTGTATGTTGCCGCAATAGCCGCTCATCACGATGCAGTTGAAGGTAAGTCATTAGGGAAGCACGACCTGGTCATCAGATTCCTTAAGGGTGCCAGGAGACTAAATCCTCCTCATAATTTGCACCCCGTACCCTCTTGGGACTTATCTCTGGTGCTTAGAGCACTCCAGAGTCCCCCTTTTGAACCCTTACCTTCGGTGGAGTTGAATATCCTGTCTATGAAGACAGCTCTCCTGTTGGCTTTGGCTTCTTTTAAGAGGGTAGGGGATCTGCAGGCTTTTTCGGTCGACGAATCGTGCCTAGAGTTCGGTCCGGGCCTTTCTCATGTTATTCTGAGACCCAGGCTCGGATATGTGCCCAAGGTTCGTGGACCAGGTAGTGAACCTGCAAGCGCTGCCCTTGGAGGAGGCAGACCCAGCCCTAGCTTTTCTCTGTCCCGTCCACTCTTTGCGGGTTTATGTGGACAGAACGCAAAGCTTCAGGACCTCAGATCAGCTCTTTGTTTGTTACGGAGGCCGGCAGAAGGGGAAGGCTGTCTCCAAGCAGAGGTTAGCCCACTGGTTAGTGGATGCTATTGTCCGGGCTTATGAGTCCCAGGACATGCCTTGCCCACCTAGGCTGACGGCACACTCTACTAGGAGTGTTGCCTCCTCCTGGGCTTTGGCGCAAGGTGCCTCGCTAACAGACATCTGTAGAGCTGCGGGCTGGGCGACACTTAACACGTTCGCTAGGTTTTATAGCCTCCGTGTTGAACCTGTTTCCTCCCGTGTACTCGCTACGGCCAGTAGCGCGAGGAATTAGGTTGTGTCGGCTTGCTACGCCATTCCCGCCCATAGGCCGGACACGTGCGTCTTTTTGCTCCGTTGGTTCCCCAACAAACGGTTAACCTCGTGAGTTCCTCCATCACCCCTCCGGCACCAGGCGAGGCGGATCGCCCGGCGCCAAGTCTATTACCTCTCGTAGGAGTTGTTTTTAGACTGGGTGGCCTTAATAGTGGTCCCTACGGCGACCCATCTCTTCCACGTTCCAGCTACCCTCCGGGTTAGCTCCGTGTCTTCCCCTCGACAGACCCGTTCTGTCATCCTTGCTGAGTACCCTCTGGCTGGGACTACCTCAAGGACTGCCGTATGTTTCACTACCCTACGGGTTAGTACATACGTGTCTTCCAGTGCCTCCCTTCGAGCAGGCAGGGTCTCCGCAGCGTTCCCTCCTACGGGGTGGGCACGCTTTCCCAGTGTTATCCAATCCACTGAGCGGGTCTTGCGGAACAGCAGTGTGATTCTTCCTTGCTAGCTCCCCTCATATAAGTAAGAAACTGCTATGCCGGGAGCTAAGCTGGGCGCTGGAAGGGGTCAGCACCATGGCGTTTTGTTAGGGATCCCAATTCGTTGGAAACTCCTCCGACGAGACGTAGGAGTTCCCGAACGAAAGGGAATGTCTCGGTTACGTATGATAACCCTCGTTCCCTGAGGAGGGAACGGAGACGTCTCGTCCCGTCGCCATGCTTGCTGTACCTTCGCGGAGGACTGGACACTGTTCGGCTCCTCAGTGAAAAACGTTTGTGTATGCGCTTGATTCCCCCTTTATACCCGCACTGGTAGGCGGGTCGCGGAATGCAAATCTTGCATGCCAATGTTTATTGGCTCGTTTTAGTTCACTCGAAGTCGATTGGTCTCCCTAGCGTGATCCCAATTCGTTGGAAACTCCTCCGACGAGACGTCTCCGTTCCCTCCTCAGGGAACGAGGGTTACCATACGTAACCGAGACGTTTTTCCGCTTGCAAATTCCACCACGCAAATAGCGAAACCGCCATGGCGCGAGCGCAACTGGCTTTTAAAGGGAATGGGAGATGAGACTCTGATGAGACACCCATTACTCATTAAGAGAATAGAGACACCCCTTTTAGATTATGCGCCGACCATTTTTCTCATCGTTAAACTAGCAAAAGTGGATTCGGACACGCCCTAAGTGCACTTGCGCGGTGTGCTTAGATTGTTAAAATAGGGCCGCAAATGTTGACTTGAAAAATGTAAAAAAAACAAATTTAAAAAAAAATGTAAGAAGGCTTATGGATAGAGAAAGGAAGAAATGGCACCTATAGAAATGTATACGGTATGGGCAGTAGCTTATTTATTTGATCATATACAATAAATAAATAAACACAATGAAGAACACTTCATTTTTCAGTTTGCATTATCTGTGTTAAATATCTTTTAATTTAAATAGAGTGAATTCCACTTCGTGTTATTCCAATTCAAGTTAAAATCCTGTATTTTTTAGGCAATTCAATCCAAAACTCCCACGCTGTGTCCGAAATCGCGTACTGTCTGAGTAGGTACTACATTTGAATTTGAATTTACTTTTATGTAGTATGGGTAGAATTAATGTAATCTTGACGTACCACATGCATGTTGTTACTGTCATGTGAGCAACCAGCATCAGTTGTGACGCTTCACAGCCATTCATAAATCTTCTCCTGTGGCCTCATGGGATAGTAAAGTGTCCATCGTATGCACACTTCAGAATCTCGCCGGAAGAAGTAGGTCATCTTGGGGCTTTTCGCCTACTGTTCAGACTACTACTCTTTTGGCATACTGTTTTTCACATACTATATTGTAGGACGCATTGAGAAGGATGCTTGCATGTAATATAGTGCATGAGTCATATGGATTGATTTTACAGTTGTTTTATAGTGTTTTTGTCCTTGTAGTTGCTTGGCAGTATGCATCACCATACACTTTTTTTTATATGGAACAGGGCAGCTCGGGCATCTTTTTTTCTCCTGTGTTGCACAGAAGATAGAAAATAGAACAGGGTTTGAAGACATGTCGGCGAGTAAATTATTTGTTTATTTTTTTAAAAACATAAAGAAATGTCCTTTCAAAACAAAGTGGAGATAGAGATCTGTGTGAATGACATTTTTTTGATGCACACTAAAAAAAGCCAAAAACATGCTTTATGAATCAAGGTATGTTTTAAATGTTATGTTTAAATGGTATGTTCATAAGCAGGACTACATTTGTGTGATCAACTTTCCATAGATCTTCTGAAATGGCCGTTGAGGAGGTGAGATGGAGATGAGGAATGTTTCATGCCCCTGTGAGCCAGCAATGGAGAGGAGGTTATGGGTATAATGGGGGTTGGGTCTCTTGAAGATCTTCATTGGACCACTGAGGAGGGTTTTGCATACGGATGTGGGAAATCAGCTGGTGTGTGTGAGCGAGAGATTAATGAGCACAGAAGCGTTGATAATGATAATTAATCGCACAAAAGACTTGATTCATGGGCTATTGTGCTCTAGTTGGTAACATGTTTCACTGGGGACGTTCAACTTGAAATTGCTCAATTATTTAAAATGTGAGTCCTGATGCTGAGGGACAGTCAAAAGCTCTGTTCCAAAACCTAGTGAGAGTCTACACTTTAAGGGTGTGTTCACACTTGGCATGTTTGGTTCGATTAAAATGAACCCTGGAGCGATTGCTGTTAGTGTGGTTCATTTGAATAAGTGAACACGAGTGGAGTGAACTCAGCAATGAATGATAAGAGGTACAAATAGATTCAGCAATCTCACCTCAATCCATTGACAGTTTAGCAGCCTTCTAGTCCTAACCACTTACATACGGGGGGGGGGGGGGGGGGGTACTCTGGGTTCGTGCCAAACTCCGAGCTCGGAGCCCTCCCCCCGGACAGCGCGCCAAATAAGCATTAAACCTTACCCACTCTGATTGTACGTAAGTGAGAACTCGTGAAACTCTGGTGCAGGTCGACTGAAATATGAACACAACACGAACCAAAGACATCTAAACAAACCAAAAAAGGATGTGTTGTCACTAGATGCAACCCTAAAAGGGACAGAATGCTGAAGCATACCTGTTTTTTTTTCTTGTTGCCCATTACAGTTTGGTAAAGGCGTCAGAAAACAGCGTCTCTTTGCAGAAGAATTTCATCACATCCACGCACATATAATGAGCACATTTAGCCCGGCGCACAGCATTGGTTTGGATGTTCGGTAAGGTCCTTTGCCAATTTTTTTTTTTTTTTTGTGTCTTTAGGTGAGGTCTCAAAAATGACAGTGTGAATGCTAAGTGAACCAGGACTAAATGTATTGTTTTCTTTTTTTTGGTCCGGACCAAAAGAACCAAGAGAACCGAACAAGTGTGAACTAAGACACTGTCGATGTGCAAAAAAAAGGAGTAGGTGACTTTATTATGCTGATTATTGAAGGGCAACTTATTCTGTAAAAATCATAAAGCAGCACTGCATAAATTCTCTGCAGCAAGAGCAATCCCACAATGCATTGCAGCAAGATCAGTTACAAGTCAATCTAAGGGCAAGAAAAAAAGAAAATACAAAAATAATTACTATTAAAAAACAAATATAGAAAACAAATACAATATTTTATTTTAAATTTTTATATTTAATTTAATACCAAAAATAAAATATCAATAAAATAAAACTGCATTTTATTGAATATTTTTTTAAATTTGCAATTTAAAAATAAATAATAATAATAATACTAACAACAATAATACATTTAATGTATTTTATCCAATTATTTTAGGAACCATCCAATAATGCATTACAACAAGATCAGTTAAAATTTTACAAATTAATTATTTTATTATAAATAATTTAAATATTGTTTTAAATAATTCTATTTCACTTAATGCCAAAAATATCAATAAAATTGATTTTTTATCTCTTTCCCCGCCAGCGCTTTAAAAAAAGAAGAAGGTTGCCATGCAGCCACCGCCAGCATTTTTGATAATTTTCACAAAATTTTAATTCTTTCATTCTTTTTTTTATCAACACTTGAATGTGGGCAAGTTTAATAAAAAAAAGCAACATTTTGAGTAAAAAGCTGAGATAATCATGTTATTATAAAAGACTAAAGCTAGCCATACGTTTTTGGAACGGGGCTTAATTGTTCTCCTAACACAAACATGTGCCAGTCACCAAGGGAAATAAGAGAAATGTTTGCATATTTCTTTCTGTTCTGAACAAACCAGCCACGATGATCCCATAAAATACTTCTCTGGTGAGGTGCGGCGTGTGAGTGGGAACACGGCGAAAAGAACATGGTGATAAATAAGCTCATTTTACTGGAGCAAGACGTTCTGATGAATATAGAAGGTTTTCTTGTTCTCAAACGGCGTCTTGTCACAGGGAGAAAGGAACACGGAGAACCACCACAGGATTTAGGCAGAGATAAAAAATCTGTCTTTCTACTCGTAACTGAAAGAGCGAGAGTCTATTTGAGTGAGAGAAAAAAAGACAGATAGATAGATAGATAGAGAGAAACCAGCAGGGAAGCAACAATAAAATAATTCAACGAAGAAGCTTTAACAAGCATCCTGCTGTTAGACATTAATATTCAAGTTCTGTCATTTTCTTTTTCTTTAATTATGAGAATTTATGAAGAATCTTAAGACCTTGGCAGCCGGTAAGCAGGCAAAAACTACAAATTATCAAATAATATTTGAACTTGTCAAACTAGCTTTTATATTTTATGCAGTTGCTAAGGTGTTTAGAGTGGTTTTTAGCATTTATGGTTTCTAGGGTGGTTGTTTATTGCACCAAGTCTAAATGATATTTTGGACCATTTGATCATTCATCAGGTGAAAGTTTTGCTTTTCAAAGCAATATCTCACCTTTCCTGAACAATTTGAGGTATTATCAAGACTGTAGCACAAATAGTTATGCAATAATGTTTAATACTTATGGTTAAGTATAAGCAGTAGCAATACCGATGAGCAGAACACCGCTAATTACAATATAAACATAATATCTGCTTCATCAGACAAACTCCCAATAATTGCTCTTGGGTGGGTCAAAAACACAAACAGCCATCTCAGTCTCGGCCAGAGATTATGTAAGGACAAAAAAAGTCACATTGCGTTCTTTCAGAACGAAACCATTCAGGTGAGGATTAGCAACACACACCCGAATGCAACCCACCATCTGATGGTGAATATTTAAGGGTAAATAAGCAAAACAATTATGGTAGGAAAGCTGGTTCTGCTAAATGTATTTTTTGTTTTCATTTTGCTGCACCTTTTGTAACATCTAGCCTTGCTTTCATCAGTCAGATGCCGGAAGTGTGTCTCAGGTCCATGTTTTCCATGCAGGGACTGACTGAGAGGATATCATGGCTGATTGGCCCAGTGTGAGAGCAGCAGGAAGTGAGATCATCATTAATCCAGGCTCATCTGGGGTCAGCGGAGGCACAGCCCTTGTTATTATTTCTTCATATCTTGCTCAGAACTCAAGGTCAGGTCTTTGAAAATAGATGTACAACGACTGTACATTTCTTAACTGATGCAATCGACACAGATAATTCCCTGAAAGGAGATGTTTCTAAGAAACGTTTCTGCTTTTGAGAAACAGAAAAGGCATACACTACTGTTTAAACATTTGGGGTGACAGAAATTCAGCAAGGATGCATTTAAAGGAGTTTTATTATACTTTTTTTTATTTTCAACATTCTTCAGTGTGTAATGTTGTTTGAGCATGAAAAAGGTCTGCAAAGTAACAAACCACAAAGTCACTCCAAAGGGAGTTATTCTCTATATCACTTTTTCTGAACACCCAAAAGTCACAATATTAATTTAAATAATTCCCACCCAACTCAATAAGACCACACCCCTTTTTTGTGGATTCCAGACATTCACAAAAAGGGGGCGTGGCCTGATTGAGTTGCGTTAGTAGTGTGTTGAAACTCGTGGTTATGGTAAGGGGTGTGACATGTCTGAAACATGCTCAAAGCGGTTGACCAATCACAACACACTGTCCAGCCGACCAATCAGAGCAAATTGCATTTTTCAGAAGGAGGGGCTTCATAGAGACAGGAACTAAACAGAGCGTTACTGGCAGACTGGGAAGAGAGGAGCAGCAACAATGTCAAATATGTGAAAATTTTTGTTGTTTTTCGCATTCATGCATGAAAACCTATTCTAGTAGACCCTAAAAACAAAATCAAGACTTTGAAAAAGGGCATTCTAGGTCCTCTTTAAATTGATAAAAATGAATAAAAACTCACTAATGTGAAATAAATGCTGTTTTTTTTTTCAACTTCATATCATGTTGAGCAGCACAACAGTTTTCGACATTGATAACAATCATACATGTTTCTTGAGTAGCAAAACAGCATATTAGAATGATTTCTGAAGGATCATTTTTCTCATGATCATGATTTCTGACACTGAAGACTGGAGTAATGATGCTGAAAATTCAGCTTTGCCATCAAACAAATTAATTACATTTTAAAACAAAATAACTAATAAAGTTATTTCAAATTGTAATTATATTTCACAATATCACTGTTTTACTGTATTTCTGATCAAATAAATACAGCCAATTAATGCTGGTTCCGATGTCTGTTCTTTTAAAATACAAAATATCCCCAAACTTCTAATGGCCTAATCATTTGATTTTTATGAGCAATTGCTGTGTTTTTAGAATATGTTTATATATTCTATTTATAAATTTCCCCAATGACGTGTTTTTGTCTGCTGTTTGTTGACAGTGGTGTCATGAGTGCAGAGGGTGTGTTTTGGAGTGAATCCGTGCGGTTGGGTGTGAAGTCACACAGTCTGAGTGGATCTCAGTGAATCACAGCTGCTGTCTGAACATGTTCATCATACTTCACACCTTCCACTGCTAATATGTCACTCCTGGCCTTCAATCAAGTGACCGACGTGTCTCATAGATCCAAGGTACATCTGAAGGCTTAAAGGAGCAGTTCACTCAAAAATGAAAATCCTGTCATTGTTTACTCACCCCTTATGCTGCTCCAAATCTGTATGGCCTTCTTCTGTCAAAAAGTCAACTGGACCACATTGCCTATCATTGCAGGGACGAAAACAGAATAGACTTTTTCAAAATATCTTCTTTTGTGTTAAGCAGAAGAAAGTAAGTCATACAGGTTGAGGGTGAGTAATGATGACAACATTTTCATTTTAGGGTGAACTGTCCCTTTAACAGCAAAGCCCAGCATACAAACAAACACAAATGTACTCCATTGGGCATCCTGCACACGTAAGGACCTTTCTATTTTATAAAGCCAGCATAATTGTAACCTCACCTTAGACTAACCTTAGGCCTCCACCTGTAAATCCTTAAAGTCAACATGATCTCAGAATTGACCCTGGTGACCTTAAAGAATTGCTCCTGGTATTATTGAGCATGATTCATCAGTGCACGTCATGGTTACATAGGTTGGTATAATTAATATTATCCAATAAAAAACAGCTTACTTTTTATGAGCCAATTAAATAGCAATAAATAAAAACGTCTAATAAGAAAGTTCAAATTACATATTCTGTCTCATGCAAAAAGATCTAGTAAATTGCAGACGTTAAAGGACTAGTTCATCCAAAAATAAAAATGTGGTTATAATGTTGTTCTAAAATCTGTATGGCTCACTTTCAATTAGAAGTATAATTGAATGCTAATTAAAGAGGTCTAATAGCTCTTTGAGTGACGAAATTTAGGGAGGAAAAATGTATGTTCTCCATTGGATATTTAATTGTGCATGTTCATTTCATCTATTTTTATATTTAGATTACCTTTGCCATCATCTAATCCCCACTTAAAGTTAATCTTTAAAAACACTTTAACTGAATAAAATAAAAGAATAACTGTTAAATGTAACATTTACCAAAACTCAAAAGCAGCATTTCTAATTTCCATTTAGTTTGTGTAATAAAATAACTAAAATAAAATAAAAATGTATAAAAAAGCTATACAAATATAGTAAATTACAAAAACAACAAAATTACTAAAACTTTAACTAAAATTAAAATGAAAACAAAATATAAAAAATATAAAAATAAAAACTAATTCAAAATATTAATAAAACTATGATATTATCTCAATGATAAAATAACATTTGCCATAACATGGAAATAATTATTGGCTTATATCTGTTTTGGCCAGAATTTTTATATCACTGCTTCTTGATATGAACTTTTTGTATGGGACATATGTACTAGTCATATGTACAACGTTTCTGGCGCTTTTTTTCGTGGTGAACCTTGTAATTGCCACATACATGTGACCGAATACGCAAGGACCTTTCCACCCCTCCCCCTCCAGAGATGAAAGCAAGAGTTGAGGATGGGGCTGCGGCGTCGTTTCCACGGCAACCCCGCCAAAGCCATTTGGAGAGACAGCGGCTCGATCAGCTAATTGAAGCAATCACAGAAGAAACCCGGCTGCTGTGCCAGATCAGCTAACCGTACCCTTCCCCCATCAGCACACCCCTCCCCCAACTCCCTCCTTACTCACAATTCAATCAGCCTCCATAATCCATCAGGAACTACAACTAATTCACCCAGCGTGGGGTTTTCTCAGTCATTACAGAGGAGCTGATTGGAACAGGTCTTCTGCAGTGCTTGAAACTTTAACAGTGCATGTAATGGAGAATGAGGAGAGACATTTTCCTTTAAACCCACTGGGCAGGGCAATAGAGAGAGAGAGAGAGAGAGAGAGAGAGAGAGAGAGAGAGAGAGAGAGAGAGGGGGAGAGAGAGAGAGAGAGAGAGAGAGAGTTAAGCCAGGGACACACTTAACGACTGTAACGACTGACAAATTCATGAACAAATCCATCAATGCAAGTATATGGCATCTTTATCCCCGCTTTATACCGTACCGTATATACCGTATATATATACAGGTCCTTCTCAAAAAATTAGCATATTGTGATAAAATTCATTATTTTCCATAATGTAATGATAAAAATTAAACTTGCATATGTTTCATTGCACACCAACTGAAATATTTCAGGTGTTTTATTGTTTTAATACTGATGATTTTATCATACAGCTCATGAAAACCCAAAATTCCTATCTAAAAAAATTAGCATATCATGAAAAGGTTCTCTAAACGAGCTATTAACCTAATCATCTGAATCAACTAATTAACTCTAAACACCTGCAAAAGATTCCTGAGGCTTTTAAAAACTCCCAGCCTGTTTCATTACTCAAAACCGCAATCATGGGTAAGACTGCCGACCTGACTGCTGTCCAGAAGGCCATCATTGACACCCTCAAGCAAGAGGGTAAGACACAGAAAGACATTTCTGAACAAATAGGCTGTTCCCAGAGTGCTGTATCAAGGCACCTCAGTGGGAAGTCTGTGGGAAGGAAAAAGTGTGGCAAAAAACGCTGCACAACGAGAAGAGGTGACCGGACCCTGAGGAAGATTGTGGAGAAAGACCGATTCCAGACCTTGGGGGACTTGCGGAAGCAGTGGACTGAGTCTGGAGTAGAAACATCCAGAGCCACCGTGCACAGGCGTGTGCAGGAAATGGGCTACAGGTGCCGCATTCCCCAGGTCAAGCCACTTTTGAACCAGAAACAGCGTCAGAAGCGCCTGACCTGGGCTACAGAGAAGCAGCACTGGACTGTTGCTCAGTGGTTGCATGTCATTCGGAAATCAAGGTGCCAGAGTCTGGAGGAAGACTGGGGAGAAGGAAATGCCAAAAATGCCTGAAGTCCAGTGTCAAGTGCCCACAGTCAGTGATGGTCTGGGTTGCCATGTCAGCTGCTGGTGTTGGTCCACTGTGTTTTATCAAGGGCAGGGTCAATGCAGCTAGCTATCAGGAGATTTTGGAGCACTTCATGCTTCCATCTGCTGAAAAGCTTTATGGAGATGACGATTTCGTTTTTCAGCACGACCTGGCACCTGCTCACAGAGCCAAAACCACTGGTAAATGGTTTACTGACCATGGTATTACTGTGCTCAATTGGCCTGCCATCTCTCCTGACCTGAACCCCATAGAGAATCTGTGTGATATTGTGAAGAGAAAGTTGAGAGACGCAAGACCCAACACTCTGGATGAGCTTAAGGCCGCTATCGAAGCATCCTGGGCCTCCATAACACCTCAGCAGTGCCACAGGCTGATTGCCTCCATGCCACGCCACACTGAAGCAGTCATTTCTGCAAAAGGATTCCCGACCAAGTATTGAGTGCATAACTGAACATAATTATTTGAAGGTTGACCTTTTTTTGTATTAAAAACACTTCTTTTATTGGTCGGATGAAATATGCTAATTTTTTGAGACAGGAATTTGGGGTTTTCATGAGCTGTATGCCAAAATCATCAGTATTAAAACAATAAAAGACCTGAAATATTTCAGTTGGTGTGCAATGAATCTAAAATATATGAAAGTTTAATTTTTATCATTACATTATGGAAAATAATGAACTTTATCACAATGTGCTAATTTTTTGAGAAGGACCTTGTGGCGAACAGGACGGCCGAGGGACGTGAGAGAACGACGCGAGGCCGGTGGTGCGATTGCTAATGAGCAACACCTGTGAAGCACACCGGTCTCGCATCTCTCACGGAGGAGCGGAAACATAAAGGAGGAGCGACGACGTTGATGATCGAGAGAGGAACAGGCCTGTATTTTAGTTGTGTTTTGTTTTTGTATTTTACTTTAGCCAGCAGTCGTCCGCGAGGGGCTGCTGGCAGTTATATTTATTTTCGGTAGCCAGCAGTCGTCCGCGAGGGGCTGCTGGCGGTATTTTCGTTTGTTTGTTTTATTTTAAATAAACTATATTTTGATTGTTCGCCGGTTCCCGCCTCCTTCTTCCCTGAACATTGCTACACTGGTGCCGAAACCCTGGAAGAGGGAGGAACGCGCTGTCAGAGAGTCCTCGCCGATGTGGGGAATCCGCGGTGCCATCGAGCATGGTGCGCGAGTCGCCGCCGCTCGCCGTGGGCCGGAGCCTGCTGCCATCCGCCGAGCGAGGGGAGGAGCAGGGAGCGGGGGACTCGCGGCCACGGACGCTCGAGGCGGTGCGCTGGAGTGAGTTGCCGGTGGGACGGTCGAGTTCGCTGCCGGCCGCCTGGGTATTGAAGGGGCGGCTGCCATCCGGGAGGGAGAGGAGGAGTCGCCGCCGCTGTACTTTACTTTAGCCAGCAGTCGTCCGCGAGGGGCTGCTGGCAGTTATATTTATTTTCGGTAGCCAGCAGTCGTCCGCGAGGGGCTGCTGGCGGTATTTTCGTTTGTTTGTTTTATTTTAAATAAATTATATTTTGATTGTTCGCCGGTTCCCGCCTCCTTCTTCCCTGAACATTGCTACAGACCTGTATATATATATATATATATGAGTATGATTAGGAGGCCATGATGATGGATAGAGGCCAATGGGCAAATTTGGCCAGGATGCTGGGGTTGCACCCTTTCTCTTTTTCGAAGGACATCCTGAGATTTTGAATGACCACAGAGAGTCAAGACCTCGGTTTAACGTCTCATCCGAAGGACGGTGCTTTTTTTGGCAGTGTAGTGTCCCCGTCACTATACTGGGGAGTTAGGACAGGGTGAGAACTCCCTCCTAGCCTCACTAACACCAAATCACCAACTTTTTTTTAAATCAACAATTTTAGTCCTGAATCAAGTCATCCACCATTTTGGATGGATTTTTTTCACTGAGCATTTTTCAATGCATTCTAGGATGGCCTTCTCTGTGAAGGATACATTAATTATCCAAGAGAAACTATCTTAGAAAGCAATCATGCTGCAGACATTTTGGAACAGCCTTCTCAGCGTGAGCATTCATTTAAAGTCTTACAATGCTGCCTACTTTACATAGGCAGTTCAATAGGTAATGGAATACAGCCACAGAGAGAGTAAGTGAATGTGAGCGTTTACAGTACTGTGTGTTCACTTGACAAGATGTAGAGGAACAGACAGCTTGTGGGAGCACTATTAAAGGGTTCGAAGTGCATCTGTGTGCATGCTTATTACTACGTACGGCCTGTATGTGGTTTCTTGTGTGTATGCATGCATGCTAAATGCATTCTGAGGGTAATTACTGTAAGAGCGTGCATGTCAGCAGGAGTCCGAGAGATTTTGCTGGCCTGTACATACGCGTGCTAGCGTGCCGCTTTCAGAGGACAGCTACTTTCATGCCAAAATGCTTCAGAGTAAATACTTCTTTCCACACAGATTCTTCCAAGGAAAATCACAAAACATACTATCCTTATGGCTTGCAACAGAGAATGGTGAAAATATTATAATAGAAGAATATATAATATAGAAGATATTCTATAATAATCATTGACCATTTCAATACTGGAAAATATTATTGTATATATATATATATATATATATATATGTATATTTATATATATATATATATAATTTTTATTGATCAGTGTGGTCTATTTAGGCCAGTGGTGTTTGCAGATAACAGCAAGGCTTGTTTTTCTAATTCAAACCGTTTAAACAGTTTTCCATCTTTTTTCTGTTTTTTTTTTAATGGCAAAATTATATAGATTAACATATTAGCTAACATATGAAATAGTTTTACACTACCGGTTAAAAAAGTTTGGAATAATATAAAAAAAGTGTAATGTTTTTTTTTTTAATGTTTTCTCTTATGATCAAGGCTGCATTTATTTGATAAAGAAATATTTTTCTTGTCACTTTTGAACAATATAATGCATCCTTTTTGGAAAAAACCCCCCCTGATAATAATAAGAAATGTTTCTTGAGCATTAGTGTATTTTATATCAAATAAATATACAAAATATATACAAATAAAATATTACAAATAAAATAAAATAAAATAAATAATGAAATAATTAGACTAGAGGTTAATACATTCTATAAAATTCATGCTCATGTAAAGGACTAGATGTTACAATCCCGGAATCCACGTATCCCAAGATGGATATACTATAAGCTGGAAATAGGAGAGATATTGAGACAAGTGCCAGGGATCACTGGCTTCATTGGGGTCATCAGATGAGCACCCTCCTTCACGAGTGTTTCGATGATTAACCCACAACACCTCCAGAGGGCTATCCGGCAATACCTAGCGTCCCAGGTTTGCCCCCCTCGGCTTGTGATCCCTCCTTGCTCAACTACTGTTACTGTCTACAGGCCCAGATACTATCCTTTCTCTTTAACCACAGCCAACGGCTGGCCTCCTCTGCTGCATTGGAAAGGGATTTCACAATCTGCTGCATAGCCTGACCTTGCATTCCTAGGTCCTTCAAAAACTGGACTGAGGAGCGGCCGACAAACCCTCTACAGCCGACCTCCACTGGGTAGATCCTGACTTTCCACCCACGCTGCTCAGCATCAGCTGCCAGTTCTGAGTACTTTAGCCTCTTACGTTCATACGCCTCCTCCACTGAGTCCTCCCATGGCACTGTCAGTTCCACTAGGAAGGCCGTGCGAAGGGTGGGGGACCAAAAGACGATGTCAGGTCTAAGGTTTGTTACTGCAATCTCAATGGGGAAGTGTAACCGCTGGTTTAGATCCACTAATAACTTCCAGTCTCGTGCTTTGTGCAGCAGGCCCGGATATGAGCTGGATCCCTGCGATCTACTTAGTGTTATACCTGCACGAACAAAGGCCATTAATGGATACTGCTTGGCTGGCAGAGCCGGGAGGGTATTTGTGGCTGTTCGCTTGGCCTCAAGGCTGGCCGCCAAGCACCTTAGCACCTGGTTATGCCGCCATGTATAACGACCTTGTGCCAAGCTTGTTTTACAGCCAACCAAGATGTGCTTTAGGTTTGCTGAAGAGGGACACAGGGAGCAGGTGGCATCTTCCCCATACCACTGCTGGAGGTTAGTAGGGGATGGTAAGACATCATAAACTGCTTGCATGAGGAAACTGACTCGGTATGCCTCCATCCCCCCAAATAATTAAAAAATGAAATGACAAACTAGAAAATGACAAAATTACTGCATCAAACAAATTTCCAATACCAATCCTCTGAAATTCATAAAACATAATATAGAATCTCAATGTGTGATTAGCTCATCTCAGGCTTCCTCGTCCTCTTTTCTGGCCTGCAGGTATTCAGCTGAATGAATTGGACAGGTTGACTTGAGCAGAGCTGTTGTTATCTAGAACCTGCACATGTCTGCATGTGGACAAAACCCATCAGCGTAACCACTGGAGGGCCGCCATCTTATCACAAACACAACCAGCGCTATAAGGCTTGTTCTTCCCTGTGTTTCCACACTGGACCCCAGTGGTCACGCTAAACGGATGTGACTGAAGCATCTCGGCTCTTGACACCTCTCTTAGGTCTGAGATTATAGGACTGGGAATTAAACATCACCCTTCCGAACTGACTATCAGCTCTTGACACACCATTCATGTGCTGCATGGCATGTTAATCTCTCTGCGTGTGTTGACATGACATCAAAGCTATTGTGCTTTATTAATCCCTGAGAAATCCTTATTAATCGTAATCTAAGTTCAAAACCTCCCCAATCCAAAAGTTCCCAATGGTCCATTTTCTGTCAGCATTAGGCCTACTTACACAACTCTAACAGGATCTAAAGTCAAACCAAAAAATTAATCAGACACCAGATTTAATTTTTTTATATTTTTTTTACTAGTGGGTGCAGGACACTATATTCTATAATTTGTGTTAGCGAGGATAGCAAAATAAAGTAAACTGTGACATATTACCCAAAAATTCTTCATACAGTGGACTACCTGTATTAATAAACATTTGGGACCAAACATTATTCAGACACTTTGACCTGACCATGTTTTGCTTAAGTGTTTTTTCTTTAATTGCTAATGCAACCTTTTTACACCACAGACTGAACAAAATTAAGCGTTGCTTGGTAATTGGTTGAGCTAAATTAGTATTATTTAATTGTGTACTTACATTTAACAGCTGACAACTATTCAAACCTAATTCATTTGTGAGACAGTCTAAAAGAAAGGATGGCCAAAACCAGTGAAATATCAACTGTGTTCTTGTCATATTTTATTACCATTTTCTAAACTATAGCAAATAAACTTTGATAATGTGAGAAATATCAGAAGGTGTCTGAATAAATTTTGGTTTGACTGAATGTACTTTGGCATTTCTAAAAAATGTGAAAACAGTTACAATTTGTCTAGTTCTTTCCCATAATCCTTTGCCGTGAAGCAATTTGTAAATGAACGATAAGGCGCTGTGTGTGCCAGAGCGGGAACACAAGTAAGGCCGAGATTTAAGAGCAAAGTGAAACGTGATATGCAGCCACAACATTTTCCTCACAGAAACTCCCCATCTGCTCAATAATTCACACAGCGTCTGCCCAATCGACCGCCAGTGCCAGACGCAGTGACAGACACCAGAACAGAAGCGCTTCGGGACGGTGACTGATCCACAGGAAGAGCTGCAGCCCCAGGGCCGCGTCACTCAGGGCCGTCCCAGCATACCCATCTGTGACATGCTCTCCCTTCCCTTCAGCTCTATATATAGACGTGCTCTGGTTCTGTCCACCTGCCAGAGAGTCTAAAAATAGCAGCCCACTCATTTTCCTCCGCTCCAGCTCCACACTGGGACGGACTATCAACTTTCAAACCGCAGTAAGACGGAGGCAGAGATGGCAGGATGGAAAGATATACTGATATCCTTGTAGTTTTACATGTCTTTCACACATGTCCTGCAGCGATGTGGTTTATGTGGATAACACCATTAACCATGATGGCCTCCTTCAGGCTACTGTAAATCACATTTTATAAAACGGGTTGTTCTGGCTCTAAAATCTGACTGGATGAGCCGTGTTCATTGTAAACTACTCTACAAACGCCTGTCATGCAGTTTGTTGAGGAAAGGTGTGCATGGTGTTATTATTATGAGTAATCGTGTCTGTCATTTTCGACAAAAAAAAGAAAGAAATTCTTTTGACTTACATTAGACACATAGGGCCCTATTTTAACAATCTAAGCTCATGGTCTAAAGCGCAGGGCGCAAGTGCACTTAGGGCGTGTCCGAATCCACTGAATGCTAGTTTAACGACGGGACAACATCAACGCATGGTCTAAAAGGGGTGTCTCTATTCTCTTAATGAGTAATGGGTGTTTTGGGCGTAACATGCAATAAACCAATCAGAGTCTCATCTCCCATTCCATTTAAAAGCCAGTTGAGCTCGCGCCATGGCAGATTCGCTATTCACATGGCGGAATTTGCAAGCGGAAAAACTGAACTGCTCCAGAGAGCAAACGGATCTGCTTTTTTTTAACCTTGCGCACGAGCAGATCCTTGCCTGGCACTGCATTGCACCCGTGTATGATAGGGCACATAGACATGAGGGCGGACTCTTTTAAATATTACATTTAACAGTGTTATTAAATAGTGTTTTTACAAGTGATTTCTAGATAATGGCAAAAATAATCTAAATACACAATTATCCAATTCCGACAAATAATAATAAATTATAAAACACGTGAAATACACGGCCACTATATTACAATAAAAATGCAGAAAATGTTGAAATCAAAGTTAACTTTAGTATGTTTTATCATATTGCTGTTGCAGTCACTTTATAAAGGCTGTAAGCCTTGATAACATGCAATACAGTTATTTTAACATGGCAAAATCAGTGTAGCTTCTTGATTTATTCTAGCGTTCCGATGGAACGCATGGGTTTTTGATTGAATATTCAATAAAACGGGTCAAATGTCATTGAGAATGCATAAATATGCATTGTAAGCAATTACAGTGAAATAGAAGATTTACTTAACAAGAATAAGAACTGTTTACTCTGTCCTCACAGCATAATAAAACTCAATTCCACGGCATGTATGAACAGACTGGCTTCCTTGTCCAGCTGCTTGTTTGTTTCTAAGTTTGCATATATGAAAGCGTTACATAAGGAGGTGAGAGAGGATGAAGAACATTCCCCGTTCCGAAGGAGGTACATTTCCTTCTTCCTGATCTCAGTGTTCTGTCCACCACTCGTAAGCAGGAACAGGAAGTCAACAGACGGTCAAGCGTTCCATTTCAACAGGAAAAAATGCCTATTAAAGATGTCATGACATTGGAACCACATACTGTAGCAAACGGTCACTGACCATGAACCCTCTGAAAAACACACAAGCTAAAAATACACATGCGTTAAAAATATGCCCAGTTTACTGTAAACGCAAAGCAGCATTTTCCACATAAGACACATCGCTTGTCAGAATCTGGCGGATGAAAGAAACGCTGCCCTCAAAGACTCTTTTCATTCTTGAAATAACATTTCAGATTCTGTTTTTTAGATTACTTTCCCTTGAGTTCTATATTTAGCAAAACCTTCTGATGTCTGTCAGCAAAAGGCTGAAACAAACATGTTAAAGTTTTGTCATAAAAAAAACATTATAATAAATATCAATAAATGAATGAATAAATGAATAAAGTTTGGACACATTTTTACAAAATTGATCTGAAGGTTTATGCATGTATGATTGAAATATAAAGGATAAAATGACAAAATAAAAGACAAAAAATATTAAACAATTGTGTTTGTGTAATAATAATTAGCATACATAATATAATTAAATACATATACATAATACATAAAGTGACATGATTAGCATTTGTTTTTTATACTTTTAATATGTTACCTAAAATATGGAAAAAAAATAATTATTGCAGGCAAATTTAATCTCATGCAATCGAGTTCACATGAACCTGTTTGGTAGTCCTTCACAGCTAATACATTCAAGACGATGCTTTTTAAGACCAACTTGTGACCACACAGATCATTGAAGCCTTTATCTAAACTGACGACACTGTCATGCCTCACCGGCTCGGGGCCGTTCAACATAGGCTGAGGTTACTTTGCATGTCACTAAAACATATTAACCATGTTTGACAGACAGGATGAGGTGCATTATGGATCGGATGGGAATCAAATGAATAAACCAGTAGCAGGAAGTGCTGGTTATAAAGATGTGTTCAGAACACACAGCACTTTTAATACAGCATGGAAAAGAATCAATATCACTGCTTCCTGGAGGAGGATTGAGCAATTCACTGGATAAGGGAAATCTGATGCTTCCATTTGTTCCCTGGGGCACTAACATACAAATCACATGCACCGTGGATGCAGTGTGGTTTAAGTGGTATATAATGGGGTATAGTATCTGAAATTAGAGACATTATATAGCTATTAAGAAAAAAAAAATACAACTTAAAATCCCCTGGATTTAATTTTAATATACTGGTATATATATATTCAAATTAAACCCAGGAGATTTTAAGTTTAAATTTTTGTTTTTACCTGTTCTTCCCATCCTGACTATGAGGAACACAGAACAGCTGCTAAGAGGAAGCAAAAGCTTCCCATAACCAAGACTTCTGCTTAAATTTAATAGCAGAATAAAAACACTCACACGATCTAGACACATTGACTGAATATACTATATGTGTGTATATATACAGTGTGTATCAATGTCGATCCTTAAAGGAATAAAGGATTATTTCAAATCAACATGGAAAGTATCTGTGACTGGCTACCAATTACTACAGACAGTTTTTTGATTTAATCTCTTAGTACATGTGCATAAGAAATCACACTTAAAGGTGCTGCAAAAAGGTGATTTTGTAGTAGTACCAACGTGATCTCACGGCACTTCGTACAAATTTTACGGGTTGCCAAATTCGTATGAATTCATACGAATGACTGATCCCTGACTCCGCCCCTAAACCTCATCACGTGGGTTTAGACAAATCGTACGAATTGGTAATTAGCCACCAATCACTCGTCATGAGACCATTGGTCATGAGATAGCGTAGGTAGTACACATAAAATAGCCCTTCTATTTAACAGCGATCACTGAAATAGGTGTCTTGATTTGACAAATCATACTTCTTTGTGTGACAGTCTTAAAACTCTTAAAAATCACAAGTGTTCTCTGCCTGTGAATAATTTTGCATATTTGAGTTAGAGGGCGGGGCTTTTGTGAGAGGGTGTGGTCTAATATATTGGCCTACTCTGAGACTGGTGTCATAATCAGTTCAATTCATGACCAACAGGAACACATAATCAGATAATTCTCAACCTAACATTCGTCCTGAACAGAACAATTTCACAGATTCAAGTTTTTTGGCTTTAGCTATAGTGTGCTCCAAAACAATGACAAAATGTACGTTTACAAGATATAAGCATTCAAAACGTAGTCTCTCACTTCTCTCGCATACCAGAAAACGTATCGGATCCATTTGAATTCTACACAGAATGCAATGTTTTAAAGCAATATGGAGGATATTTGGATGAGAAACAGTTAGAGATTGGGAGGACACTGCGGCTTCACCGAGCTCAATGGCTCTAGCCGGGCTGTGATATAAACGAAACGCTATTGGCTATTTAAAAAAAGGGGAGCAGCTGTTCGATACTGCATGCCCCGCTCTGACTTCCTGTTTCTGTGGAAATAATGCTGTGCGTTTCAAGGCACTTCAGTGGGCCTTTAAGAAACCATTTGTTTAACCCTGCATCTGCTAGGCCTCAGTCATTTTCACATATCTGAAAGATGAAAATGATTGTATAAACCATATTTCAACTACATTGAAAATAAGCTGGAATGTTACTTTAAAATAGCATTTCAAGAGAAGAATTCAAAAGAAAATCCCAAACTCAATAACCAGTCGCCAAGAGCAACACAGACACATTGTCCGACTGTGACAACAAGCGAACACGTGCCACTGTATCTCCTCTGTAAGGGGCCAGAGAGGTAGAACAAAGAAGCGCTAAAGCCTGAAGCATGGCCTCTCTTGAACAGTGTAATGTGAGGATAAGAAAACCCCATAAACCCCACAGACAAACACATTAGAGAGGCTGGGATTGCCTCTGTCTGTGGACACACTGCCCCCAGCGCACCACCAGGCTTAAAACGGCATTCGGTCAGGCTTTAAAGCATATATATACTGTGACATCAGCGCAGTCGGATTCGGCTGCTGAACAAGGTGCATTCTGGGGTATTTGGCCATTAATAGCCAGCAGCTGAGATGATGTCTTCTGAACACAGGACTGAGTGAAACAGCTGTTGGGGCTGAATGACAAGCAGGAGCAGTCTGAGCGTAAGTAATAACACGCAACCCTCACGTTCATCCATTTAATTTAAATTAATGTTTTGGGTTTTATATAACTCATGCATCTGTGACATGCTATTTTATTAAAAATGGCAGAACAGAAGATTCTGAACATTATGTGACATTACCAATTATTAAAAATTAATAGTTCATCGATTTGTGAAAACAAGCAAAAACTGTGCTTGCAGCAGTGTTATTAAATGAAAACTACATTAAAAATGTTGATTAACTGAAATAAAATAAAAAAATAACATAACTGGGATAAACTGAAAGCATGAAGCTAAACTTACATAATGTACATAATGTAAAAATACATAATGACTACAAATGTAACTAAAAACAAAAATGGTCAATTTTAGTATGGTATATTACAAAAAAAACATTATTGAACATGAAAATGACACTAGTTAGCAACAATACAAGACTTAACTTTCACAGCTCTAAAATAAAAAATAATATAAAAAATACAACATTTCTTAAATAAAAATCTAAACTAAAACTAACAAGGCTAATGTAAAAACGAACAAAAACTAAACTAAACTGAAAATAAAATAAAATTCTAACATTAAATTCAAAACAATGGCAACACTCAATTGGAGTCATGCACTTACAGTGGAAGTCTAATGGGCAAGACACTGAATTGCTATAAATGTTACAATTTAAATAGATTTAAGAGTATAAATAGATTTTCTTTATGTAATATTTCAACTTGTCTCATGCATGTAAAGTTGCTAAACCCAGTGACTATTTGAAAATAAAGTAAATATTGAAAAATATTTACCTGCAGGAATCCGTTGGTAAAGTTTAACAAGAAGTTTATCTGCCTATAGAGCAGAAAATCACTCTAAAAAAAGGACAATAAGATAAGCTGCACATGTCTGTTTTAAACCCTTCAGAATACGTCCTGTAAATGCATTAATGCAAATGTGATTTTATTTGCTTTTACAGACCATTGAAATCATTGTCTTTTGTAATCAACAACATCTGTGAACTTAACTTGAACCCATTCCTTTAAAAGGTATTATTGAATATAAAATATAATTTATATATTTGTTTTACAATCTAGCCACTTGCACTAATGTCAGAGGTTTGTTAGATATGTATTGTATTTTAACTAATGGTTGGTAAACATATACATAAATACTAAATGCTGAAAATATGGATTCTATGTGCTATTCTAGGTTGATGGAATATAGTTAATGGACTGGAACGCAAAGACTCTTAAAAAGAGTCATAAAAATTGATTTTTAATAGGTTTTTATGATGTTCTCATGAAGCATCTGTGCCTTTGAGTGACACTATTTCAATAAATGTAACGTCACACCTGATCTGAAGCCCTCTGAAGGGGAAAGAGGAATTGAACAGGGCCACAGGGAAGAGAGGAATGACTGAGCATTATGATTGGATCACGTCAATTAATGAATATTTGATATTTTTTTCTTCGTTTTCATCAACACTATTGCTACCGATGACTGCTTTCCATTTTCTAGTGTTTAAGAGGCTGATAAAGCACAGAGGAAATTGAAATGAACTGACAATTTCTATTCAAAACACCCACTATGAAACACCCAGTAAAAACAACCAGACTCATAAAAATGCAACATCTGACATACAACTTCAGGCATCAGATACTGTGCCTATGCAGTATCTGATGCCTGAAGTTGTATGTCAGTTGTATGTCAGACATATATATATAATACAAGTATGGCAGATTTCAAATTTCCATCCGCATTACATGAAGGAACTATGTCACTCACTTTACATGTAGGTCACACAAAAGAGACTACATTTGAATACACAAAAGCCTAGCTCATGAGACTACATTTGACATCACAGGCAATAAATGTTGTGGTTACTCTTTATTTTACAGTATGTGCACATTCAATGTACTTGAGTAATGTTTTAATAAGTGAGTACACCGAGTAATGTACTGTAACAACATGGGTTAAAGAGATAGTTCACCCAAAAATGAAAAGTGGCCCATGATTTACTCAACCTCAAATCATCCTAGGTGTATATGACATTCTTCTTTCAGACGAAAAATTGAGTTATATTAAAAAAATGTCCTGGCTCTTCCAAGCTTTATAATGGCAGTGAATGGCCATTTCTGTTTTGAAGTCCATAAAAGTGCATCTATCCATCATAACATTGCTCCACACGGCTGCGGAGGGTTAATAAAGGCCTTCTGAAGGGAAGCGATGCGTTTGTGTAAGAAACATATCCATATTTAGTCGGAAGTAGCGTAGTGCGTCATGGCGTAGCGTAAATATCAGCAGTACGTCGCATTTCTCGTTGCATAAGTTGCACTTACACTGAAGTGGAATCCGTATGTTCGTTTGGCCGGAAGCTAGTTATTTTACTTTATAAAGTTTTAAATATGGATATGTTTCTTACACAAACACATCGCTTCCCTTCAGAAGGCCTTTATTAACCCTCCGCAGCCGTGTGGAGCAATGTTATGATGGATAGATGCACTTTTATAGACTTCAAAACAGAAATGGCCATTCACTGCCATTATAAAGCTTGGAAGAGCCAGGACATTTTTTAATAACTCAATTTTTCGTCTGAAAGAAGAATGTCATATACACCTATAGGATGGCTTCAGAGTGAGTAAATCATGGGCTAATTTTTATTTTTGGGTGAACGATCTCTTTAAGGTTAGGTTCAGGGTTAGTAGTAATTATCCAGTTAGTGTCATTACTACAGTAAGTATAGTATGTACATGAGAAACATGACTATAAAATAAAGTGCTACCCATTTCGCTAAATAAACACATATATGTGTATATTGATTTACCACTGAAGGGATGATTACATGACAATACTGTAAAAAAAAAAAAAAAAGACCACTGTCATCTATTATCTCTTGCTTTTATGTGTAGGACAGCAAATCCCAGTATTTCTGTTGTCATAACATTAGCTGGTGATCAAATAACCAAAATTGTCACATTTCTATCATCACCATACACACCATACACCACCTCACACAAGCAGCGCTAGGCCTGTGTTCATCGTAATGGACCAGGACACGAGTATCGCATATATGTTAAGGTCATCTCTGAACATATTCACACTTCCTGTCCTCCCCCCCCAAGGCTTTGAGTATCCCTCATCGTCACAGAACGGGCATCCACCCGCTACAACCGCAGTCACGAGGGAGCTGAGCAAGTGGCCACTAAGCTTCCTGTGTGCTATTAATACTAAGCGACCTCTATGCTCGTTCACACACACACACACACACACACACACACACACACACACACACACACACACACACACACACACACACACACACACACACACACACACACACACACACACACACACACACACACACACGTCCTCCGAGGATTGCTAAAGCCAATCGATATCTCTCCAGGACATGCTGAACACACTACCTGTCATGTGAGAGCGCCGAGGCCACGGGTCAGGGCACAAGGTCTGATCCAAACATCCTATGCAGTGCACACAGTCACAATCAGGAAATAAACGCACTGAGATTTTACATACTGTATAGTCAAGTAGGTCAGTGTTTCTTATCATGCGAGTCACGACCCAGATTGGGAATTAAGGTGATGTAACCCACTGATGAGGCTTTTTATCATGCTTCTTTCTTATTTTATCATGGTAACAGTACACTGAAAAAAAAACACTCAGAAATGGCTAGTAAATATCACAAACGATTACAAAGAAATGGCAAGTAACATGGAATTAAACGTAAGATTTTCAAGTAGAAAGAGTATTTTCTCGTAAAATATTTTTAACAACCTCGAAAAATCATTTTAACGTTATTATGACGGATTCCTTAACGTTTGGCATTATTATGCCAAAAAGACAATAGTCAAGTCACCTTTATTTACACATACAGAACAATCCAAAAACACATTAAGTCACAATGTAACCCACTGAAGAGGTGTATGTCTATCCCTTACAGCCTCGCTTTCATTCCCGTTAATATCAAAGATGGCGCTGCAGTGAATAAGGTCTATTGTGTCAATGCAGTCAAGTCAATGATATTGCTTAATATTACCAAAATATTCCAAAATAAGATCATATAGTAACAGAATACAAGGTGCATTTTTTCATCATCTGAAACATGTAGCAACTTGAAAAACACATGCAAAGCACACACATTTGAATTTGACTATAATGATAGAGGCACGTGAGTCCAATTTGCATAGTGCATTTTCCACATGCTGGCAGTTTCAGTTTCGCTTTAAATTTGATTATGCTTGGTGTTTATAATAAATACATGCCACTATAACTTATGTTTGTTTTATACTTTTATTTTTTTAATTCCTGTTCTGTTCTGAACGCTCTGCAGAGTGAGTGGAACTACAATTTTATAATGTTTGTAAACGTTTTGTTTTATTTACTGCTATTTTACATGATTTATGACTGTAATAATAAGTGACTCATCCACCAGTGACATATATATATTTTTTTTTTTTCTCTCAACACTGCAATTTTTGTGCGACTTATAGTCAGGTGTAAGGTGTAAGAGTAGATGAGTTTACCTGTTTGGCATGACGTTTATTATGGGCACAACCAACAATGGTTTTTAGCAACCACCTTTTTCAAGATAGGTAAAAGTTTTTTTTTAAAAAGTTACAATGTCGTCGAATAAAATGTGAAAATATCTTCAGATTGTGTTAACCACAGACCTTATTTCAGGCCAAAACCCTGTTGACTTCAGGACGATGGAACTGGAAGCGCTAAAATGCTGGCCTAAACAAATATGTCAAACCTGTAACACTCAATAGTATCACTGGTTTCCTGGAGTACTTTAAAGGGATAGTTCAACCAAAATTTACAATGTTGTCATAATTTACTAACCCTCAAGTTGTTCGAAACCTGTATGAGTGTCTTCTACTGAACACAAAAGAAGATATTTTGAAGAATAACAGTTGACGGGCTTACTAGAATGGAAAAAAATAGAAGTCAATGGGGTCCATCAACTGTTTGGTTACCGACATTCTTCAAAATATATTCATTTGTGTTCAGCAGAACAAAGAAATACAGGTTTGAGGGTGAGGAAATGATGATAGAATAACTTTTGGTTAAATAATCTCTTTAACACAATATTTCCCAACCCTGTTCCTGGACGCACACACGGACTACTCTGGCTGCGTCCGAAAACTGAAAAATGCCGGCTTCGGAGGATGCATTCCTAGGAAGGCATCAAGGCACGTGCGAATCCAATGTTAGCTTCACTTCCTGTCTCCTAAGATACCTTCATCTGATCGATTCTTGAAGGCAACATGGATGTATCCTTAACTGCCTTTGATATCCCACAATCCTGTGCATCCCATTCTCTGACAGTTGAGCTAAATATAAGGTTGGCATTTAAAAGATGCGATTGGTGGTCAGTTTGTGTGTAAATTTATGTTTTTGACCAATGTTTATCACTTCTGATGACATTTCTAGTGAGAAATCACTTTTAAGAGCCAATGAGGTTCTTTCTCGTGTTACGCAGCAAGTTTGAGTGTCCACGGAAACCAATGAGGTTCTTTCTTGAGTTACGCAGGACGTTTGAGCTTCTGCAAGAACCAATGAGGTTCATTCGTGTTACACTGCACGCTTGAGCTTCTGCAAGAGGTTTGTTCTCGTGCGTCAAGCAAGTTCGGTTGAGCTTCTGTTTATGTTCGCTGATGAATGATTATATGTGAATAAAAGACTAAATGAAATTTAAAATTGGACTAAACCGCTCAATTCATATGGATTAGTTTTACAATCTCTTTATGAACTTTTTGAAGTGTCAAAGTGTCAGTTGTGTAGCTGTCAATGGAGGGACAAAACGCTCTCAGATTTCATCAAAAAGATCTTCATTTGTGTTCCAAAGATGAACGAAAGTCTTACAGGTTTGAAATGACATGAATATCAGCAATTAATGACAGAAATTTCATTTTGGGGTGAACTAACCCTTCCCTTTAACACAATAAGAAATAACAAGAACCTCTGTGAGACTATTGCAAGTGCAACTCTATTAGAACTAATGAAGAGCTCCTGACAGTGAACCCTGAAGATAATGTGCTTTTGAAGAGGAGACAGAAAAAGACAAAACCCTTGCATGGAGGAACATTAAGGAATGAATGTCGTGCTTAAGCTTTGCGTGTGGAAAAAACGATGTGAATATGTGAACGTAAGCACAGGAACATGATGTGAAGAACCAGTCCCTGCTGTTCTCCACATTACAAGGCTTTGCAGTGCATGTTAATGCATGTGTGAAAAAGCTTGTCCATGCGCTCCACATCAAAATCTCAGCTCAGCATGAATGAGCACAGAAAAATTTTGTGCACGAGAAACAACAATCATTTAGCCTTGGGTCTTTTGTGTGCGTGATGCTGTGACCGTGGAGAGGAGCACGACGTAAAAGATGCTGGCGTCATGAGCGCGTGATGCTGCTCTAGAGCAGGGGGAGGACAGAAGCGGTACAGAACAGCCTTCTGGTCATTTCTGTGCCAGTGCAGAGGGGGTGTAGGCACTGCAGAGGAGCAAAATGACTGATTATAAAACCTGTCTATGTCATAGAAAAATGAAAGAAAAAAAAAAAGGGTTCTTCTCGAACAGCACTGAGCCTGTGACGCATATACGGAGCATTCTAGAGTCCTGTGTGCGCATACTCAAGCTTAAATACAGGTTAACACGCTGCAGTCTGATTCATGACCGCGTGAGTGTGTGTATGTGAGTGGAGGAGAGTGAGAGTACATCCAGACAGCCAATCAGAGAGGAAGAGTCTACTGTCATCATCACCACTCAAAACAACAACATTTGGCCATATTTGGACATGTTCTGGTTCTGAGTGTATGGCAATACAAAAATGCAATGTATAATATTTTATATACAGTTATGAGGCCACAAGCAGTTGTGCTTAACATTATAGAGTAATGAGTAAATATATTTATATCATGGAAGCAAATCAGATGTATTAAAATTATATTGTAAATATTTATAATGATTAAAAATAATTTCACCATGCAGGGAAATTTGAACAATCTCTTCTTACTCTGAACATGGAGATTAAAAATACTTTATATTTTCAACATATTTGTTAGAACTTGCAGTAATAATTCTAATAACGATCTATGATAAATATAAAAATTAAGGTAAAATAAAGAAATGAATGAATGAATAAATAAATAAATACCAGACATTTTTAGGCACTTAATCAATCAATCTTTTATTTCTATTTTATAAAAAAAAAAAAAAAAGAAGCCTTTTATTTAACTATATTATTAATTATCTTGTTTGGTACATTTATTAATTTGTTAGACCTCGTAATGCTAAAGCTTGGAAAACAAAATTAGTAAAAGATAATTAAAATAAAATTAAATGTACTAGATCAAGGAGACAAATAGATATGTAGGCACTTGATAAAAAAATACGATAAAAATAAAAAAAGTATGATTTAATAATCTGTTAAGTGATGCCATTCATAAGGAGTTTCTTTTTACAGACGGCAAATTTATTGGGCACGTTTGTCCCCATATTGGATGTTTAATGACAATGGCACATAATATAATACAAGTTATACATACTTCCATGCAAAAATCTGAGCTGTGTTTGAAGCTGCTATAACAAACAAATATAAAATAATCACATCACTGCATGGACTCTTGTGACTTAATGCTTTAATATTTACCTGAGTAAACCAATCTACACAGGGTCGACTGTGCACGTGCAGCTATCAGAGCTTAAAGAATCATGACACCGCTGGTCAATGACAATCATGCACATTTGGCGAAGTGCTGGTCTGGCTGTCGTCACTGATGCGATCACATGTGATAGATGCCAAACCCGTGACCCCATCTTTCTGTCAGAGAAACCCACATCACCAGTCGCATGCACACACGCTATAACACAGGCTGACGCTGAACCCCTCTGGGTCTCTAATTATCCCTCTGACCTTTGACCCCTCTGACCTTTGGATACATCCCACCTTCTTCACACTGCAGTGAAGTCGTTTTCTTAATTTGATTCTGTAAGAGAGAAAATCAACATGGCTGTTTACTTTCTAATAAACAATGTTGGTCTTATGCATGTTCCTGTGCATGCAATTTTGTTTTCATAATCTTAATGTTCTCCAGCTAAATGTTCCGTTTTCACACTGCAGGAGTTTCAATGCATAGCTGTTTTTATGTTAACTTCGAGTATATTTTTACCACCATTAACCTTCAATGCACACGCATACACACTAAACTAAACAGTAGTGAAATGTTTACGTAATCATTCACCAGAAACTGTTATCCAATTCTTGCATGGCATTTTAAGGTAAACAATTGATCATTTCACAAATTCACTGGAAATCAAACTCATGGCCATGACATTTTTTTTATGTGTTCTTTCTTTAAATCTCTACAAATTAGATGATGCAAATCTTGGCTAGAATATGGAGAGTTTACATTATGGAGCCATAATTAGGCTACAGGGAATTATGAGTTGTTTTCATATACATGCCTTACTGTACATACAGTACAAGGCTATGGGAAGTTTTTACAGTAATAATGTAACAGAGAACATGCTGATATTGTGCCTGAATTTTGTTAGACACTGTATAATGCTTAACACTTTGAAACAAAATGAGCAAAACATCATTTTAATTATCATATTATTATATATTATTAAATAATAAATTAGAAAATTATTATATGTTTTCATATACATGCCTTACTGTATATACAAGGTTATGGAATTTTTTCTGTAATAATGTAGCAGAGAACATGCTGTTCTAAGCAACATTTAGGGACTAACTAGCTTTTCAGATATTGCTTGCTTGAAATATTAGGGACTTTCTTCCTTGATTAACCCCGACTAACTGGTAGCATTGTTTGGATAAGAGTCTACCAAATAAATACATGCAAATGTTTTATGCAATATCTTAGGGGTCGTTTACACGACACCATTTTCAACTAAAAGCGGGCATTCATTTACACGACAACGGCATTTTGGGGGCCTGAAAATGCAAACTTTTTAAAGCAGGATTCAAAGTGCAATGATACCACCGATTTGTGA
The DNA here is from genome assembly GCA_030578275.1 of Meda fulgida. NCBI lineage: Eukaryota > Metazoa > Chordata > Actinopteri > Cypriniformes > Leuciscidae > Meda > Meda fulgida. The sequence continues at coordinate 28,586,379 of CM060623.1, forward strand.
AAACGGTGACCATGCGCATGTGTGTTACGTCTTCAGGGAATAGACTGTAAAAAAGATGGACGACGCACATTTACTCTCCTCCATTTTAGAAAAGTGAAGCTGCCAATATCCCAATACGGCGCTGACATCCTCGGAGCCAGAGTCTGTACAGTAGTGAGCATAAAGTAGAGCCGACGTATCAAGGCCCCGTCCACACTCCCACAGAATCGGTTAGTACAGATTACTGTAGAACAACTCATTATGTAGGTGTGAAATAAACAGTTATGGAAATGTAGAAATTAAAGTTAAAGCTCCAATCTCCTCCCGAAGATCCTGAAAAAAGTGCCACAGTGACTACTTCGATCAGAGAAGCTGTCAATCTCAGCTATCAATCATGACATCACAAACCTGTTTTAATAGCATTAAATAAACTAAAAACCAAACTTATTTAAAAAAACAAACATTTGAACTTACATCGGCGTGATAACTACCTAAAATGACAGAAACCATTTTTGGACAAAAATTATTTGAAGTGTAATTTGATTGTTTAATTTGTCCCACATCCCATTAGATTACATGGAAGAGGGAGGGGTTTATGACAGGGTTTATGACCTTGGGGGCGATCGAAATGTTCGACTTGTGCGGTTCAGTTGGTTTAGGGTATAGGTGACATCGCCATCTACTGGCCTGACAGCATAATACAGCATTTTTAGTCAAGTTTGTCATCTGTTCTAAAAAAATCGCAAAGGAAAAACGTTTCCATTTTTAGTATATCGTTGCCATGTAACCTTAAAATCCTGGGACTGAAATCTATGTAGCCTAATGCGTGGGATAGCTGGTTAAAATAAACCCTGTGAGGGTGATCAAAACCCTGACAGTGCAGAGAGGTCTTATATGTCTGTAATCTATATGATTGCTTACATAAATGTTTGTATTTCAATCTCTGTCTCTTTACACGCCAATACACCAACCACCACACCCCTATCCGTATACACACACGCACACATCTACTCGCTGCTGTAGCCATCCAAGGTCTACATTTGAAAAGCAGGCTGCTATTGGACACAGAGTGGGTGTGGCCTGCTGCAGTGGCGGTGGGGGGGTGGGGCTTCCCCATATGAGCAGAAGACATGCAGTGGGTCTCCCCTCCTCCCACGCACAACCAGAAACCATGAAAACCAGCCCTCAATCTGCCATAAATGAAACATCCGCAGTGCTTCACTCTCTTCAAATCACATATAGGACAAGAAGATGCAAGCTACGCTAACGACAAATCGAGTGATTTGGAAAAAGTGCCATTTCCTGTCAAATTATCCCAATTTCCTAGGGTGAAGCTAGGAAGGAAGGAAGGAAGGAAGGAAGGAAGGAAGGAGGGAGGGCGAGTGGGAGGGAAGGAAAAAATAACTAAATAAATAAAGGTAGTACCAAATGTAGGGAACAATGTTTTTTTTTTTCCCCAGGCACAAAATAATAATAAAAAAAATACAATACAAATTAAAAATAAATAGATAAAATAAAAGTACCACTTTTATTAAAATGGCACAAGTGCCACTTGTGCCATTTTCTGTCAAATTAGCTCAATTCCCTTGTGACATGAAGTTCCCACTGCGTTAAAAATAGCAAAATGATTCGGTAGACCTCACCTAGTTATGTATAGTTATGTTTGCATGTAACATGACCTGCGTACAGACAGCTGTTAGCCGCAAGCGCTAGCTAGTGTTACAGCCCACTGCGCTCTTACTCAGCGTGGTCCAATTTAGAGGGAGACCTTACACCTTAGTGTAATGACAGCTGCCAGGGAACACTCTTGGGGGAGCGGTGGGTTTGGTGGGGGTTCGAAGAGCACATCTATTTCACACTTGACCATTCTAGTTCTACGTAAGCAGACCAGCCCTGCTGGAAAAACACCAGCAGCGACAGCTGTCAAGCGCAGGGAATTCCTGCAGACTTAAATGTTGAACGACATTTAAGGCTGTTAATCTCGATGTATCGAACCCTCATTATTCAAATGTGACAGGAGGTGTTGCCATGGCGAGCCTGGTTGACGTGGGGCTGTCAATCACACCATCCTGTCCTGCGATAACAGCATTGGCGATGACATTTGGTGGGGGAGGGGACGAGGAAAACGTGCATGTCGGAATGAAAGAAGGGGGGCAATTAGGTAGAGAAAAAAGATTGTTCAATTATACACGATCCATGCAGGTCTAAAGCAAACGCTATTACAGAGAGCTAACATTATCTCTCTGATGCTAAAGTGGATCATAGATTTTACTACGAACAGATGTGACTGTTGTTCAGTGTGTTAGAGCCAAGAATAAGGCAGGATAATTGTCTTACAAATGGATAGCAGTTCAAATGAAGTGAGCAAATGTTTGGAATTGCTTATATTGCTGAGACAGCTAGTGTCCACTTAATCTGATACTCCCACACACACTAATGTAGAGGAAACATCAGCATGTATATCTATATCTTCCCTGTTAAACAAACATTTAATACAGCCCAAACAAGGTGAAAGGTGCTTTTAACGTTTTTGTAACATTTTGCAAACGTCAAAATTTCTCTCCAAAAGTCTAAAGACATGTTAGCAAACCCAATAACAGGAATGTTTCTTGAAGACTGTTTTGCAAATGTTTTCACCTGACGTCACAGACACACACACACACACACACACACACACACTATGCAAATAATCTATGCTGAAATGCACTGCTAAATGCTTAAATGATCAGCAACCCTAAAAATAAAAAGGACACAGCTCAATTCCAATGTTGTCATCCCTCAAGCAAACACTTTATTCTTCTTATTAACCATTTTGAAGTTAAGAATAATAGTAATAACAGTTTTGTCATGAAAACTCTCTGAGAGTTTGGCATGGTAATGGATATATGTTTGGTCTTGATAGAATAGATCTGCAATGCTGCTGCTGCAGAGCAAGTACAGGACTTGCTACTGCCAGTAGACACACGACACACTGCTGTGAACAAGTAAGACATGCTGCTGCTGTACAATATAGCAAACATGAATTACCCGTAGCAGATCTGTACAGGTGGAGCTGGGGAAGGTGAAGGGTTTGCTAATGCAAATACTGACCAAGTATTTGAAGATTGAGCAGAGAGCTCACTGGCTAATGATACAGACGGAACCAATCAGCTGTGCCCTATATAGAGAAGGTTGTGATTTCAAGCAGACGAGTTGAGAAGGACCTATCAGCCTGCGGCGCCTAGAATTTCATGACAGAATTTCGAATTTCTCCATATTACCTATAGCCTCAACAGGACAGGACAGGTTTCTGATCATGAGTAGGCGTTGTTGGTGCTTAAACATGGACAGTAATACGTTGATGTCAGGAAATCTTCAGAAATACAGAGCATTTCGCTTTTGCAGCTTGGTTTCAAGAAACAGACGGGGAAGAAACGTTTAAAAAAATTTAATTAAAAAACAACCCTTAGTTAATAAAAAAAAGATATATATACAAATTCTCCCAATTAACTTTCTTAAAACATTCTTAAAAGAATTCATTGCAGGATGCTATTACAAAAACAAAAACTATTTGTCTTTGTAATCTTTAACCAAAATATAATAATCTACATTTTCACTCACATCACTTGCTGCACAGACTATTGTATGATATCGAAGACACTGTTTTAGCAATCTTCAATAAAGTCTGGCCCAACAAGTTTTTCTTGGTAAATATATTTATTAGAAATGGAACTGCATCAAATCACAAATGTAAAAATGGGTAGAATAGAAATTCATGTTGATATCAACCTCTAAATCTTATTGAATGTTTTCATAGTACAATGCACTCTCTTCTGAATATCTCAAAAGATAAATGTAATTCCTCAAGACATGACTCACTTTAAATGCTGATTTGTAGCAGTAACACCCATGACTAATATTTATCAGAAACATGCAGTTCTGACTAACATAATGGATTTCCAATAACAATAACACCACTAGCACCGCAGCCGCTCAGTTCCTCCATATCAAAGTGTAAACCAGGAAAGTGTTGTCCACATCCCTTCTAATTCCATTCATGGCAAGTCTTCCAGACGATGTCATTATTTCACTCTGAAAACAGACTAAGAATAACACAGCTAACAAGAGACCTGAAAGGGTCCTTATATGGCCAAAGAGAACAGGGCTTTATGCCAGACCCAACATTAGACCTCTCAGCGCAGGGGGCCCCGTGAGCCACAATGACTCAAATCAGGGAGCCTGTGCCGCTGGAATGCGAGGATCGGGAACTCTGTGTGAGGGACACATGAAGCCTTCAGTCTTAGATAAGATCACGTGTGACTGTGACTCCAGCCCGTCCTGTGATTCCAATGTGAGGTCGGATGATTACAGAAGAGCTATCACAGAGAAGCTGGAGTCACATGCTGATTATTTTCGTAAACACTGATTTAGAGAGCAACGCTCTGTCCACGTCAAGGCTGGGTATGGTTACTTAGCAAGTGTTGACAGCTTCTAAAATGTTTGTATGAAGCCTGAGATGTCCACTAAAACACTAATCCAACTCAGCAGCCTCAAATATATATATATTAAGGTGGAAAAATATCAAACTTTCATTAAAAACAATATCTTTTGATTAACAAAAAACATTTGCTGGAGAGTAGTATGCACTGAAAAATTACTTTGTCTTGTTTTCCAGTAAAAATACCTTAAATCCCTAAAATGAGACAAATGTTTCTTCAAACAATGTAAATATCAGTTCAAAAGTATGAATTATAAAATGCACAACCAAATAATGAAGCATAATTTGTATAGTGATAATACGTTTTTATTGCATCTATTGCATCTTATTCATCCTGAAAGCTCTATTTAGTGTTGATCTCTTCTGAAATGGTTTTGGTGTTTAAGAGATGGAAGAACAGAGGAAGAGATATGTATTATTCATATACTGTGGTATTCACAGCACACTGTAAGGTAGATCAAAGAATACCATGGAATCACAATTCTAGTAGTGTGCAAAAAAACAATTTGACCATCAAACATGGAAATACTATAAAATATGAGAAACACCTTTAGACGAGACGTATAAGATATTAAACACTTTCATAGATATATGAAATCTATATACGAATTATATCTTAAATAAGCATATTTAGTCTAACTGCACTGGAATTTTTGTTTTGTTTTAAAAAATTGTATTTAATGACCTTTCTCTGAAAAACAGATATCTTAATATCTTACAAATAGTTGCTTCTCAATACATTTATCTTGTTTCAAGGATTTTTAGGTAATATAACTGGAAAAACAAGTAAAAAATGTCATAAAAATCTCATAAATGTCAGGAATGTCTTTCCTGCTGACCCCCATGAAAATATTTGAATTGAACTTGCATTCAATATTTCAAATCTTCTGAAGAGATATCTTTCTGTGAGGAAGGCTAACATTTTCTAAAAATCTTTGTCTCAAATCAAAATCATCAATCAAGTTTAATTTAATTATGGTACTTTAAAATGTGTCGCGCAATCATCACTGGTTCTCATCTGTCTAATCATTGCTAGCATGTGTCTTTAGGAAGATTTTGCAAGATGTTGCTCCTTATGGGTTTGGAACATAAGGGCGAATAAATGATGACAACAATGCTAATTGTGGGATGAATTAACCATTCAATGCATAAGCACCATCAATACTAAACAAAAATCATGGAAAAAAAAAGAGAGACCAGAACTCAAGTGCCCGGAGCTGTGCTCAATCCCTAACATTTCATTATATTTCAATAGCTATGTTTTCATCCAAAGTTGCAAATTTAACTTAACGCAAAATAGCGATATCGCATAAAACAATTGTGAATAAAGCACCGTTTCCATCCAGTGAGCCAAAGGGAATAAAATCGTCCCTTCCTGATAAACTGGACCTAAATATCACCAAGAAAAATGGAAGTTTCTGCAGTAGAAGCCAATGTATTTAATAATTTTCGTATATAAAAAATGACTTGCACCGCAGAGCAAGCAGACAAAATGCAACAAACGTGATCACGTTATCTGGATGCCTTCTGTTTAGGAATGCAGTCGTGTTGTTCTGGAAGGTATTTATACCAACCACTTTGACGACAGACTTTGTTCAGGCATTTCAAAACAACCAAAACAGCATTTCAGATGCATTGCAACAAGATTGGTCCAGTTATGCCGATGCTTGATGCGCATCGAGGAATTTATTCAGTAAATGCGTTTCTAAATGCGCGTTTTCTCATCGGATAAGAAATGCATCCGACTCAATTGAGCGCATGCATTTTTATACAAATTTTCAGAATGTATGAGCATCTTGACGTTTCCATCGATTTTCGATATCCAAAAATGGGCATAAAAATAGGTGGATGGAAACATAGCTATTGTGATTCTATAAGGCAGTCCTGCTACAACTAGCGAGTGACATTATCATGAACTTCAGTGTCGCCATGTACTGATAGTGGAAATACTTCAGAAGAGATACAATCAATATCCTGAAACGTAAACATGTGCATGCTTTGCTGGCGACAGGGCGGGCCCGTATCATTCCAATCTAATTTGTGTCGAGACGCTGTACCCAAACCCAAGGTTTGTTAGCGAATGTACAAGGCTAATCCTGCACTGAAAGACCTCCGAAGGTGTCATCTCTCTGTTTCCCTAGCAACGTGACTCCCAACACCTGCCTGGGTGTCTCCGGCGCAGCACGGGACACCCCTGCGGATCACGTGACGAGTGTTTCTCATTTGCTGCGGTCCGCCTGATCTCCCAGCACGACACTTTGGATCCACCGTAGCCTCTGCTCCTGTAATCACAGAACACAGCTGCCAAAACAATTACAGCTGTGCCAGGAGACCTGAATGTAAATATCAGGACCTGTTGAAAAGGATGAAATTTAAATTGCACAAGCATACAATGAAGCGTAATTTGCAGTGATAACTGCTTTTGAAGAACTCTCTGTGCATCTTTTTCATTCTGAAAGCACGGTTTTGGAGTAACCGAGAGATGGAAGAACAGACAACATGATGTGTGATTATTCATATACCATGGTATTGACACTGTAATGTAAGATGCATTAAAAATACAATAAAATTACAATCATGGTAGAGTCCAAATCAGAGTCCAATGTTTATTTCTGTATTTTCTATGGCCAAACAAGTGTCATGTCAGTATTATTTATACATATACTATTATAGAATTATTATATTTTCAGCTTAATTTTAGTGATTTGTTATGTGCTTTGTCGTTTTTTATTTTTTATTTTAATACATCTCTATTTAGCTCAATTTTATTTCTGTTTTAGTTTTAGTAATTATAGTAAGTAATTTTGTCACTAATTTTGTCAATTACCGAAAACAATTTTGAATAGTTTTAGTTACCGATAACACCACTAATACTGTGCTACTTTCTTATAAGAGGATAAAAGTTTAGTTCATCATTTACCTCTACTCATCTTGTTCCAAATCCTTTTTTGGAAGACAAAGGTGAAATTGTGGTCACTCTTTATATACCAAAACTTAAAAATTACCATTAACATGATTTTTTGCTATTGATGTCATTTTGCTTAGTCATGACATGAGAAATCAAAATTGCCTTGATGTTTTGACATATAAGAGGTCTTTGTACCATTAAAACATCCTGCAAGTTTCATAGCTTAAAACGTCCTCTTCATTATAAACAAAGGATTTATTTGATCAAACTCGAAAAATGCCTCGTTTTGATATTCTGGGATTTGTGATATCACACAGGAAATACATTTGCATATGACTGCCTCCATAGCAAGACATCAGTCGCTTAACAATGACACTTGCCTACACCGGACGCGAGCGTAGCGGCAAATGCAAATAGAACCCATTATAATCACTGATGCTGTCTACACTGGATACAGTATAGAGATGCACGTTCACTTTCTGGCATACTCCAGGCGATTGAGTCGACAACAGGACAAATCATGGAAGAGTAAATGGAAGCATCAAGGCATGTTTGCTTTGACGCGTCCTGTTTAAACAGCTCGTTTCTGTCAAAATTCAGAAGAATCCCAGTGTCAGGAACAAGTGGATGATTTATTTTAATGACGCCATGGATCACGTCGGAGGACTATATGTTTGTTTGGAGGATTTTACTGTTTTGTAGAGGCACAGTGTACTGGAGAGATAAACGATTTTGTCATGTTTTCTCTGTAAATGACTGTTTCATGTGAGTAACCTTTTCAAAACACTTACTCATGCGCAATAGTGAGTGGGCGTAGATACGGTTTCCTATGCAATGTGGCCGTTTACTGACAAGCCTTAAAGGAGCCACCCCTTAAAAACGGATTGTTTCAGGCAGAGGATCGGAATGAGGGTTGAAAATAATCTCTTTTTTTCACATATATATTTGTTTTCTGAGCAAAAAACTTTATTAACATTGTAAGTGAACCTCAAGGAACATATTAAAATAATTTTAATCCATGTCATGACCCATCCATATTTGTTTACAATAAAAGGAAAAGAGATAAACCAGGATCTTATTTCTATTCCATAGAACATCAGTTCTATTAAAACACGAGTGTGAGAAATAAGGACAGAATTCTTTTTTGGCGATAAAATACCCCTTTAAATTATATATATATATATAAAAACCTTCATTGGGGTTTATATATCTCTTGACACTCATATTAAAGATAATCTTTACTATACAATTATCTCCTTTCCTCATTCCCACTGCCCATAAGAACATAAGGAGCTGCTGACAGTGATAATCACCCCTCTTCTCCCCTCCCTGATGAGTGTTAATGCATTTAACAGTCCCATTTCATCCAGCTGCTACTGTGTGCTACACCTGCTATCAGACGTGCTGTAAATCTGATGCTCAATATAACGGTCCAGGTCTAGAACCATACCATTATCTGTAATCTAATTAAGATTAATGACACGGCTGATGATGGATGCCTGACTAACACAGGCTGAACCGGCTCTTTGCTGCTGATCTGTGTTCAAATGAGCAGCTCCACCCTGATCACCATGTCATAGGCAGAGGAACCCACAACATTTTCTTCACAGGCATTTTGTGGCCCATCACTTGTCATGACAGTTGTGAAGCAGATAAGTATTATAATGATAAGTTTGCGAGGATAGTAATGGTGGACTCGTGTACAGGTGGAGCGGTCCAGGTGTGGGGTAACAAATCTGTATTGTTTTATCAGGTACAACTGGCCCAAGCAGGTGGAAGTATGTCAGACACCAAAAGGTGAAGAGGAGCAAAGGATCCTGGGAAGATGAACAGGTGTTAAGTGACAGAAAGAGGGCAAGAGTAGGTCACAGGGCAATGACGCTGGAAACGACAAATGTTGCCATTGTAAAGCTCGGAAGTATCAGGGTGTTTATTAATATAACTACGACTGTTTTCGTCTGAAAGAAGAGAGTCATATACACATAGGATGGCTTGAGGGTGAGTAAATCATGGGCTAATTTTCATTTTAAAGTGAACTTCTCCTTTAAAGGGATAATTCACCCAAAAATAAAATTTCTGTCATTAATTACTCCCCCTCATGACGTTCCAAACCCGTAAGACTTTCGTTCATCTTTGGAAGACAAATGAAATCTTTTTGATGAAATCTGAGAGCGTTCTGTCTGTGATTTTCTGAAGAGACACGATCGCTTAATATGATGAACAGATTCAATTTAGGATTTCGGTTGAGCTTCTGTCTATGTTCGCTGATCAATGTTTGAATGTGAACAAAAGCCTAAATTAAATCCGTTCATCACATAAAGCGATCCTGTCTCTTCAGAAAATTTGGACTAAACCACTCATTCACATGGATTAATTTGACGATCTCTTTATGAACTTTTTGAAGCGTCAAAGTGGTAGTTGCGTAGGATGGCCAGAAAGCTCACAGATTTCGTCAAAAAGTATCTTCATTTGTGTTCCGAAGATGAACGAAAGTCATACTGGTTTGGGATGAAATGAGGGTCAGTGAATAATGACAGAATTCTCATTTTTGGGTGAACTAATGCTTTAAATGAACAAATCACAGACTAAAGCTCTATCCCAAAATATAATAATCCTAACTGAAATGGAACCTCATAAATAGCTGATTTGAAATGTTCTGATCAAATGACACAGAGCAAAGCAAATAGAAGACTCAATGGATTTCAATAGATTTTCGCATAGCATGTTGCTAAGCTACTGAGATAACTCTCAAATAATCATAAAAATACACACTGACAGTATACACAATTATTAGGTAAAACTTTACTTTGATTATTTTATGGACACTTTTCTGTGTTTAAAATATAGTTATTATAATTATAATATATGATTATTTTACTGACTTTGTCTTAGATTAAGCCATAATTTCTTAAGTGAGTTAACCAAAAAGAAATATTACAAATATTACATTAGATTATAACAGCAACAACAATAAGTATATATTGTATAATAATAAGTATTATTATTATTATTATTAAATCATTGTTCAGAGAATATATATCCTTAAAAGGTGATTTTCTTTTAATTAACTGGAGAGAGAAAAAAGAAATCGCATAAAAAATTAAGACTTGTTTTCAAAGAACATATCTTGGGGTAATTGTTTTGTCTTACGTTAGTTTTAATTCAACTAAATCTAATTAAAATGCAAAATTTTTTCAAGATATATTCTTATGTTTTCAGACCACATTCTTACCCCATTGGCAGATTGTTTTGTCTTGTTTCACACATGAACTTCGTTACATGTAGTTAATAATCCAAGATATAATGTCTGAATGCAAGTTGTAAAATCTTACACAGCATCTTAAGCAATTTATTTACAATTTTACAGGAAGCAAGACACAAATTCTAATTAAAAATATATATGTTTGCCCTATATGATGAGCCTATGCATCAGTAGCATGTCTAATATGCTTCGAAATGTTATTTACACATGCAGGTTTTGGAGTCAAGCCTATGTAATCATCAATAAACGGACCGTTTGTCATGATTCATTAAATCTTTTATACAACAGCAAACTTACTAAATCCACCCACGCTTTCATACACACAAGCTCACATGCACAAGCAAACGTCACATGGCTTATTTAGTAAAGGTTAAGCATGAGGAAAATGGTAAATTGATGAGGGTGACGCTATGGATACTGTAGCCCGCAGGTCTTTTGTAAATCCAGTGGCCGTTCTCCGATTCCTTTGAAACACAATTGAAGGCCTTTTCCTCTAAGCACATGACCGCACACTTCCCACGGGATGACACAGCACATGTGCAAGCAGTGACACCCTGCTGCCTGTCAAACACACTCACTTACTCACAGATCGCATACATGTGATTGTGACATGTGTGTTTGTTGTTTAGCAGCTGCTCTGTTCTCTTATATGTTTGACGCCGACATTCCCATGAGCATTTCTCATTAGCCAAATTCCGATAATCTACAACACTGCTCTAATTGTGAAGGAAATCATATGCCACACAGATCTCTGTTTTGAACTGGGGCATTTCTGCACAGCGCTGATAAGAAATATGAAATGAGATCTATTTTCACAAGTCCCCCGTGACACGATTCTTGACATCGGGGTGGCCCACTGACAGTTTGATGGAAATCCCAAGACAACCTGCAAACTTTAAATGTGTCACATTTAATGAAGGATCTATACAGATGCAGAGCCTCAAAAACTGTTTGAGGTGACCAAATCTCAAAAACACGATTGATATGGACTGAGCTAAAGGGTTCAATGGGGGCGACTGTAGTTAACAATAACAGGAACAGGATCCCATCCCCCTCAAGACACAAACACACACACAGCTCATTATTGCGCTGGGATTAGGGTTTGGGAAGGGCATGGGGACAAGGAGCAAAAATCATTAGTGTTCTCTTTATGAGCACACACACTAAATGGGTGTGAGGATGCCTCAAGAAAAAGAGAAAATTAGTCAGATTAAACAAACATCCATTCTTGTTGTAAAAAATAATACACAAGTGCTGTAAAAATGTCAGTAACTTTAAAAGTAAACATTTAAATAGTAAATGTGATGTGGCTTCTTATGTTAGTTATGTACAGTAGGTTATGTCAGGGAGTTTAATAGTACATTTCATTAATGCAGCTAATGTTTATTAATGCTATTTTAATTATAATTATTCAAAAGTATAGTTTTATATGACAATGTAATATATTATAACCATGGCATCATTTATTCTGTCTTTATAAACCTGCATTACTACTACTTTCGTGGAACACAAAAAAAGTGATGTTCAATGTCTTTTCCATTTTTTCCATAATTCCATTAAAATGAACTAGGACTGAAGCTGTCAAGATCCAAAAATAAAAATAAAACACCCTAAAAGGGTGTTCAAATAATGCATGCATGCATAAATAAATAAAATTAAACAAACAATTCAAATAATATAAATAATATTAAAACAAGAAAGAAAGAAAACAGAAAGAAAGAAAGAACAAACGAACAAACGGAATATTTTTTTAAATGTTTTTGACTAATAAATACAAACATTAAGTCATTGAAATATGAGTCATGTGACCATTGGAACCAATTCACTCTTAAAACACTCAATTAAAAACTGTATGAACGACTTCTTTCCCTTAATGTGTCCAATTAAACACTAATATGTTTTATGTTAAAGAATGTGCCATGCAAGTGAAGCAATAAATAGGTTTAAGTCAATTTACCAGGATTCAAAAATGTAAATATCTTGAATTACTGGGACACCAACATGGAGCTCATTAGACAGGAGAAAGTGGTAAATTGTGGAATGGAAAAATAATGAGGGAAGATATTGTGCAGTGATGCATGGGAGTATCCCCACAGGCGAACGCACAAGGAGACAGAGGGAGAAAGGAAGAGGTAGCCGCCACGCTCTCCTCTCTGGCCCATCTTTTGCCCTCTCTGAGACCCTAGTATTGTGCACCGCTGATCTAAGCCTTCGTGAAGGGAGACAGTGGCGCTCCACTACGGGTTAAGCACTTCAGATACACATTGTTACAAGCTAATGTGACTAGATAAGTGATCTATGATGACCCCAAATGCTCACTCTCTTTCTTTCTCTGTCTCTGTTGCGTTTCACCCTCACTCTCTGATCTCTTGCAGTGGTGGGGGGAGGGGGGGCGTTACAATATGCTGCTAATAGGCTTTTTAAGGGAGTTCTTCAAAAGATGACTCTACAAATAGGATCGCTCCTGAGGAAGAGGCATTTGGGAACACAGAAAAGCCTATACTGTATGTAGCATATGTAATACTGGATCTTTGGATATAAGATATATAAGTTTTATTCTATGACATAAAAGACATCAATAAAACCCCCTTGTAAAAAAGGTGGTTGCTAAAAAGTGGCTAAATGGGACTACAGAGGTGGTCAGGGACATTAAACATCACACCGAACAGGAAAACTCACTAGTTCACTTTCACACACCCTCATTGTGTTTATAACCGTGCTCTGCAAACTATTCGAACTCAAACTTTAAGGGAAAACGTTTTACTAATAAAGACTGAAAGAGTTAACTTTCTACTGAGTCAAAAGTTGGCTTTACTTCAGGCAATTGTATTTAGGCTTCAAACTTTATAAAAGTTGTGCTCATTTGTGAATATTATCATCAAGAACAAAACATGTAAGAATCATAAACTTTATAGTCACAGAAATTATTTTCTCCTTGCCCTTTAAAAATAATAACGTAAATATACCTAAAAAAATCCTTTTCCACGCACACATTCTGGCCAATCCACTCTCTCTCTCTTTCACCTTGAACACCCTCATTCCACAGGTCTGTGTTGAAGGGCAATGGCCGTGAAACAGCATTGAGGAGTGTGTGAGTGTGCGTAGAAGGGGTGTTGGCGGGAATTCTGAGAGAATGAAGCCTGTGAGAACCAAATCTACCCACCATCCCATCATGCTCTGCTCCCCCTCACTGCATGGAGACAGACAATGCTGGCAGGTGGTTTGGCCTCCTTCAAAACTGAAAGTCTTTTCGCTGTCGAGGCTGAAAATAAGCATTTTGTCCTTATTTGATGCCCAGTTTTGCTCACATTCTGTCCAGATAACAATATGGTTAAAGAAATATCAGTAATTGTATCTTTATTTAGACACTTTAGTTCCAATTGCATCTGTGTGTTAAAACATTGATCTCATAGTTTAATTTAAACCTCACAAAAAATGACCATGGATACCATAGTTTCTGCCAAAATGGTGACTATAATGACTGTTGATCATTATTTTATTCTATTTTAATGATCTTGTCAGTGCCACTTTGCTGATGTCATGTAAAATTGTTTTCTATCAGCTGCACAAGCAAATCAACAGCCACTGTGAAGTGTAAAAGGGGCTATTAATGATTAAAAATATGCAAAGAATACAAGACCAATCACAATTCAATAAAGAGTAATTAAAATTCAATGCAAGTAGTAAAATCTAACATTCTATCGATGAAAATATATATGAAATGATTTACAAAAAGTTTGAATGGAATATGTGCATAAAGGGATTCATGTTCAATGATTTCATGTTGCTGAAGTTTAATAATCAAAGATTGAGGTTTAGAACAAACCCAATTTCTTTAGGAATACAGTAGCTTCAAGCACTAATTAATATGGGATCTACTTCAAATAAGAAGCTGTCAAACTCTTTGTCATATTTTCATTATACCACATTTTTATTATGTAAATTAACTACAACACTTTCCATAAACTGGTTACTATGGTGCATTAATTTAAGGGAAGGCATTTGTTATATGCTAATCAGAGGCATATTTATACATCTTGCTATTGTAGAATTGTTGACTGTAAAGCAAAATAGGTTGTCAACTTAACAGAGAGATCGCAAAGCAGATCTCTTCTCCCATCACAACGAAAATAACTTAGTCATTATGACTAAATCAGGATGCACGACACTAACATATCATGCATACTTAATGAGCCTGCAAGATCAGTGCCATAAACAACAGGGTTTGCAACAACAAGAGACAGAAGAGGGGTAAGGAATCTATTACAGATCTAAAACACTGTGTAGTGTTCATATATATACGTATGTATATCTGGATATAAGTGCTTTAGCTGAGTGCTGTCTATAGCAGCATCATCTCTGCTGGTCCAGCTCTCTAATGAGACCAGATTCAATAAAAGACACTTAGAGGTCCACGGCCGGAAGAGACAATGCAAATAGAGTTTATTCTCAGCCTGGATGTCTGGTTTTCTTGGAAAGCAGAGATGAAGCAATCATGGCTGTGATGTTTATTTGATTTAGGGCCCCTCTTGCTCTCTTCACCCACTCCCAAACAAAACAAAAAAAAGAGCGAGATAGAGAGAGAGGGAGAGAGAGATGCACGCCTGTCTGAAGAAAAGTGGATGAAAAGAGCTGATTGAGTTTGAAAATAGAGCGCTTTATCTGCTAATACACTTGTGATATATGGATGAAATATATTTACAGCACTTTTATGATTTTGCAATCTTTCTAACAACTCCCGCTAAGTTTCTTAAAACCAAACAAAGCGTGTGATCTTTTTTATTTTACGATTTCACACAACCGATTCCATATTCAGTTATTTCAAAAGCATCTGGAATTCCACAAGGCCTGACATGCATTATCAAATTCATTTTTCCATCTTCTTTACAAGTCTTCATTTCATTCACCCGCTCTGCTATTCAAATCACAATGCATTAGCAAGCAGCGGCTCTAAGAATGTGCTGATATCCTTTGATAGCTGCCCCCTGTCACCCCACTCCCTCTGCTTTTCTTACACGCTTTTTGTGTCTTTGTGAACTTGGCCTCTTTGGAGGCCCTCACAAAAGCATCCTGAGGAGCGAGGGTCCCGCGCCACACACAGAACGCAACGCACTGACTCAGTGTGAGACCAAAACACACCGACTAGACTCTGCTCTCTCACTGACACCAATACGTCACACAATAAATGAATGGCAGTTTTTTTCGGTAGATTGTACAAATGCTTTGCATCAGTTGAACCCGATGCCCCCAGAAGGATAGTGGCGCCAATAAACTTCCTTAAACTGCTTTATTAAAGGTAAACTAATTTAGGAATAGATTTGGATATGCTTAAAAAGATTTGCAAAAAATAATGAAGGTTTTAAACACTTTTTATCTAGATAGATAGATAGATAGATAGATAGATAGATAGATAGATAGATAGATAGATAGATAGATAGATAGATAGATAGATAGATAGATAGTTCATCAACAAGAGATCAACAAATATTTAAAATATTGAGCAAATATGCTCAAGTACGAAAGTTTTAGCATGAAGCCATTACAAGCATTATAAGTGGGCTCAAAATGCTGAAAAAGTTCTAATTTATGTTAAATATTATATTCTGGTCAGGGGACTTGGATAAAGCTTGGATAAAACAAAAAAAAAAACAAGCCGTCATTAACAAAAGCTACACTCTTGTGAAAACTTCCTACTTTGTTTCCTTGGCTCTGACCCCATTTATCCCACCCACAATGCCCTGCTGGAATTCCTAATGGGTGGGAGGGTGAACTCAAGGGGAGGGTTGGGGCTCCCGGCAGCATTCCTCTGCAGAGATCCCAGCCAAAGGATTTGGGCCGGGCTTTGCTAGCTTCTTCCCATGAACCTCATGGACATGGTACACCAAAGACAGCGTGCTCCCACACACTTCAAAACAGAGACTTGTCAAAACCAATTACAGATTACTGGGGCGTCCAAATAGACCACGTATATAGGATGAAACTGGGGTCACAGAAAGAGTTCAGAGAGGCCGTTCGTGGAACCAATAGGTTACAGAGCACCTCCTGTAGCTTTTTGTCTTCCTCAATCCATGTTTGTCTTTAAGACGCCTTTCCATTAAGAACAAATGTGTCATGAAGAACCACAGATTCTTCAGATTCTCTCTTAGATTAAAGAAAATGGAGGAAGATTGATTTGATGACATCTTGAAACACACCATTTTTCAATTTATGCTCTCCGGTTCTACGTCCTGATCATCCTAAACTGGATTTATTTTATTTGCCAACTTATCAAATATTTTTTTTTATTTTACATAAAATACTGATTTCAGTCAGCAGAGGATAAACTGAGTCAAAATTATGTGTAAGAAAACAGAAAGTGGAGTAATGAGAGAGATGTAACTTGCACAGCAACTGGTTAAGTTACCTAAGATAATAGCCAAGGTGGTGCACCATTCAGAATTGCATTAAGAAAGACTTAAATTCCAATTCATTTCTTGAATTTAAATTGAATGAAATCCTCAATGAAATCCTCTTTCTGTCATTCTAATCCAAATTCCAATTCCACCTTCCTGTGGGGCGTGGCCAATTAAATTCAAACTCACGAACTGAAAGGGATTCAAAATTCTGAATGTTGCACAACCCTGACTCAGACCACAATTACAGAACACGCAAGTCAGCAGAATGCTGCCATTACCCAATCAAAATCAAGTATTCCAGAGAGCCGCATAATGAAGTGAGATCCGATAAGGTATTAAAAGATATCAGAAATGGAGTGAGAATGGATTTGAAAGTAACTCAGCATCTGTTTTCAGCATCTGAAAAAAAGGGTTGACCTTCCTCATGAACCTTAACATGAGCAAAGCAAAAGGGCTTCTTAAAGGGCAAGAGGTATTGACACATCAAACACTGCCACACTCATTACGTCTTACGGAAAGATATTCATAGATGTCTAAAAATAAATAAAATCCTGCATAATAATGAGATTAACTGACTGCAAGATGTCTTTTTATCATTAGTTTTCAAAGTAGGAAACAGAGCCTTGTAAGGGAATGTGGAAATGTTAAAAACAATACTAACATGAAACAATGCAAGGATTAAAAGACCTCACTTCCTTCTTACCGGTGTCCTTTTCAGCGCGGAACAAATCAAACAAAAAAATCTTTGTAGCTACACAGTGAATGACAGATTCAGAGCGCTTTGAGATGAAGCCAGATTCACACGACCTGTACTGTGTTGATGTGCCAAGCAGGCACAGGCTTCATTCGCTCTACGGCGCCATCTATCGATCAGCTGCGGCACAGAAGGGCCTGTTTCTCAGAAATACCTCAACGGGAATAACATGCTTGGAATCACTGGCAACAAACAGCCTGGTTTTTTTTTCCAAATTACAGAGTGTTTTGATCTTGTGATGATCATAGAATGATTATAGTATTTGTCGGTCAGTGAATTCTCTCCAGGCTTATGATGACTAACCACAGTGGTCACGTGGGCTACACATCATACTGGAGAGAGGACTACTCTGAGATACATGGACATACTGCTATAAAACAGTGCTTTTCTCATATGGTGGAGTGCAGACAGCAAGAAAAATAATGCTAAATGCAAATCATAAATTGCAGCAAACCATATAATTGTGCACAGATAGGCTTTAGGAATGCACAGATAAAAAAAATGCTAGAAGTTCATTTAGACATCACAATATTACAATGTACAATATAAAAAAATCATTTTGTGATTATATTTGCCAGATTATATTTGTTTTTGTCTGTTAAGATTAATTTATGACAAAGATCTCGACAAATGTAATGTAAATGAAATGTATATGAATGGAAAAAGCACGCACAAATAAAAGTCCAAAATCAGCTGATACGCTACTGTTTTTTTGAGGAAATTAATACTTTTATTTTATATTTATGCATTCAATTGTCCAAAAGATATAGTAAATTATTTCATGTTGCTACAATTTTATCATTGATAATAATAATAAATGTTTCTTGAGCAGCAAATCAGCATATTAGGATGATTTCTGAAGGATCATGTGACACTGAAGTAATGATGCTGAAAATGCAGCTTTGCATCACAGGAATAAATTACATTTACAGTTATTTTCACTTCACAATATTACTGTTTTACTGTATATTTGATTAAATAAATACAGCATTGGTGAGCATAAGAGACTTCTTATAAAACTCCAATGTCGAGAGATACCAATAGAAAAAAACGTAAAGCCTGTTAACAGTAAGGTACATATATACTGTGCATGGCCTTTGTGTTAAAGAACTTTCAAAAAAAAAAACATGTATGGTGATTTATTGGATGGCAAAAGCATGAAACTGTCAAAATTCAAGAGACGTTTAGAAATCAAACCCATGGCATATTATTTTAAAGACGTGTGTCTTCAATTTTGTACAATAGAAAATAAGTAACCTCTTGATTTCAAACGTACAGTAAAATCTGCATCCTGAAGCAAAACCAGATGAGAAGCACTGCTCTCAAAAACTCAATGTGTTTCTAAAATGCTTGAATGATGATGGATACTATTTCCAAATATAACACATTGATGCAGTTACTGAATCTCCTCTTCTCTCCTAAACGGCTGTGGCAGTGGGAGGCAGGGTTAGGTAAGGTGGTGCTGGTAGTTTTGATGTATTATATCCCAGAATGCTCTGTCTGTTTGGTTTTAGCACAGTGCAGGGTTTGGGTGGAAGCCAGACTCCACTGTTACCATGGGAACCATTTACTCCAGTCTGGCATCACAAGAGCATTTCAGCCTTTTACTACAAGATGAACCAGCAATACAACAAAATATAACATGCTTGACCAAAGTGTACAGTTAGCTGCATGTGTAATTTTTTAATTTCCCTAAAATGGTCAAAGGTCCATCCCAGATGCCCAAAATCCCCATAAATTCCACAAAAAAAAAAGTTCTCGGAACAAACACAGTGTCATATTAGACAGGAAGGAGAATTCCCGGCAATTCCACAGAATCTGTCAAGTTTCAGTGGAGGAATGTCATGTACAGCGGAGTGAGGGAGGGTGGACAGAAACATTACTAGAAAAAACATGAAATATTCAGGAAAGGACACAGTGATCTAAAAGTTCATGTACTCATGAGGTTTGAAATGTGATGACAAAGAATTAGACTAAGGGAATTATTAGATTGTGTAAACATAAAGAACAGGCTTATTAGTCATTAGATGTGATGTAGCGCTCCCTGCTGGCAATACCTGCGACAAATGCATAATTCCAACAGCAAAAAGCTAATTCAATGAGAATTTTTTTTTTCTTAATGGTGTCTTTGTGTGTGTGTGTGTGTGTGTGTGTGTGTGTGTGTGTGTGTGTGTGTGTGTGTGTGTGTGTGTGTGTGTGTGTGTGTGGTGTGGGGGGTGTCCGTTTTTTTTGCATTTTAATTAAGATTATCTAAAAATAACTAAATGTAAATATTTTATAGATTTATTGGGGCCCCCTGGTTGAGAACCTCTGCCCTTAATTTTTAAAAAGGAAAAAAAAACACAATTTAGTAAAAAAAAAAAAAAAAAAAAAAAAAAAAAAATATATATATATATATATATATATATATATATATATATATATATATATATATATAAAGTTATCTTGTTTTTGTTTAGATGTTGTTTTGAGATGTTGTTACATTGTTCATTTTATTTATAGATATTTATGGTGGGGGGAAAGGCAAAAATACTAAATAATAAAATGTTTTTGGAAGTTAACACTGTCATTAAAAACAAAAACTGCAAAAGGGATAGTTCACCTAACAAATGAAAAAAATAAACTCACCAGTTCTTAGTGGAGAGATGTTTTTTAAGGGTCTTCAAGCAGGTCTTTTCCACACAATGAAAGTGAAGGGGACGTTTGTTGTTAAGCTCCTAGAAGGACAAAGGAAGTATTCTAAAGCCATGAGGCAGATTTGTGTAAGGAACAAGCTGGAATGTAACTATTTCACAGTGAGTGAACTGACACAAAGATGAGTAAATAATGAAAGAATTTTCTTTTTGGGATGAAGAAAACAATAAATCAACAACTAAAACAAACAACATAAAAACTGCATAGAAATTAAATGTATCATGCCATTGATATCCGTATGTGCATGAATAATTGTATAAAGCAATATAAATTGTGTTTATTAATATTATTAAGAAAACTATGCAACATCAAGAACATGGGTTTGATTCCCAGTTAACACAATACATATTTAATGTACTATAAATCAATTTGGATAAAAGTGTCTGAATGCAAACTGTTGTGAAATCAGAATCTTAACAGAAAATGGACAGACTGGAAGAATTTGACAATCACAGCCAAACTAAACAGAAAATTGAGAGCAGCCCAAATGATGTTGTAAACTGTTGGCAATAACAAGCGGATTCACTCATCTAGTGTCATCCCACTTTGACATTTCTGACCTTTTATTTCCAAGCCGGTGGTGTAAATGCAGCCCGCTGAGACTTTCTATTGTTTGTGAAATATGTGGAACTGAAGTCCACATAGGTGGAGTGGGAGGGTCTTTTCCAGTAAGAGGCCAGTAAACTTCTTCTTTCTGGGGAAACGAAACTTTCATATTTCACTTTCCCGACATCATATAAGCAGTCACTGAATGGATTTCCTCTTTTTGAAATGTCAGCATCAGGTGTTGCCTGAAGTAGAATGGGGAGGAAGAGAGGAGGCCACAAATTTAGTTCATTGTTGTTGTTTGTTTTTTTTTAAATCAGATTCTTCCCATCTAAGGCAAGTATCATGAGGTAAATCGGCATAAACACAAATGACAATCGCTGCATCCGAAATCACATACTGTATAGTATTTATGTGGTTTGAAACTTACTTTGCGACCATTAAAAAAGTATGTACTAATCTATATAGTATGAATGTGTGTAGAATGATTGAAATTCACACGTACTACATTCACTATGTTTTCATTATCATGTATTGTGTACTACGGGTTCAGTTGCGTCGCTTCACAGCCATTTAAATCCTCTCCCATGGCCTCATGGGATAGTAAAGTGTCTATCAAATGTGCACTTCAGAAGCAGTAGAAGGCCATCCGGGGACTTTTTGCCTGTTTTATAAATACTTCTCGGCTCACATACTGTTTTTTGACTACTATATAGCATGAAAGTTGGCATATTAAGAAACAGCACATGCCTGCTTCTGAAATCGCACACTCTCTTGAGTAAGTACTTATTTTGACCAAGTAACTACTTCACGACCACTAAAAAAGGATGTTCAATATAGTATGAATGTGTGTAGAGAGAATGTAATCTGGACGTTCACCATGTTGTCATTATCATGTGACCTACCAGGGTCAGTTGCATCGCTTCACTGCCATTCACAAATCCTCTCCTGTGGCCTCATGGGATAGTAGTGTCCATTGCATGCACACTTCAGAATCTCGCCGGAAGTAGTAGATCATACGGCTACATTTTATACTCTTTTATGAGTACTGTGAATTCGGACATACTGCTCTGTCTGGTCCCATACTGAAGGGACACACCAAAATCTGTCCAAAATATTATCTTCAGGATATTTGGGGGTAACTGTTCCTGTAAAAACTGCAGGGATGCTCAATCTTGTTCCTGGAGATTCACCTTGCTGACTTTTTTGCAGTAGTACACCCATTGTGTACACCCATTCCATTGTGGTGGTTGGCAAACAGACATAAGGTGCATTTCTGACACCTACTGGACTGGAGTGGGGAGCACGGCTGTTTGAATAGTGGAGGAAAAAGGGGGGGATCCTTAAGTAATAAAAAAAATAGCCTAAAATAACAAAGTCTATTAATCAGACAAGCTGACTTTAAATACCAATTTATCTTAAAAATAATCATTATAATATCTTAAAAATCACAATGACCCAATACATTTGACACATTGCTGCATATCTTGCCATTATCACCTCATATAAAGGATAATTCAAGAAAAACGGAATGACATAATGACAAAAATATCACAAACGTTCACAAATATTTAGGTGATATGCTACCACTGTTCATGTTCTACCACTAGATGACACTGTTGTTGTTTGTCCTGCATTTAAAGCACAAGGCGTTCCAGTCTGCATTTGTTCACAAAACGTCAACATGGGCAGTTAGAAATGATGGATGGTTAATATTATTATCATTATCTAAATATAAAATATCTTCTTTTTAAAAAAAATAGATTTTTAATGATAATTTTCACAGATCGTTAACTCTTTTTATATGATAGTGAAAACTGATACAAACTATTTTCCGGTGACTCATGTCATGGGTCTCCAGAGGGTCCGGTCACAAGGCACGGTA
The DNA here is from genome assembly GCA_030578275.1 of Meda fulgida. Lineage (NCBI taxonomy): Eukaryota > Metazoa > Chordata > Actinopteri > Cypriniformes > Leuciscidae > Meda > Meda fulgida. Next base: position 28,609,279 of record CM060623.1, read on the forward strand.
TGAACATTACTGATCTCCCCCTGATGATTGATGGAGGACAGTTTACTATGGACTTTTACAGACATATTGAAAAAATTATGCAAAATATTATACAAAATATATAAAATGTATAAAGAGGATTTGCAAATGACTTCCTAAACTGTATTACAGATGTCCTGGTATAAAACTTGTAAAAGATAAAATACTGTAAGAAACAACTAGCCATTAAAAGATTAAAAAAATGTGTATAACGGAAATTTACACGTATTATAATTGTCCATTCAACAGATTTACTTTCCCAAATATGAATCTTCGTAGAAAAATTTATTCATAGAGGCTACTGATTTATCATTTTCATTGATCAAAGTTGACATGAAACGCAAGTTGCGGTAGTCTTTTCTACCCTTTTTTGATGTAGGCTATGTCCAAGTGAAATGGCTTCTTGAACAACAACAAAAAATGTAGGGTAGGACTTGATTTTGGAATTGATCAGGAAATTGGATCAACAGAATAGTTGTTGAATAGACAGTCTAATACAGCAAACAGTTTACATATGGTGGATCTATCTCATGTGAGTGACAGGTTGTCCCGCCCTCACACCAGTTAACACGTCATCAGAGATGAGAAGAGATGTCACTGCAAGTGACATCCTGTGTGTGTGTGTGTGTGTGTGTGTGTGTGTGTGTGTGTGTGTGTGTGTGTGTGTGTGTGTGTGTCAGGGGTGAATGAATGAAAAGATGTGCACAGATAAATCATTTATAATAAATACTGCAATATTCCATAAAAATAAGAATTGGTGATTTGATTTCATGGTGGCTTTATTTAATTACGTTATTTTATTTATGTGAAATTATTATTAAATTGCCTTTTTATGTTAATTTTCAGTTTTATTTTCCCATAATAAATGCAAACAAAATGCAAAGTCTGTACAGCCAAATTCTATCGAACAGTAACTTTACACTCCTCTATAGAATCCCTCACACTGTCATTGGAAAGGTTGTGACTATCAGGACATCTTAAATGAGCAAATATTTGAGCAAATGAAAGTTTTATGGTCAAGGATACACTGCTCAGTTTAATAATGTGAGCTGTCCTTTCGTACTCTTGCTGTCATCGCACACAGATCTTCACACTTCATTAACTACACTCATAACATTCACAGGCTGCTCGCTATTAATATTCAGCGGCACTGCAGAGTCACTCATGGATCAAATGACAGTGACTGTCATCACATATATCAAGTTCTTTTGAATCCTGTATTGATTTTAAAATCAATAAATAAATGATTTCAGTGTAAAAATGAAACACAATAAAACATCAAATTCAGTCCAAACTAAAATTAGGTATATATACCACACAAAAAAATTAACATGATTCTTATAATATTGTGGATGATGTGACCTAATGGTTTTATTTTTAATACCCCAAGTCTTTGGTTTGTTTTGAAGTTGAATGTTGATTAAAATGCGTGAGTCATATTTCACCACCAAATCAAAAGAAACATAAGAGATTGTATTTTGCAAGATGAAAAGGTCTATAAAAATCTTTCAGTGGACGGGGTTCTCTGGTGGCGAGGAAGAGGAGCTATGTTATGCTCGTAAATGTCACAATGTAAAAAATATTGATGGCCTTATTTTCTTAAAGAAAAAGAAAAATTCCATATGCTTTTCTTTTCGTTTTTATGGTAAAATAGGCCTACGACCTAAACATCTTTTTGCGCTTGACTACTCAACACTTGCTGCTGCAGATCTAGGCAGGTGGAGCTGGGGGAGGTGGAGGGTTTCAGAGGAACATGCACACTGCAGGACTAGCTTACAATAAACAATGAACCAGACGATTTCAATTTTGATCAAGCAATCTCTTTGGCTGCAGGATATATTGTTTAGTTGTTCAGTACATATAAAGGATACTGAATAACTGAACAATCATATACACCATAATAAGCCAGGTGTAAAATAATGGACCATAAGATTCATCAAATGTGGCCTTTCTATGTCACACAAGGAAAAAAACACCATCAACACCATAACTAACACAATTACCATTAACTAAACATAAACAACATAAAGTACACAATAGAGCTGCATGATTTATAGTTAAAAGATCACGATCTTGATTCAAGCACCCATGCATTCTTGTTCCTAAATGCCAACGATTTGGCTGTCTATCAAACCTGTTGAAAGTAACTTGACGCTTCAAATAAAGCTTGTATCAATTAGATTGTTACACCAGCAAGTAACTTTAAAAAATGTTATTTGTCATTGAATCATTCATTCAAGAGATTTGTTCAAAAATGCTAATTGGTCCTTTAATGAAACAAGTGAAGTCTTTATGAGTGAGTCATTGAATCATTCATTCAGATAAAAAAAACAAATATATACAAATTAATTAAATACATTTTTTAAACAGACTGCAGCAATTATAATTTTGTCGTGATCTCTATTTAAACCTGAAAATCGTGATTCTCAATTTATCCTCTATTACACACCTGATAACATAGGAAGCAACATAGCTATATAAATGCAATATAACATAATACATCATGCAGACTTATGATCCATCCTTTTTACTGTTTTGTCTTTTACCAACAAAAAAAACATGCATATTCTTTTTAAATATAATATGCATTTGGAACTTTAAGTTAACTTTCAGTTCAAAATTAACAGATTTTATTGTAGCATTTTTACATTATTCTGTTAAAACTGCAAAAAATGACAGTGTAGTTGTGCAGTACTCTTTATGTAACAGCCATCATGTGAATGCACAGAAGCCTGCAGGAGGAATCACAGGGCACAGGGGGTGAACATTAACAGACATGGTTAGGCTCACATTACTGCCTCTTTGTTTGTTCTGATGACTAGCAGGAGATAGACATTCCCTGACTGTTTTAGAAATGAGAGCTGCTGTCTGTACTATCACACCATGCCTGGGTTTGATTTAAAGCCCTCTCTCATACTCTCTGGAAGACAACACACTGCTGCCATGCTCTTTGTTGACAAAACACTTTGTATCTTGCCCGCTAGACACTAGGGTGCTGGATTTGGTGTCCGTCTGGGTGTAAAGTGTGAGGCAGATAGGAAGATATGGGAAGTTTCAAACATTCTTGTCACCTTTATGGCTTTGTGTAATCCCGCTGCTACCCCACTATATCATAGTCAGCGTTCCCCTGCTGGGCTTGGCAGCGGGGGCTCGTGCCTTACAATTTTCAACACTTAACACTGGAGAGAATCTCTCTGCCCCAGACGCTACTCGTATCGGATTGTGTGGCGTACAGTGCGTGACTGAATGTTGATTTCAGAATTTTACTTGAATTCTGTCCACAATTCAGACACTTCCTAAATCTTAATCATGTTAAACCTTTACAAATATTTACCAGTTGCTATAGTAACAATAATTACTGTATACTATACAGTATATTGTTAGTGGAAATGCTGTTTCGCCAATTTTGGAAAGTCTATTAGGGGAATGAAGACATACTTTGTTTTTATTACAATGATTTCTAAATGTCTTTCAGCTACTGTTTTTAATTAAAAATAAAAGTTTATTTTTTATAAACCATGATTTATCTTGGTAATGGAAGCAATCAATGGGTTTGTTTGGTATTGCTACAAATACCACCAAATATTTTAAAATAAATATTTTCTATTTTTGTGACGGTCCTTCAGAAATCATTCTAATTATGCTTATTTTGAGTACAAGAAACATTCCTTATTATTATCAATGTTGAAAACAGTTGGGCTGCTTTATATTTTTGTGGAAAGCATTAGACATTTTTACGATTCTTTAATGAATAGAAATGTGTGCATGTGTGTGTGTGTGTGTGTGTGTGTGTGTGTGTGTGTGTGTGTGTGTGTGTGTGTGTGTGTGTGTGTGTGTGTGTGTGTGTGTGTGTGTGTGTGTGTGTGTGCGCGCAGCAGCTAAAATAATGACTATTAATGTCCAGCCCGAGTGCCTATGATAGCCACCAGAGGGACCTCTTTACGTCTTTGTTGTCACATGAGGGACTGCATTTTCCCATTTCCCAAACTCATTATGCTTGATTACTTTCAGCTGTTTCTCATTACCCTTGTTAACTCTGCTTAAATAAGCCCTGTATTTTCACTCATTCTATGCAGTCTTTTATGTTGTTACATGGCATTTCTGAGCCTTCTCTTTGTTTCTTGTGTCTTTTTTTTTCCTCTGCCTGTTTTCTAGATTCCCCATTTGCCTTTGTTTTCTGCCCTGTTGCTCACTTGTATGGCTTGCTCATTTGTTTGATCTTTATATAGATTACGATTCTGGATGGTCCCAATAAAAACCGTTTGTAACACAGAAAAATATGGTTCTTGATAAGTAGAAAATTCCTGCAATGTATAATGTAAATGTAAAATAAGGTGAAGGCCACTTGGCACATATCTCAATGGTATTGAAAGCACCTCGTTCATTAGTGTCATATTCATCCGTCTTCACCGTGCTCTACAATCCAACTCAAAATCCAGTCTAAGCTCTGTATCACAGAACGTTTGCCAGGGAGAGTAATTAGCCTGTAAGAATAGCACCTATTGAATCCACCGCTTCTAAAAGTGTGCTCCACAGAGACGTACTGCCCCCTAATTCATCAGAGGAGAGGACAGACGGACAGGCACACACACACACACACACACACACACACACACACACACACAGCAGAGTGGTTGGCATGTAGATCTGAAACGATATCTTACGAAGCTGTCTGCACCTTCCACATCGTTTCTGGCTCAAAACACATCTCCTCTAAAATAAACCCTTTGCTTTTCTAGTCCTAACCTACTCACTGCCCTATAAAGACCCCAGGCCGGACACACACAACCAGTCACAGATTGAAAAACAGATACACTTTCACTGGTTTTAAGATTAAACATGATGTCTGTTGTGCATTTTTGTGCTCCTGTCTGTTTCAAGTACTGACATTATAAAATAAAGTCAGTTGGTTTAATGCAATGCCATTTTATATTGGCTACTTACATAGGTTTTTTAAGTAACCAGTATAAGTTCAGTACAAGTTAAGCACAATCAACAACATTTATGGCATAATGTTAAGTAATACAAAAATTAATTTTCACATGTCGTCCTCATCTGGGTTACAGTGAGGCACTTATAATTATTACTAATGGGGCCAATCCATAAACATATGTTAAAATACCCACTCAACAATACATGTGTTGTTAACAGATATATTGTGCAAATATATTGTGCAAAAACTCACTCAATAATCTTTTAGTTATAGACAAAATTTTTGTCAGAAGAATTAATGGAAGCTTTTATAAATTAACTAAATAATTAGTTTGAAAAATAACTAAATTTATAAATAAGCTTAACATGCTTTTTTCTAAATTCTTGAAAATGTACTTATATTGCCCATTTACTTATATTCATAAGTGCCTCGCTCTTTTTTGGAAAATAAGGGACAAGTCAAAATAATATTTGTGGTAATCAACAGTATGCCACAAATGCTGTTGAAGGATCGTAACTTGCATAAAACCCAGAGCATTCCATTAAGAGTAATACAACAAAAGCATCTGTGCTTCTTTAAATGAACCATTTCTCAACTATGCTGGTGTAATTTACAATATAAATGAGAGTGCAAATGCCAAATGAGTCACATAAAACACAGTGGCGTACAGTCTAGAACTTGATATGTAATATGATTATAGTGTTCAAACGAATCTATTCTGTGACAGCAGGTGGTAAGAAACCCATGATCCACTCACGTTATTCACACCGGTGGGAAAGAAAATCATTCTAAAGTGAGATCACTGTCAAAGCCAGACAGTGATTTTCACCCTAAATTAGCGTTCCTGTGGTGATGAAGTAAGATTATCTTGCTGAAACCATTATAGTAATTTTGTGCCCTGCTTTTGTTTTTCTTCTTAATTTGCTAAGCACATTCTAGGTCACTGAAGACGAGTAGCATGTTGCGCGTGGTGCATATTTTGGATAATATGAAATGCAGCAGGAGGGTTTGGCTGACCGTCTGTCCACACTGAACTGTAATTCCATTCCCGATGGCCTCCCAGGAAAAAAAACACTGATGCCCTTAACCCTATCCCAGTGTCTAAGAGACCTCCACCACCATGACAATTTCGTGTCAGACTGGATGCTAATGTGACTGGTTAAGTATAAGAACCTTCCTGCTCATGGGCTTGAATCCACACTCTTAAGAAAAAAAGGATCAAATGGGTTCTAAACAGATCCATTGTGTTCTTGACTCAATATTAAACAACACTTTAATTTATGACAAAAGGTTCTAACGAGTAAATGTCTTAAATGATTGCGAATATACTATCATAATTAAATGGTTATAAAAAAAATAAAGTGTTATAAAGTGTTTACAAGCTGTTTTTGAGGGTATTTTTAAGAATTCTCATTTATTAATGGCTTTTTATTGCCAATGTGTGAACGAAACTTCAAAAAACAAAACCTTCCCCCAATTTCTAGTTTGTCTATGAAAGCGTGTAGACTGATTTTATGTGATGGACGTTTTTGCCAGGAAGCCCGAGAGCCTCTCTTGCTAAAGTGTAGGATAATGCCGAGAGAACCATTTTGTACAGTAATGTCAATGTGTCATGCAAAGAAAAGGGAATAATTCAAACTAAAGTCTCACAAAGTGAGATCTATATAATGTATTGTCAATATATACTCAAACATTCATAACAGAGGAATTGAATTACCTCATCTGTCGGCATGATGCCGTTGAATTGTAGACCTGGTGCAAATCACTATGATGATCAGATGCTTTCTTAACTGTTGCTTTCTCGCCGTCCTTTTTGTTGTTTGTTTATTTTGTTATTGAGAGGAAAGCGTGCAGCACATACAGTAACTACATATTCATAAACGTCACTCTCGTGGACGGCGTCGAGAGGTTCCTTAAAAGTATATCGCTGCAAAGGTATTTCCAACTTATTTTTACCTCAAAGCGATGAACGGAAAAGAACATTGTGGTAAGTATATGGGGCCTTGCCTCACGTTCAGTCTATTCTCTCTTGTAGGCCTCCGTTAGCGAGCACGAGCAGTTAGTTCCTGGCTGCAGTTCACTTAACGACCACCGGTGTTATCGCTAATAACTTGTTATCGCTAATAACAAGGGTTTCTGAATTCTACATATAGCCAAAAACTATAGAAATACAAAAAAAAATTGACTTAGTTCCTTTATTTCTTAAAATGAAGAAGAATAGGCCTAGAATAAAATATAAAGAAGGAAATGAGGAAAAGGAAAAATATACAAATAAATGATAAAGTAATGATAATGGTATGCTAAAAATGTTTCCAGGATCACTTTAAAACAAAAAAAGGGAAAAAGGTTACTTTTATTTTAAGGTAACTTAGTTACATTGTACTTACTCAAATAAGTACTGAGTAATATGCACTTACTAGAGAGTTATGGTTAGGTTTAGGGTTGGTTACTTGTAATTATGCATAATTTACTGTTATTACTATAAGTACATGAAGTAATGTATATCTACGTCACCTTGGCTTAAAATAAAGTGTTACCGGAAAAAAATATTGACATCTTCAAGCCTTTGAAGAAATTGTTTTAAAAAATCCCTAGATTTCTTAAGACAAAGTCATCTGAAATTCAATTTATTTAATTAAAAGTGTGCATTATTGAATATAGCTTAAATATACTGATAATTATAGAAAATAATTAGTCAAATTAATAAGATTCAAATTATTTTATAGACATCCTGTTATGAGAGATTTGATTAAAATCCTTGTTATGATATTTTATTTACAAGTATTTCTGTCTATTGATACCCTTTTGATTGACTACAAACTAAACACTACATTTTTTTGGTTTTGTCATGTTGTTCTTATAAAATAACTGTCTCTTTGATGAAAGAACTGATGAATGGATATAAAAATAGAATCTGATGATGTTGTGCTCAATGAGTATGAGTTCGCAAAAGAAAGTCACCTTCGATCAGACTAATAAACTGTTCTTTAAACAGATACAGTCCATATAAACAGATGAACGCACATATGTCCATATTCCTAATTCCAAAAAATTCTGCTTCAACTGATTATTAAGTACTCTGCATCTTAAAAGCCAGTCCTGAAGTTTTAAACGCAGTGTTTTTGTAGAAACTATAGGCCAACTTAGGTTTTCATGGGTGCTTCTGAATATGCATAAACATATCTGGGGACATATGATTTGACGTCTCAGCCTTGTGTGTCTGATATATGTCAGTGAACATGGGTGGAGTCAGCACCAGAGAAGTGTAACTCTTCCCAGAGTGGGTGCTTCTTCCATAAAAAGCGTTGCAGGAGCTCAAAGCCCTTGTTAGAACAGGAATCCTCAGTCACTTCAGCTGCAGCACTGCTATTGCTGCGTCTGGGCGCCCTGATCCTTTGCACAGCTGCACAGAGGTGAGAGAAGGGCAGAGAGAGAGAGAGAGAGAGAGAGAGAGACATTACTACACAGATAACAATGGCAGATTTGTCGGTTAAGTTAAATCCTGTGCATTATTGTGCATGTTTATGGACACTGTGTTATTGTTAGTCTGAATTTACAGATATTTTCATTGCAGTGATTTATAAATAATTGTGGGTTTAAATGTTTCTTAAAATTGCCAATGCAGTTGAAGACTGCTGATATTGATGGAAAACTCCATTTTGTTGGATTGAATGCACAGTAAAAGTGGTGATATGCAATTGTTACCTTAAATAACTTTTCCTTCCCGATTTAATGCATTCAAATTAGTTTTTGGGTATAAATCAATTTATTCAGGTGGATTCAGTGATGTTAAATCATATTTTTGACTTGAATAAAACCGGTTGATTTAGATGTTACCATTTCAAGTTTCAAGGTTACGATTTTTTCAGTGTAGGGTTGATTTTGAAAAGCTGAATAAATTCTAAAAGGATTTCTGCAACAACAAAGAAGGCTGGATTACACAAACATATGGTGTGATTTAATAATGTATGTACATTATGTACATTAATAAAGTAATAATTACATGTATTTATAAATATGTATTTATTATAAATAAGTTTTAATTTCAGTAAAGTTATTAACAGCATCATTTTTATTTTATTTTTTTCCCTGTTCATTGTAATGGCATGCAGTGTCATTTACAAGGAAGGAAGAGCTCATAAACGATAATCACACATAACCACATTACATTGTGTATTTATATTCCTGATGCGGCAGGCCTCGCACACGTGTTTTGTAGAGTATCAGAGTACAGAGAGCATAGGAGCTTAACAAGAGCAGGAATGTATGTAGTGAGTGTTTGGAAGCTGAGGAGGAATGTGTTGATTGTTCAGTGATGAGTGACGAGGACAAACAGAATCACTACGCTATTGCAACGTGAATGTGCAATACAAGAGTTCCAAAAGCTAAGAATCATCAGTTTTTGATGAACATTTCTATTATTTATTTATTTAGAATTGCTGTTTGGTGAAAAATAATTTTCTCCAAGATGATGTTAAGGAAAACTATAGAAATATATAAATGTTTTTGTTATTTATTAATTAATTAAACTTTATATTTATTAAGTGGTCTGCTGAAATTGGTACTCAGTCGGGTCTACAGGGGTCCTTTCTGAGATGTAATTTACAGTTTTAGGAAAATAGTTTACTGTATGTGTTAGTTAAGCCACACTTTTTTGTGATTTTGAAGGTTTAATTTTAATATTATGTGTATGTTATACATCATATTAATAATATATTTTGAATAACAATCATATAGCCTTGACAAATGCACATTTACAGCAGGGCACAGTTTCTATTGAAAGGCATTATGTTGTTAACGTTTACACACTCTAAAATGAACAGTATGCTAAATATTCTGTGGTTGTCTCTTATTTCCCAGGACAGGCAATGATTGAACTGGGCTCAGTGGAGGAGGGCAGCAGTCTGATAGACGAGCTGATGGAGTTGACATCTCAGAGCTTATGTCAGCTCGAGATTAAAGAACATTTCAACATCATTAAAGAAATTGGCCGTGGCAAGTATGGCCATGTGCTGCTGGTCACCCACCGCTGTAAAGGTACGCTATTGAGCCTTTATTCTTACAGTATTAAGTCACTCACTATGTTTTTTAAAAGTTCAGTAAGTTCTGTGATTTAAAAAAAAACAAAAAAAACAATACATACTTGATCCCAGCATTAAAAAGTGCAATCTGGGGTTTTTAACTAACCCCTTCGGGGTCTTGTATCACCCTAAATGGATTTATTTTAAGGTAATGACTTGCTGGCTGTACATTTTTCAGCTCACAAATTATTACACTCACTTACACAATAAATACGACACAAGACGAAAACTATTTGAGAACGCGAGTCCGGACGAATGCAGAAATTAAATATCCAGCAGCCATATCACCTTGTAGCCCAAGACTGGTTGCCCACTGAAGCTAAGCAGGGTTGAGTCTGGTTAGTACCTGGACGGGAGACCTTCTGTGAAAACCAGGTTGCTGCTGGAAGAGGTGTTAGTGAGGCCAGTAGGGGCCGCTCACCCTGTGGTCTGTGTGGGTCCTAACACCCCAGTGTAGTAATGGGGACACTATACTGTCAAAGAGCACCGTCCTTCGGATGAGATGTTAAACCGAGGTCCTGTCTCTCTGTGGTCATTAAAAAAAAAAAAAATCCCAGGATGTCCTTTGAAAAAGAGTAGGGGTGTAACCCCCGCCATCCTGGCCAAATTTGCCCCTTGGGCTCTGTCCATCATGGCCTCCTAATCATCCCCATATATACTGATTGGCTTAATCACTGTCTCCTCTCCACCAGTAAGCTGTGGGCGTACTGGTGCAATATGGCTGCCGTCGCATCATCCAGGTGGATGCTGCACATGGTGGTGGTTGAGGAGATTCCCCCTTCCATGTAGACCACGCTCGGAGGTCCCAGAAAATGTATGCACTACAAAAAACGTCTGTATTCTGTAAAACAGGTCGCATCGCTTCCGGTTCAGGTCTTTTTGCTTCATCGAATATAGATAGAGCTGTTTTCCTCAAGATACTGTCAAAGGAGTGAAAAATGTATTTCAGTTGACTTTAGTCAGATGCATTTACATTGTTACTGTGTCTCAAGATGCAAGATGTGTGAACCAAAAGGCCCATAGAAACTGATAGGGGTAGGCCAGACGGCCCACAAAATCTTGTGTATTGAGTCTCTGTTATAAAGTTCTGCCCCACAGACAGAACTTTGGGTTAAGATTTTTGAAGGATGACATGCTAACATCGCTGCCGAAGAACTGCTACAATCCTTCAATAAATTATTCTCCCCACACAAATTCAAACGTACTTGTTTGATATATTAGAGAGATCTCGAAAAGAGAGATCGAGCCATCCAAACGACCACTTGGCCAAATACAGCAAAATCTAACTGGAGCAAGCAAAGATGATCATAACTGATGTCCATTATATGCAAATTGATATCTAAAAGTTTTAAATTTTTCCCACTAACATTTAGATATTTAAATCAAATAAAAATGATTAAAAAAAGAGAACTAGCTAGCGGATTAGCTTAAAAGTCCAATAGACATTGGTGTCGGTTAGTGCCGTTAACACTTTCTCCCACAAACAGACGCATGAGACCTGTTTGATCATGTGACGTTCGGCATAAAGCTTCTGAAAACGCATACGAATTCTTTTATAAGAATGTTTTTATTCTCAAGATGGTAACTGCCTGGACACCACTCACTGAATTGAACATGCAGAGGTCATGGCAGGCGTACTATTTGAAATGTTTCCTGTGGAATATTTCCTGTATAATATACAAAGTAGAATATTTTGTCTTTTATAAAATCAGTTTAGATTCAGTTACCACTTGAAGCACATTTTTAGATCATCTGACAAAAAAAAAAATTATATAACAGCTAGTTCATTTGTGTTGGCCTACCAAAAGCATAAAATAATTTTCATTATTATACTAATTAAAGCAATTTCCTGACCAATAATTTGTGGTTAAGACAACTAAAGTGTTTTTTTTTTGGAGTGTACATGAACATGGGAATCATTCAGTACCATGCAGTTTGCTAGAACTGCATGGTACTGTATAGTATTACAGTTTGCTAGAGTATCTGCATGCACACTTCTGTTAGAGAACACTTTGAGCAGTGCAGAAATGAGTTAATGCTATTTAAATGAAACACTATCTCCTATTTTACACTCCCACAGATCTGAATGCCAAGACATCATAACAGCTGTGAAAATACCTTCCACTAACAAACTTAAGACTATACGTCATCATTTTATGTCTCATAGAGCACCATATGAAGGCCAAAAGTCCTCTGATCTTGTGTATTTCTCACTGCTGATTGTGTCACAGGGACTCCAATGGCTCTCAAAGTGCTGCCCAAAGCCTCGACCAAACTGCAGGGCTTCCTGAGAGAATACTGCATCTCCTTGCATCTGTCCTGCCACCCCTGCATCGTGGGCTTGTTTGGAATCGCCTTCCAGTCCAACGAGCACTACGGATTCGCCCAGGAGCTCGTCACAGGACGGGACCTGTTCGCCATCATCCAGCCACGGGTGGGTGCTCAAACATCAGCAGATCTCTCCCTTTATTCATAGCCACTAGTAATGCTAGCACTGCCAATTCACAAACGCATGGGTTTTTCTTCAACCACGGGCACTTTAAAACATTTCATATATAAATTTGTCCTTTGTCCTGGACATTCAGTCTTTAACTATAACAATTCATCATAAAATAATAATGATTACATGTTTAATTAATTAAATTAAATACGTTAAATGTCAAATTTAATTAAGAGCATTAAAAAATAAAATGACAAGGTGTTGATCATGGTGGAAATGATGCCACAATTAGAGTAAATTTTACAGTAAAATCAAGATCAATATCTCAATTCAATATTACATTTTGCATAATTTCAAATAAATCTGTAATTATGTCAATTGATGCAAAAAGTACAAAAATATGATTTATTTGTGTATAGCCTATTTAATACTGAAGCCCAAATAAGTCAATTGTTTAGTCTTAAGTCTAATTCTTAAATCGAATAATCTTAACTCTTAATCTGTTGTGATCATGATATTTTCTTGGTTTGGAGGTAATAAACGCACTTTCACACACACTATATAAATAAATATACACAAATAAATAATATTTTTGTACTTTTTGCGTCATGTGCATCCATTTGCATATATATATATATATATACACACACATATAGCCAGACATACTGACATGCTCTATGTCTGTCATTGCCACATAGCTTTCAAATCAATGTCCGACACTTGAGAAGGTTAAAATTTTATCGTCACAGACACTATGTGTCTCCAGGTGTGGTATATTTTGTGTCTGCATGCTTATAGAATGTAAGTCTGACAGATGATTAAATGCATTGCGGACTAGAGATATGATGGGTGATGTACAGATTTTTTTTGTCTCAGAAAATAATGCACAGCCTCTCAGGGCTTTCATAACTTCCAGATACTTTAAGAAAATATTAGCGATGGAATAAGCTATGGAGTCACTACTAAAAAAATAAATAAATAAATGTCATTTTCTCTACAGTAACATCCAACACAGAGTGATTCCAAAATTTTAGATGGTGGAATGGTGAAAATGACATTGATCGGATCATTTACTGTTGGGCATTCTTAGTACACACAAAGAAACTAGTCAGAAAGGTACATTTTATGTTTATTTTATTATGTCCACAGTGCCAAAGTGCCTATAGCTGAAGTAAACACTTACACAGTATGTGACTAATAAAGCTCCAGATCCTTAACATGCCAGTGCAGGCCTGGAGTGACTTTAAGGATCTGGAATCCAGACCGCACGCTAAACATCTTCACATGCTTTCGTACTGAATAAGGAGCAGGAGGTACGCTTGACATGTTTCGGTAATGTTCACATGTCTTAGGACATCTTGGATGGTGTAATGTGTGAGTAAAAGAGCAGAGCAGCTGTTTTCTCTGTCACAACATGAGTCTCTGTTACTTCAAGTATCAGTGAAACCTTAAGCCAGACGTACTGAAGGATTGGAAAGATTTAAAGTGGCATTAACACAGCAGGGGCTCCTAAATCATGCAACCGTATATTCATTTATAATGCAATGATGTTGTCTTGACAAAGTTGTGTACCTGCACTTAAGCAGAGTTAGCAAAATGTTGTTTACATTACACTATCATTCATATACATATTACTGAAGTAAATTACTGAGCAAATTCAGTTCAGTTTAGTTCATAATTGTTTTTAAATGTAAAAGATGTAGTTATATATTATGTAATATATATATATATATATATATATATATATATATATATATATATATAAGTATATATTTATTATTTAAAATGTGTGTGTGTGTGTATATATATATATAGTCAAACCAAAATGTATTCAGACACCTTGCTATCCTAACTTACATAAATGAACTAGTGTCCTGCACCCACTAGTAAAAAAATATCATATGGTGTCTGAATAATATTTAGTTTGACTGTGTATATATATACATGTACTCAAAAATTAACCATGTTTTTTTGTCATTTTATGTCATTTATATTTCATATTTATTTTATGTTACCAAATATTACAGTTTCTTTTGTGCCATTTTTGTGTACAAAATAACCTACTTTTAATAAAAGTGTACTGATAAACTGTACTGTATTTCTATCCTTCATCAGGTGGGCATCCCTGAGTGCGCAGTGAAGCGCTGTGCCGTTCAGATCTCTTGTGCTCTAGAGTTCATCCACCAGCGTGGCCTGGTCCACCGGGACATCAAGCCTGAGAACATCCTGCTGCTGGACACACACTGCCGGCGGGTCAAACTGGCCGACTTCGGCCTGACCCAGAGGCAAGGAACCTTCATCCGCTTCATATCAGGCACGCTGCCGTATATGGGTCCAGAGCTGTGTGCCATGGTCTTAGAGGAAGGTCAGAAGGAGGTGAAGGTCCCTCCGCTCAGAGTGGAGCCCACTTTAGACACCTGGGCCTTTGCTGTTCTTCTATTCTGCATCCTCACAGGCTTCTTCCCTTGGGAGCGCTGTAACGACAGCGACGATTTCTACGAGGAGTTTGCAGACTGGCGCAGAGCACCGGCAAAGACCCCCGTGCCGTCTCAATGGAAAAGGTTCACACCCATGTGTATGCAGATGTTCAGGAGGATGTTAGCGCTGGATGCCAGTGAGAGGTGCTCCATAGGGGAGGTCAAAGGTTATGTGGGTAAAGACTGGGTACGAGCGAAGGATGCCAACGGATGGGTGGGAGAAAATGGGAAGGTCAGCACGTCCACGCCGAGCCCTTGCAGAAGCAGCCACAGTGATGAACAGTGATGGTGTTGTATGACAAATTAGCAATCAGAATGTGGTGCTAATTGCAATGCAGACAGATGATTGGTGGGCTGAATTGACATAATTAGAGGTGTTGATGTAGATATTGCTTCTCCGAAGTAACATCTTAAAGAGTAAAGAGGAAGACACTCACTTGCCACAGTATTGAATTATTGCGGATTAAGTACAATTTAGGCTGCTTTA
This sequence comes from Meda fulgida, assembly GCA_030578275.1. Lineage (NCBI taxonomy): Eukaryota > Metazoa > Chordata > Actinopteri > Cypriniformes > Leuciscidae > Meda > Meda fulgida. Next base: position 28,624,715 of record CM060623.1, read on the forward strand.
ACAGCAATTAATAATTAATAGTCTAATAAAAGTAAAAATATATGAGGATTCAAGCATAATATTTGTAATGTATAATGTATGTTTATTTGACCTTGGAGCCTTTGTAACAAAACACTTTTCTACAAGATCTGATTCGCACATGGTTAGATGCGATTTATGTGAAATTGTAGTAAAATGTTCTTGAAATCTTTATTATTGTTAAAAAAATTTTTTTATACCAATAGTAAGGGCAGAGGAAGCAGGAATAATTGTAACGCTCAATAAATGACACTGACACAAGACGCCATCTTGTTCAAAATTTCCAAAACTTTTTGTCAATGTTATTTAAATAATATCAGAGACAAAATCTGACAATGCCATCAAAAATCTTCAAATCAGCTTAAGTTGCACATTCATTATTTTTCAGGCTGGTCCATGCAAACAAACAGGCGGTGCCTCTCTCAACTCTTTTAACTGAGGACAACAGCTGCCATATTGAGCGTTACAATGTTTCCCATTTATTTGGACCGTCTTTGATCTCTGATGCAGGAATGAACACGCACAATTCAAACCTCTACCTCCACACACAATTTACAGACACTTTCAGGAGTGATCCATATTGTATTATTTTATGATTTGCCAATCAGTTTTGTTTTCATAAATGAGGGTCCAGTGAATGAAGGATACAAAGAAGACAACCAGACATTAAATGTAGTGTAGATGAGCGGTAGATTTTTAAACAACTGTTGTATTTTACTCATGTTTCTATCCAAGTTCATTGAAATATCCATTATATATTTGTATAAAATGTGTATAGATTTCATATCAACCTGTTTGTTTTGTTTGCTGGGTGCTTATGATGAGACCCATGTCGCTATTAAAGCCTGTCCTATATTATACAAGGATAAATCTAGTGTTTGAGAATGTTGTGTGTTAACTAATATTAATAATATAACCATTTTAGTTTACTTGTACTTAATTATAAAATTCAATAATGGCTGCTTATGTCAACGATGGTGGAATGTTTATGCCAACAAAGCTTTATGCCAAACATTTCCTGTGGAAAGGCAACATAATATCAGATATGACTTGCTTTTAAAACATTTAACTTTAGTATTTTTATGTCCATTTGCACTAAAAACGAACATAAAACTGCCCTTAAATGTCAAACCAACTAAGTATTTATTTACTTCTAGCATATATGCATATGCATGATTATGAGCATAGAGCCTACTTTACAAAAGAAATAAAATGGATAATTAGCATTAAAAGCAATTCAGTTTAAAAATAAAGTTCCCTAGTGAGGTATAGTTATTTACCCTTGAAATATGATTGACAAGATTAAACAAATAAGCACCTTCCCAACCTTCCATTAAATCTTTTTTTTTTTAATGCAAAATATGCTTTGAAACCCCTTTTGAAGTCACTGATGGCCTTTGCTTGTAACCCCAGTAATTTATTACATTACATACAAACACAGAGAGCTACAACCTTCTCTGTTCAACATTCAGAGACCTCCTGGCATCTGTTGCAGCTGGTGTGGTATTGATGGATTGTGGGCTGGCGTTTGTTTGGGCCCAGCTCTATCGAAACTGTCCCGGTGGGGTGTCGTCACGCTGGGGATTTGACAGCACTTCTGATCCCAGCAGCTCCCTTTGCTTTGCAGCATATTTAGAGCGCTACACTAACCGGGATAATGTTACCGCAGTCCCTATGAGCTGGTCCAATCAAAGACCTTCATTAAATACTCTAAAGCAGCCAAAAGCCCACCATGGGGCAAAGGATTTAACAGCTTTCCCTGAAGCTTGACTCCTCGGCAATGACTCATAATCTGTTTCGGTTGTTACTTTAAGCCAGATTCTTCTTACAAAGCGTCTGGCAATAACAGCCGTTTCGCTGGTCACTTTGTGGTTGTCAATTAATGCAATGAACCACACCTGTGGTTCCTCTGCTTGGACTCCTGTGCAGGGTTATTATCGTTAACTAAAATTTATTTTCATTGAAATAAACCTGAAATAAAGTTGAAAGACTTAAACTAAACGAAAACTAGCCCTTAAATGCATACCTCGGTCTTTAGTGACCCAGGATGTCATTCACTGAGCCCCCCACCCCCCCTTAACTTTTTTTAAGTTAGACATCAACCTTCTTAGTATAGAGGGGATGTCATGGGTATGGGTTCGGTACGTCATCGTCAGCCGAAGTGATTGCGGTTACGCCCACTGAGTGGCAAAAAGACTGAGTGGCAGCATTCGTTTTCAGTGTGAATGTCGTGAGAAACACACAAAACGCATCTAAAACGGGAAAGAGCTTTGAGATTGACTTTACAAACAGATTTGACAAAAAAAATCTGAGGTTTATTTTTACTGACTTCCAAAAGCTACAGAAAAGAGAAGCAAATGGTTTTCTGCATTTCCCAGAAACAGACTCCAGGCAGTGAAACTTGGATTTGCAGTTATCATTTTGTCTCAATATGTTGAATTTTGGGGTAAAATCATATCCTATATATTGTATGAACAACTCATCAATTAAATATTTACCATTGTATATTCTGCCTAATTTGATGTTTATAATAAATACTGACACAAAACTATAGGGCAGGACAATATGTTGATATATATATATATATATATATATATATATAACATTGATAGGCCTACAAATATTGTATTTATATGAAGCGTTTACAGGCAAATTTTCTTTATGTATTTCATACCCTGCAAATAGTTAATATTTACAAAAAAATGTAAATAGCCTAGCGATATCTAAAATAAAAAAAACTAATAAAATGACAAAAGCACATAATGAAGTAACTAAAAATGTAACTAACACGAAAACTAAAAATATAAAAATAAAAGCTACTTCAAAATAAATAAATAAAAACTATAATAAACCTAAACATAACATAAACATAACAGTGCTCCTGTGTGACTTCATTCATTCACTAAAAATCCCCAAAACATTAGGAGTTGAAGAAAAATGATAAATAAAAGTTTCATGATCTTTAAGTCGCGCGATCAGGTTCAGACATTTTAAGTGTCTGAATACTTTTTGGAGGCCACTGGAGCAACAACGCTAGTCGATACAGTGTCAGTTCCTGGAACTTTGACACCTGCTGCAATGGAAATGAAGTTATCACTGCACTGCACCAACACCAGGCTCTAACTGTGTGATAAATCTAATAAATGCCACCCAGATCATTTCTGCCATATGTGGTGCAACACAGACGAGCACAGGTGGACTGCTTTAAACAAACCATCATGCAACGTATGTTAAAAATGCTCTTTGAGCTTCTGTACTTTGTTGACAGACTCGACAACTTGACTTTTATGTGTTTTACGATGACACTAAAATATAATCCACCACAGTGGCTGCAGTTAAACCAGTCACAACTATATTTTACAATATCTTTTTATCCCATAAATGCAACAGAAATGATATGATATATTCACTACTAAGGCCACTACATTCAAAATGGTTTGTGCATTGCACACTGTAAAAAAAAAAAAGTTGCTGCCAAGTACAATCAGCTTGGGTGTTTAAGTTATTTCAACTTAAATTACATTAAACTGACTTGAAAAAGTGTTGAAACTTATTTTCATGAGTTAAAGCAATGTAAAAACATGTTGTCACAACTTATTGATCATATCATTTTTATCAATGCAACTGAAAGACAATTCATATTTGTTGTATTGGTGAATTGTTATCATTCAAATATGCTAATTTGGTGCTATTAATAATGGTTCTTATTAATATAAATAATAAGTTGTTCTGCTTACATTTTTTGTCAGAATTATTTGATGAATAGAAAGTTCAAAAGAACATTTATTTGAAATAGAAATATTTTGTAACATTACAAATATAATCTTTACCGTCAATCAATTGAATGTGTCCTTGATAAATAAAAGTAATAATTTCTTTCTAAAAAAAAAAAAAGACTGAATAGTAGCGTATCAGTTTCCACAACAGTATTAAGCAGCAAAGCTATTGATAATAATAAGAAAAGTTTATTGAGCAGCAAATCTCAAAAATAGAATGATTTCTGAAGGATCATGTGACGCTGAAGACTGGAGTAATGATGCTGAACATTTAGTAATTTTGAATTGTAATAATATTTCACAATATTACTGTTTTTACTGTATTTTTGATCAAATAATGCAGCCCTGAATGATGAGCATGAGATTACTTTCAAAAACATAAAAAAAATCTGAATTATTCCAAACTCATATTTGTCATATAGTGTGGGAACATACAAATCAACTAGGACCCCTCCACATGGCATCACTCTCTCCCATAAGGCTTTGAGGGCCAATGCCATGAAACAGCGGCCGAAGAATGGATGTTTGTTACTGTTACTGCCAGCGGCTCATGCAGCACTACTGCTAATAAATCTTTGCTGTTATGGAAAATCACAATCTCACAGCCAACAACTGCTTATACCACCAATCCACAGGCATGTTTGTGAAGGTTATTTCTGCTCTCACAGTACAGCACAGTGTGATAGACTCATGGAAACATTGAGCAAAGCATCATATGAGATGACAGCTTGATTATATTTCTGAGCAGCACTCGCTGATGATATCATGCATGAAAGTTGTTTATGAGCGTTATTAGGTTTATAATCTACTGAATATTGAGAAAATGTTAGAATTGTAATTTTAAAGAAGGCCTATTATCTGTTGGTGATAATGCTTTGCAAGTAACGTGAGATACGTAATAAGATTGCTTTTTTTTTCAATTATGAGTAAAGTAACAGTACTTTTAAATTAACAAAATATCTGACTTCATTTTTTTTTCAAATAAGTAAGTTACTTTGTTTTCACATTTATTGACTGACAGCTCTCCTGAAACCATCATGTGCGCTGTGTAAACATGATGGTTATTTGATGGACGCAGCCAGAGTGTTTCTTCTTCTCCTGCATCTTCTTCTTCTGCAATCCAGAAAGGTGTCACGGATACACAAGCATCAGCACCAGACCTTTTTACTCCGCCCACTCGTTCGCCATCCCCGGAATACTAATCACCGTCACCTGTCTTCCTCGCCTGATGCAAACTGAAACTGCACCAGTTCCCTCAGTACACTGTCTGGTCTCGTCGAATAACCCTTGACGTCCTGACTCCCGCTTCTACTCTGAAAATTCTTACCTACCTGATCCTCACCTGTTCTGTGAAGATTCCCGCCTGCCTTCTGATCCGCTTGCCTTCTCCGTCTGATCGGCGTTCTTCGTCCAAGTCCACCATCAACCCGTCTGCAACAGATAAGAGACCTTATCAAACTTGATCAAGACGAAGTATTCAGACTGCTATCATTTTATGATTACCTGCTGTTTGGTTCACAAGATTAATAAATACTTCACTTGCACAAGACCTGTCTGTTTCCTCTCAATCTGTGACAAAAGGCTGCACAGCTGAAAAGTTTTGAGTTGCGTCCTCTACTGTACAGGTGTGAAATTACATTTCCTTCAGCCCAAGGCTTATTCATTTCACTTTTTGTTTGAAAGGGCTGTTACATTTGCCAAAAATATAAACTTGTTGTTGTTGTGTAAAACACAACACACTGTAAAAAAAAAAAAAGTTGCTGCCAAGTACAATCAGCTTGGATGTTTAAGTTATTTCAACTTAAATTACATTAAACTGACTTGAAAAAGTGTTGAAACTTATTTTCACGAGTTAAAGCAATGTAAAAACATGTTGTCACAACTTATTGATCATATCATTTTTATCAATGTACTATCCATAAAAAGTAACCACGCAATTAGTAACTTTTTTAGGGAGTAATGCAATATTGTAACGCTTTACTTTTAAAATAAACTTTCCCAAAAACGTATTAAAGAATGCAGTGTGAAAATTTGATTACAAACCAAAAGATTATGTCAATAATCATATTGCAAAAGTCTGCATCATCCACAACCAAACTCTCAGAATCGGCATGCAAACTCATGTAATTGCAAATTGTGTGTACGCATTTGTGTAATTACCTGTTCTGCATAATTACTTCAGTAAACCAGCCGCTAAAATGTTTTTAAAAGTTTTGTTTTAAAAATGATACAAGGTCAAAACAACAATATAAACAAAAGACAGAATGTCCACCCATTATTTCACACCCATTAGTTCAGCACAAATCGGCACAGGCATGAGTCCACTTCTTAAACAGGCTGAGTTTTCACGGAACTGTGGAGAATGTTAAGCAAATCCCAGATAATCCTCATTTGAATTTCGGAATGTTCTATTCAGAGATTCCGGCCCCTGAAGACACACGCTCACTTCTCTTCAAAAGAAACATGTTCTGTTTATACAAACCACTTACTGTACAAATGAGCCCCTCTGGGTAAAGCAGATGACATGTGAACTTCACCGGCCACAGACGTCACCAAAATACACTAACACTACTATTACTAGTTGTAGTACAGCAGCTGTTACTGCGTGTGGTAATGTAATCAGACATTTTACAACTAAATGCACAGATCAAATGGGATTTAGAAGTCGAATTCCTGATGAAACACAGAGAGCAAACTCTTGTGCTGTGAATCAAACTACAGGTGTTATAGAACGATACAGTTTAACACACGGCACCAGAGCACTGCATCTCCACTGACATCCTTTCACCCTCCAGCTCTTTTGAGATTTACTGGACATACATAACATTCAAAGAGAATGCATAATAATGTACGAAAGAGTCAAAACTATCAATTACTTTAATGTGAAATAAAATGGAAAAATCCATCAAAGCAGTTTTTAAAAGCAAGCAAATAAAATAAGGCATTTTAAAACGAAAAGACAATATTTGATAAAAAAAATATAAACACAGAACAGAAAACTTGCATCTTATTGTAAAGTTTAAAATCATTAATTCCTTATTAATTTAATTCAAATTAATGTCACATAATTATAACTTTATACATGCTCATACGCTATACGGCCCAAATGGAATATGCTTCCTTTTCCCCCAAAATAGCTGTAAATATTCAATTCTGGGGACTTTGTGAGCAGCATTTTTACATTTTCTTGAGTATCATGTATTAAGAAAACAATTGGTTACAGATTCTTCCATTTCTTGAATGACTGAACTTATATTGTTACAAGGTACATTTTTCCTTATTAATGATCCAGAAAATGGATGGAAACTACATTTGAAACTCGTGAACTGTCCCTTTAAGTGAACTTTGGCCTATTGTTTATAGCAAACATTTTGTTATCGGGTCTTGATGATTTTAAAGGCATTGCTCTTGTACAATTTTAAAAGATGTTATAAAAATAAATGAACAGGATAGCCTATATCAAATTTAAATTTGAAGGATTTCTGAGGAAATCTCATGTGGACCTGCCCATAAGCTTTGAACACATTCAAAACAAATGAAAAAGAATGTAAAAGACAGACAAAAAACAGATCAAAATAACTACAAAATACATTAAAACCATTTGTGGCTTTTCACAGCATTCATTTATAAGCCTGTATTATCTTCCCAATGTTCTACTGATATGAAATATACTAAAAACATAAAATCTCTTATTAATATTATTAAAATGTAAAATTTGGGTTAACACTTTATTTCGATGATCCACTTTAGACAATCTACTATAAGTCTGCAGTCTGCATTGTAACTGCATTGAATTATTATATTCCTGTTATATATATTTGTGTGTGTGTGTGTGTGTGTGTGTGTGTGTGTGTGTGTGTGTGTGTGTGTGTGTGTGTGTGTGTGTGTTTGTGTGTGTGTGTATTTTTTTGCTTGTTCTGGGTTGTGGTTTTTTTTTGGGGGGGGGGGGGTCTCAAATATGGATTGGTTACTATTTTTATCACAGCCACAAAAACTCTGGTCAATTTGTGTGTGTTTGTGTGTGTGTGTATTCCAGTTTTAAAAATTCTAAGATGACTTTCTCGACCCGAACTATGGATGTAGTTGCAAAGTTAATGGAATGTCTAATGTGGACCATGGAAATAAAGTGTGTCACCACGTGGCTGCATCATTACTCTAGTTCAGCATGAACTTCTACCTCAGTGGTCACCACCACTGCATCTGCATTTACACCTGAACCTGCTTCTGAATCTGTGCCTGCACCCACGGCTACATCTACTAGTGCTTGTGTGTCTGCCATCCATGCCTTTTCGACAGGCATGACATCATCATAGTCCTCCTGTTTCTCTGTCTCCACTTCATAGGTGTCCTGATCTGCTGAGAACATGAAGGAAAAAGGTCACCACCATTTCCACAAGGGTACTAACTAAACGTGAGGTGTGCATACTGACAAACACTGCGAGGTGTGCATTTTAGTGCTGTACCTAGAATGTTGTCGTGTCGCTTGGGAAGGAGTGGGAGGTCGTCATCAGCCTGGGTTTGGCGAGGAGAGATGTCACTGTTTTGTCCCTCAATGTCATCATATTCGGTCCCAGAGGAGCCTTCATTTCTATCATCTGCATCCTCCTCTCCTGTTGGAGAACCGAATATGATTTACTCTTACACAAACAAATAAGTAAATATATATCTATTGTGTAAAGATAATTATGATTTTGTTATTCCAGATCAATTTAACCGTCCTTTCTCGTATAAAATGTGAGAGTAAGCATCTTTAAACAGCATTTGTATAGGAGACTGTATGAATGCTGAATACGCGAATGCTAAATATATATTTATTTAGATAAACATATTTAGATACATTTATTCAAATATTTTATTTTCATTTTTATCTTTTTTTTCTCACATAGTCCAAAAATCTCCTATAAATTTCGGTCGGATTCATATTCATACATTTATTTAGCCTGATATGGGATGCCAATTTATCTGACCAAAAAGAACATTTTAGTTGATCAAACATTAAAAAAAAGAAATGAAGTGTAAATAAAATAATTTAATTATCATATTTTCAATCTTGTCTTGATTATTGTTTGACAAAAGTCATGATGAAAAATTTCATCAGTAATTTTGTTGAGATTAACAGAGTTATTTTACAGTTACAGAACACTAGGATGGAAAATGGACTTGTGACAGACAGACAAATATTTGAAAATCTTACCCTTCTTGTTGACAGAATCCACATCCTCATACTCATCATATTCTAATGATGACGCATTTCCTTGAGCCAAATCTGAAACAGATTTGGCTAGCAGTAATATCTTTCCTTTAAATATACACATACACGCGCACAAACAAGTTATGTTTTCATGTTTTATGGGGACTTTCCATAGACATGATGTTTTTATACTGTGCAAACTGTATATTCTATCCCTATCTCTAAACCAACCCATCACAGAAACATTTCTGCATTTTTACATTTTCAAAAAACATCAGTTAGTGTGATTTATAAGTTTATTTATAAGTTATAGACCAAACACGGACAATAATTTCAGATATTACGATTCTTTGTTGGGACATTTTGTCCATTTAGGCTTTACATGGAACACACACACACACACACACACACACACACACACACACACACACACACACACACACACACACACACACACACACACACACACACACACACACACACACACACACACACACACACACACACACAGCTAAATTTCCATTGGATATCATTTTCACGTTTTATATTAGCTCATGCTTTTTTTTACATATGCATTATCCTATATCCTTATATTCACATCGTTCAATATAATAATTAAATGACATACCTCTGTCTTTCTCCATGTTATTCATTTCATTCCTGTCAATGTTGTTGTCTTTGCCATTTTTATTTCTGTAATTTCTTACTGCAAAAAGAGAAACAGGTAGAAAATTGTGCTTTTGGAGGCCAAGGATGATAAATGGATACAGTTAATGTTTTGTTATGTAAATGTGATCATTTTATATTTATGCGAGTGTTGTGTTGACTGGGAAACTCCGCCATCAACAGGTTAACAAGATGAAGGCACTTCAAATATCACTGTAACATCAACGTGAGAAAATAATGTTTGTCTGCAGGTCAAGATGACGTATTTCTGCAAGGTGCAAGCGATACTCACCGACTAAAATTAGGCGTTTCATATTCATCCACATAAAAACCATCATCAGCAACCCCAGCATGCCCAGCGATAGACCCACTATCAGACCAGAATTCCCTGGAGATTTAACTATCTCCTTATAACCTGCAGTTTTAATGATACAGTTTCACGGGTCAGAATATTTATTAACCTTTACTCAAGCTATTTAACAAGAAAGAAAGCAGTGCTATAACAAATACTAAAAAGATTCACTAAGATTTCCTGTCGTCTCTTTTATTTACCTTCACATTTGATTTCAACAGGGCCACGTGTGCATTTTTCATTGAAATGCTGCACACACTGAGAAATGTACTGGTACTTCTCTGGACATTTAATGGTCACCTTTATTTCTTTGGCAATGTCCCTTTCATCCACAAGTTTTTGACCTTTCGTGCAGTTAAGCACTTTACACACTTCTGTAGTATTAGCTGCATTTGGGTCTTTGCAGACATATTCCCATTGATCTCCATATTTCACTGCAAGCTTTCCGCCACACTTCTCAGTGGAGCCGAACTCAATACCCCCTGCAATACAAGTGTCAATTCTGTCAGTGGAAGTAACTGGAAGAATATTCCATACATTAATGTTTAAAAACGTGTATATATCTGTTAAAAGTGAATTAGGAAAACAGTACATAAGCATACAGACGGGCAAACAGAAATTGACCAACAGCTACAAAACTCCAATTTTGATTTCATGGGATGTTTAAAGGTACACTATGTAACTTGTGGCGCTCTAGCAGTTAAAAAACAAAACTGCAGAATACTGTTTTTGTTGTGCTTTGTTGTGTGTGACTGTGCGGATGAATATGGTTATATTACTGCTCATAAAACATTCACTACTAGGCTTGAGAGATATAACCAGTTTAGATGGAAAGGATCTCAAGCTGAAGACGTTACAGTAGCTTTACCCATTAATAGACACGGAACTTCCTTGAAAATAAATTCTAGCTCAGCGCTACAACACCCATAATGAAATGATCCTATAGATAATGCTTTACAAGGACCTCTGTTACTGTACGTTCACACCGCCGCCGGCGAGAGCGGCAAAATTCACTCTCGCCGCCCTGCTAACGACGCCGTGCAAGATTCGTGGACGCTCTGAGATACTCTGACGTAGATCGAATGCTTGATTTTTTTTTAAACTTTATTTAAAGGGGCCGCAAGCAAATAAGCATATTGATCAGTGTTTGTGCAGACTGGCCACACGTAGGGTATAAGTTAACCTAATAATATATTTTAAATGTGAAAGTAAGAAAGCAACTCACCAGAAACACCAACAATTTCAGAAACCTTGGTACACGTATCGTTTTTTTTTTTTATGTCCCTGTACGTAAACAGGGACAAGTCATATAACAATGGGAAACCCGCAACAGAAATGGAAATGATTAACTTCTCCATTTTGCTTGGGATCTAATGTGGACGGAACCCAAGTTACTTGACTGCATTCTCTTGAATTCTCTCAATCGGAGCACTTCTACATTCCGATTGGTTGCTGCCGAACCACGTCATAGAGCATTATCATAGAGTTGACCTGATTTCAGATCTCCTCGCCGCTCTCACCGTCTAAGATGCGCCGCGCCACCCTCGCCGGAGCTCGCCGCCGGCTCTCATTGAAAATGAACGACTTCCGGCCACTTTGACGCTCTCGCCGGCGGCGGTGTGAACGTACAGTTAGAGTGATATGGCATTTCACTTTTACAACATTTAAAATCCCTCAGCTGTCGCATCTCTGAAAACCCAATGTTGATTCTGTTTTTATTACGAGCTCTGGTGCATTCTATTTTTCAAGTTTGAGATTGAGAAGTTTGATATTTAGTGGCTCCATGTCAACCTTTCTCACTCGTTGTGACAACAACATATGCCACTCCCACATGCGTCAAAGTAACCTTTCTCTATTTACAGATACGCACGGGTGAGTGAAGTGTGTACGCAACTTCCAGAGGAAACCTGTCAGGTCTAAAATATAAAAACGTATAGCATGCTTACCACAGTTGAATCAGGGCAAGACAAAACACGTTTTGGAAAAAAAGGACCGATGATGGATTGACTCATTTAATTGTTGTTCATTTACATATTGTACCTTAAAAAGAGGAACTACTCCATTTCAGCATCCATTCATTATTTACAGTACCAGTTCACTTATGAGTACCACTTATAAGTAAACCAGGCCAATTTATAGCCCAGTATTATGTGTATGACTCACCTTGACAGGCAACAGAAAGGATTTTGTTACATCTGTCCTTCTTAAAGCCGCACTGCTCCAGAAGCGTCTCCTTGCCAGTGCAGCTGAAATGCCAACAATTTGTTTTCAATTCTGTACTCCAGTGGGTGAAGGCCTTACCACAGCGGAGGTTGTCACATAACTCACTGTACATCTGATCGTCCAAATGAGATGCACAAACATGCTCCCCATTTATGCTCACCTTGCCTGTGCATGTGTTTGAGAGCATAATGCCTGCAGGTTTATCTGGAGAGGAATGAAACCAGACAATCAGATATTCCTGTATGGTATGTTTATAGAACAATAAAACTGATGCCCTTTCAAATCATGAGTTTTGGCATGGCCACAGTATCTTGAATTGAAATGACTTGCAAACCAACAAAAATCCAACTAAACAGGCAAAATACTAAATACTGGCATGCTGTTTATGTCCGTTTTGAACACTTTGGGGTAAATAAAAGCATAATGAGAAATTAAGTGTTCTTCTATAATGGTTTATTTATTAAATAATTAATTTACAATTTATATAATATATATATATATATATATATATATATATATATATATATATATATATATCCATGTGTGTGTTATTTTAGTATCATTGACATACTATTAAAGTTTTAATTAAAATTTTGAATGTTTTTATTTTTCATTTATTTAAAGTTTTAGCAATTTTGTTGTGTGTTTTTATCATTTTTAATAGTTTTGGTCTTTTTAAAAATATGTCTATATAGGTGTTATGCATTTTTATTTCAGTTTAAACTAAATTAAAATGAGAAATGCTGCCTTGGTTTTAGATAACTGTAATAACCCTAACCCATTTAATATTCAAGTTCAAATACACACACACACATATATATATATATATATATATATATGCACAAATATATTCATTAATTTATAACTGAACTGAAATTTAAAGGGGATTGAAAATGTAATTCTGAATGGTGCACAACCCTGGTTTACTCAAATGTTAATAAAAACAAAATAGTTGGCAGTGCTGCTCAGAAAATACTGTTCTCAAAAAGTAAGAGTTTATAACTGAGGTGATAGCTACCGTCACATTCGATGTTTAATTGCTCAGGAAGCTGGGAGGCCTGATCATCTCTCTCACATTCCCAAATATTCTTCTTCCCTGAGCAATTATAGGTCTTACTCCACCACTCGTTTGTGTCTTTGGTAATAATAGTGGAGTGTGATTTGTAGTTTCCACACTGTAGATACTCGCACATCTTTTGCCCTTCCTCTGGGCCCCATCCCTGTCCGCTGACGAACTGTGTTTTCCCTCCACTCAGAGCAAATACAGGACCACTGCAGGAGCCTTTCTTTTTATACAGGAGCAATCGTTTCCAATCTGTTACATGAACGGCAGAAATATCAAAGGTTTCTGTTAGCATGTTTAAGATGGAGAGGTTACAAGCCAGAGGGAATGCAGAAATTAAACCCTTCACCTAAAAAGAAATGTATGCACATTTCAAAAGAATTATCATAAAAAAAGTGCTAAATACCTGGGCATTGCAGATAGCCGGCAGTGCATGTTTTTTTTTCTGAAATGCCTTCGAGGTTACATTTGGAAACAGAGTTGGCATCACTCTTACATTGAATTCTTGATAGTCCTGCCTCTTGTAACTTGTCTCGCAAAGTCAAAGTAGTAGTGTTAAACCCACAATTCAATTCCCTGCAGATTGCATTACTAAGATCTGTATTAAGAGTGTCTTGGCAGACGGGTGTCAACTGCCCAGGGTAAGACAGTGACACAGTTCCAGCGCATTTGTCTCTTGGATCCTCCAGTTTAGCTGTGACGCTGCCTGCAGGGAGTGTAGCAAATAAATGTTTATTAAATGGCTTTTCACATGGTTCTTAACCCTGGGTTAACATCTTATTTAACCCAAGATTAAGGCCCATTTTAATCCAGTGTTAGCCAACATTTCACACTTAAGTGTAATGCTTGCCTCACACAAAATATTCAAGCACTTTGTACAGTCACAAAAACTTTTATTTTCAGCATCAAAGGAAAAAGTGTTGAATAGTGATTGTCGATTGCACAGTTTTGGTCAAAAATGTCTATTCAAGACAAAACTGGAAGAATTTATATGGTTTTAAGTTCACTATTTTAGTTTTAGGAGACATTATGCAACATTTCAAGCATATAGGTTGCATGCTCATAATGTGCTGTATTTTTCCTATCACCGTTTTAAATAAAACATTGTAAAAATGTAAAACATTTCTGCCAATACTGTGGAGTATGATTTTCTTAAGGGGAAAAAAACTAGAGGGAACACTCTATTTTGGTACATTAGTATAATATTAAAGGTTAAAATTAACAACAGAGACCAAACTATTATATTCAACTGTATATTCAACTGTATTTTCAATTATATTCAATTTATTTTCAGATATAATAATTACACTCAAATTAAAAATGAAATGTTTGTATACAACTCATATATGCACATAAGGTATTTTTTATAAACACTTATCTTAATGACAAAATTATTAAAAAATATATAATAATAAAGAGTAAATATTATTATATTCTATTTTCTTTTTTTATAGCTAATTAAATAACTGTGCACATTGGATAATCTTTCTGAGGTAAATGCAACTTTAAGTGAAAATGTCTTTCCGCGGTTGAAACACTGCGATTACATGAGACATGATACATTTCCGTAAGTTGTAGCCTACTCTATTTCCCAACATACTATTTAATGTTCATGCATGTTTTTTGTTTGTATTAAAGAAAACACAATTTATTCTTTTTTTTTTCGCCGATACTGATTATTGTCTAATTTTAACCCTTAACATTTTTTTAAGTATGAAAAAACAAAAAATACATTGCCACAAATGACTAAAAAAACATAAACATTAGGTGGTGAATAAAGTAACTGTACACATTACCTGTGCATATCACTTGGGCTGGGTCTTTGCAGATGGAGTCGCTAAACCTGCACATGCTTATATTTTTCATCTCATTTAAGCAGTACACATTATAGTGGGTCCCAGATCCACGGTATTGTGTCGGAATCAGATTTTTTGACAGGCTCTGAATTAGTTTACCACAGCCTAAGTTATCACAGATCTTTTCGGCATATTCAATTTTCCAGGTGTCCTTGCAAACTCCTCCACATATTCCATTTTTGCAGACCTCTACCATTCCCCAGCATCTTTCATCCTTTTCCCTTTCAGGCTTGTTTCGAAGCGTCACGTTCACCGAGCCTACAAGTGGCATTATTAAGAATATTAGCATTTTACACACAGCAATGTTAAACCTACACTATGTAGCTCTTGGCCCTCTAGTGCTTAAAAATAAAACTGCATACATCTTGAAAATCAACATTGCTTTAGTTGCGCTTCGGCTTTGCTCCTCTGCAGATGAATGTGGTTTGATGGTACCGGTGTACAGAGATACAGGACATCTTATTAGAGAAAATAAATGACAGTTTCTATAACTATAGTGGCTGTTCTTGCGTGTGTAAATCCCCCAAACTGGAAGACTTTCCAAATATATATAGGCAATAGGCTTTTTTAAAGAAATGAAATAAAAATTATACAATTAGGAGAATTAGGAAGAATCATTTACTGCCATTACTATACAAACAATATTAAGCAGCACAAGTGTTTTTAACATTGATAATAATAAGAATACATGTTTCTTGAGCAGCAAATCAGCATATTAGAATGCAGATTTCTGAAGGATCATGTGACACTGAAGGCTGGAGTAATGATGCTAAAAATTCAACTTTGCATCAGAAATAAATAACATTTTAAAATAAATTCAAACAGAAAACAGTTCTTTTAATTTATAATATTTCACAATATTACAGTTTTACTGTAATTATGATCAAATAAATGTAGCCTTGGTGAGCATAAGAGACTTCTTTCAAAAACTAAGAAATTGTAATATATTTTTTTAGAGGTACTACTCATTCCCTCACTTAAGTCTAAAATGCAAGTAAGACTCTGATTGACATTTTTTTTAAATGCCGCTGTGCCTTTAAGAATCCACATGCTTATGGTTTGCTGTTGAATCCAGTGTAGCTTTTCCTTTTCAAAATCACAAAACTGTTTGTGCTAAAATATGCAATTGATAAAATTAGATTAAAATGACAGTCAATAGCCAATCATAACAGAGTCAATTACATGAATGGTATAAGACCCCTTTACTAACCTCATGGAAAAATCTAACTAAAAACTGCTGCAAAAAAAGTGTATGATATGGTATCTGTAATTCTAAAGTAACTTACTATTCACTAGATCAGTTATTTAAGTCACATTTTGCTAAATAACAAGTTTGCCAAAAATTGCAGTCATATACTATGTAAAAACAATGAGACATTGTGTTGATACACATACCTGAACATGTGACATCGACATATGTGCCGTTTTGCATTTCAAAGGAGTCCACGTCACCACACTGCATTGCACGGCATATGTCGTTGGCTTCTGTCTTGTTGTCTGCCATCAGTTTTACAGGCAGCGGGCGGGCCTCGGCCTCGGCCTCACCATCACCATCAAACGACTTGACGAGTACTTTTCCCTTGCAGGGTGAATCACCATCAAAGAACATAAGTTCTTCCTCTGTGAATGAAGATAGAGAATTTGTGGTTACTAAAAGTGCATGCTCTACATGAAGAGTAATCAGAATGATACCTTAGCTTTAATAGGTAAAAATATGTAAATATTGTGAAAATGCGTCAAAAACACAATATTGGAAAAATATGTCAATATTGTGAAAATGTGTCAAAAACACAATAATGGTATACATATTTTATATCATATTATTACTTACTCTGGCACATGATTTGTGCATTTGGCTCTCTGGAACTTGAAGTTTTCATCTCTTTTTTTAAGCACTCATAGAGTTTTGCTGAAGAGCTTTCACACTTGAAATGCCATGGCGATTCCAGTTGATTCTGTTTCCCTTCAATTAAGTGATTAGTTATTGAAGTAGATTTACCACATTTGATATGTTCACACACCATGTCTGAGTTCACAGCGGTCCACTCTTTGGAGTTTATGGACTTCCATGAGCCCTCCCATTGCAGCTCTACACGTCCAGAACAACGACCCAGACCATCACTCAAACGCACATCCAAGCTGCCTGCCATTTAAAACCATCATATTTTATTATTGCCTCAGTTGCAGTGATTTAAGTAACTTTCCTGTACATTCTGAGTAGATCATAATGAACTGCAAGGCTGTCTCAGTTACCTGCACATAGAACAGTGGTTGACTTGCATTGTTTTATCTCATGTTTGGCCAGGCAATGCCACAGTGACATCTCGTCGCCCAGGCACTCAACGTTACTCAGCAAACCATTAGAAATGACGCGGCCCTCTTTCTCATCCAGCAACCCTCCACAGCCAAGCTCTTTACACACTTGCTCCCCCAGTCTGTTATTAGATTCACTGTAGCACACTCCATAGTCAGAGTCGTTCACACGAACATTAACATCTCCAACACACTTTGATGTAAAGTTGTGGAGCTTCAAGTTGCCTGTGACACAGAAAATGTCATTGTTACAATACCTAATAAACAAACAAATTAAAACGATTCAAATGAAAACAGTAAATTGAAATGAAACATCTGCAGTTAGCATTCAATAAAACACCACAAACTACTAATGTACATCAAACAAAACAATAAGAATGAATATGTGATGCAGACTTTTCAAATATACTTTTTTCTAAAAACATACAAACAAACAAACAAAACAAAATATCAAAAATTCTGTGACTATTTTTTTTTTATATCAAAGTAATCTTTTTCCTTCATCAGAAGGATAGCTTTTTTTGGCCTGTTACTACCCCTGTGTTTCACAATTCTTGCAAGATTATAAAATCTGAACAAAATGTATGGAAGTAAAATTGAGTTTTATGTCTTTAATTATTTCTCTCTCTCTCTCTCTCTCTCTCTCTCTCTCTCTCTCTCTCTCTCTCTCTCTCTCTCTCTCTCTCTCTCTCTCTCTCTCTCTCTCTCTCTCTCTCTCTCTCTCTCTCTATATATATATATATATATAACCCTATTATTAAATTGCAACACATTTTAATGTATTAATTTAACTTGAGATGAAACAAAACAATTTTAAATTTGTTATAACATTGTACAAAAAACATAATAATATATAATAAAATATAATAAATAAATACAAATAAACATATAGTCTATTAATAATTTTTACATTATATTCACATTTTACAAGGTTTTACAACATTGAGTGTAATCTCAACTCGAAATGTATATCCTATTACCATAATAACAATAATTAACAACCCTATTATTACATTTCAACACATATTAAAATGTAATTTAAATTTAGATGAGAAAATTACATTTTCTATTTGTAATAATAACATTGTACAAATTTATTTTATCTTAAAATTATAATAATCTTAAAAATGATCTTATCAAACTGTGTTCTCTTTATTTGTATTTATGTAGCATTTGTTTATTAATAATTACATATAAATAATAACATATGAAACATTTAAATACTTAATATTAATATATTTATTTAATATTGTTCACAAAAGAAAATCCTGAGCATTACCTGAGCATGTCAGTCGGAGGCTGTTAGTTCCATTAGCGGTTGTGGCATTTCTAAAGGAACCACAATTTAATTGCGTACAGATGTCTTTGGGGACGTCTTCCTCCTGAACAGGAACCCATGATTTATTTGCGACATTGTGCTCTTCCACAAACCGAGAGCAAAGATTGTTGCCATCTCGCAGACGGAACCTCCTGTGATCTGTACAATAAAAGTATTCCAGTGTAAAAATGAGTGTAAATTTTACCACTTACTTGATACAAACCAAGGATATACTGTCTGGGACAATTACTGGAAAATTTCAAGGAATTTCAGTGAAAATGTTTGAAATTCATTTAAATGAATTTGAAATGTGAAAAAATGTGATTTACACTGTTGCTATGGACGACGGTGATTATTAGAATTTCAGAACGAACGTTCTTCAGAAAGCTTTACACTTACTGCTGCAGATTACACTGGCTCGCTCCGAGCATTTCTTTGACTCCATACACTGCCAAGAGAACTGCTCTTTGTCATCACAATTAAGCGATACATTTTCTTCGCTCTGTTGTCCTTTGAAAAGTCCAGGGTTGGGGATGTAATAATGATCTCCACATTTAAGCTCCTGGCATATCTTGTCTGCTTTAATTCCATCTGGCCAAGGCAAAAACAGAAATACATAAAGATAATCCTTGCATAAAGTGTCAGCTGTCACTTGTCAATAGTACATACTTTTTTTTCTCCAAATATATATACTTCACTCCACAAAAGACCAATTTGAATTTCATGGCCTTCATTAATGTTATATACACACACACACACACACGCACACGCACACGCACACGCACACGCACACGCACACGCACACGCACACACACACACACACACACGCACACACACACACACACACACACACACACACACACACACACACATGCATGCACGCACGCACACATGCACACACACACACACACACACACTCACAAATATTTATTAACAATTACATATTTAATATTAATATGCAATGACAAACACCAAAGTTAACAGACTATAATCCACAAAATATACATAAAGCTAAACATTTATTTATGTCATTTCTTTGTAATGCAATGACATTCAGACAGTCTGATATTGATGTCACATTTAGAGTCTAAGAATTAAAAATTAAAAATAAAATTCTGTTTTTTGTCCACTTACTCCAGTCAGAATTACAGACACCAAAGATGCCGTCCTGCGTTGTGTACTCCAGCACTCCAGCACATTTATCCCTCTGCCCATTCAGACTCAAACTCAGCTCAACAGTTCCTAAGGTGAAAAGCTTGGCATCAACAATGTGTATTGACTCCCCTCTAGAAACTAACCAAGATGACCTCAAAACATAAATATCAAATTGAATCATTTCACAGTTAAACGTGCAAAACCAGAAACACTACCTACCAGAGCATTCAACAGCAACAAAACTATCTTCTTTGCACGTCAGATCTTCTGCACCAACAAATCCGCAAAGCCAAAGGCTCGTTTCATTAGACATGCAGTTCACTTGATCCATCAAATATTGTTTGGGTGGAGGTGGATCTTTGTACCGGGTCATTTCTATATCGGAATACACCACGTCCCCACACTTTAATGATTTACACACAACCTGTCCGTTTTCTCTCTTCCACCCGAAGTGACACACCAAGCCCCACTGGCCTTTACCGTTCCGCACCTCCAGCCGGCCTTTACACGGGCTGTCCGATCCACGTAAAGCCACATTGAGACCTGCAAAACAAAACAAACTTAAATGACTTTTTTTGCTTAAAAAACAAAAATATTATCTTTATTTAGAAAATTTGTTTTTGTTTTGAAATAGCTACTTCTTTTAAATGCAATAAAATATTGTACAGTAAACTTTCAAGTGCTATACATCATCACTTTTATCAGATTGAATAGATATATTTCATGTCTTGAATTTATGTTGTCATAAACAGTGGTGGACAGTACTAAAGTATTTTTTTTACATTGTTACTTAAGTACATATTTCAAGTAGGCTATATGTACTTTATCAGAGTATTTTTATTTTGGGAAAAGTTTACTTTTTTCTCTCTACATTCTTAAAGCATAACAGGCCTATCATACTTTTTACTCCTCTACATTTCATAAAAGCATGTCGTTCCTCGTTGTTTTGAACTGAAGAAAACCCGCTTCAAGACGCAACCGATTCGTAAACGAGCTGATTTCAAATAACCTGTTAGTTATTTGCTAGTTAACCTGTTATAACGATTCATTCGTGAATTGGACCAATCTGTTCTTGAGTGAACAACTCCCTGATTCAAATGATCCGGTGAGAACGAGTCTCCAGTTAACAACTCAGTTCACAAGTCTTAAAATGAGCCAAGAAGAGGAGATCCTCGGTCCCGACTGTCAGCTGTTTGTCCAGCTATAGTCCAGCTGGCTACTTGACAATTCATAATAATACACAATTATAATAATAAACATTCATCCATCAGTACTTAATACTTTTGATTCTAAACTACATTAAAAATCAAGTACTTTTGTACTTTTCCACAAGTAAAAATGAAAATGAGTACTTTTACTGGAGTAATATTTCCACTGTAAAAAGGTATATGAGTTATGTCAACATATATTTTTATATGTTGACATATATTTTAACACATCAAAATAAGTTAAGCAATTCATTTTTTTTTATAAGTTATTCAAGATTCAACACATTTTTATGTTCAAGTCCGTTCAATGTAATTTAAGTTTAAATAACTTAAACATCCAGTTGATTAAAAATTACCTTAAGTTAAGCAGGCTACTTGATTCGTGTAGTTCGTCCAGCAAAAAAAAAATAAAAAAAAATAAAAAAATAAAACGGAACAAAGATAATTTGGTAACACTTTACCATAAGGTCTCATTTGGTAACATTAGTAAATGTATTAATAACATGAACTACATTTGATACAGTATTTATTAAAATTAATGTTAATAAAAATATGATTGTTCAACGTTTGTTCGTGTTAGTTCACAGTGCGTTAACTAATATTAACAAATACAAATAATGTATTAGCAAATGTTGAAATTTACATTAAGATTATTAAATGGTCACAAGATTATCTCTGTGGTCACAAAAAATACCAAATTTGCCCCAGTGGCCTCTATCCATCATCATGGTCTCCTAATCATACTCATGTATATACAGTATATATAGTGATTGGCTTCA
This sequence comes from Meda fulgida, assembly GCA_030578275.1. NCBI lineage: Eukaryota > Metazoa > Chordata > Actinopteri > Cypriniformes > Leuciscidae > Meda > Meda fulgida. The sequence continues at coordinate 28,646,633 of CM060623.1, forward strand.
TCACTGTCTCCTCTCCACCAGTAACCTGGTGTGTGGTGGGCGTACTGGCGCACTATGGCTGCCGTCGCATCATCCAGGTGATGCTGCACATGGTGGTGGTCGAGGAGATTCCCCCCTTCTATGTAAAGCGCTTTGAGTGTAGAGAGAAGCGCTATATAAATGTATTGAATTATTATTATTATTATATCATCAGGGTCAACGTGTCTTTTTTAACCTTATATGGTCCTGGAAAATGTGGTGGTGAATTCTCAGAGCAGAAGAACCACATGCTCTGCAGAAACTGCTGCGGTCTCTTATCTGCCTGTGGCTTTCAGCTCTGAAGTTCTGGCAAGTTGCATGTTTAAGCAGATTCTGAGATAACCCCGCTGCACATAAGCATCAGTAAGTTAACCACACGCATAACCGTGTCTTTCCACAGGGTTATGAAGAACATACAAACCACTGCATGATCTTGGTTTCAGAATCTTCAGGTCTATAGCTTTGAAATGTATTGCAAAAATCATGAACATTAGGGAAACTCATGCAACATGTCTTAATGTGCATACATATTCATGTATTCCTACCATTTTCCATAAGGTACAATAAGGTCTCATTTGTTAACATCAGTTAATGTATTAACTAACATGAACTAACAATGAGCTATACGTTTGTTACAGTATTTATTCATCTTTGTTAATGTTAGTTAATAAAAATAGTTATTAATTGTTAGTTCACAGTGCATTAATTAATGTTCACAAAGATAACTTTTGATTTTAATAATGTATTAGTAAACATTGAAATGAACGATTATAAATGCTTTCAAAGTATTGTTCATTCTTAGTTCGTGTTAACTAAAGTAGTTAACTCATTTTAACTAATGAACCTTATTGTAAAGTGTTAGCAAAATAATAATATACATTATATATCACAAAGATGCATTGTCATATTCTTCTATATATTAATCATTGTAGCTGTTTTAATTTAGAATGAATGCTAGTGATTTTGATTGTTACATTCATTTGTTAATTTAGAGAGGAGATAAAGACCGGCTGAAATAAGTAATTACACGCTATATGTGAATGTATAACCATTTTTTTTGTCCATTTAACTTAGTTTTAATTTATCCATTCATGAATTAATTATTTTCAAATTTAACTAATTAAAACTTTTCTCAGGAACTTGATATAAAAGAAATCTATATGTATGTTCAGCGCTCTAGTTAGATAATCAAATAGCTAAATAAAAAGCTTTTATATATATATATATTAAAAAAGTATAATTATTATTAATAATTAAAACAATAATAATTATTTTAATGCATTTCATTATTTCAATAATCTGTTTCAGACATGATCCTGCATAATGCAGACATAGAAATTAAACAAATTAGCCATAAGTTTTAAAATGGCAAGTGCATTTATATAAACTTTAGACATTATTTACCTTATAAGAGCTTGTTAATGCATGCATTTCTATACAGGCCTATCACATATATTATTTTATTATATTATGAAGATGAAGCTACGGAAATGTGATTGAAATTAAAATTAATAACAAACAAATGAATAATCAAACATAATACATAAATAAATTAGCAGACTGCAGATTGCAAAAATTAAAGCTAATTTTTTTTGTTAATTTCTCTGTCTGCATTATGCCGCATCATATCCAAAACAAAGGTTATTGAAATAATCAAATCCCCAGATTTTAGATTTTTTTCCAAAGTAGTATAGTAAAACATAGTGATAGCTTCATTTTCATGTCAATCAATTTTTTTTAAATGGTAAAAACGAAAAAGTTATACTGTTTCTAGGTCACTCAGCCATTTTTTCAGATTTATCAGTCAGATTTTCTTGCTTCCACTGAAGCACCAGATGCTCTTTGGAGAACATGACCATCATGTTTTGCTCATGTCGCTTAAGTGATACTGCCATTAAAGCAATTTTTTTTGTTTTTGTTATCTTGATATATACATTGATGATTGATATGTAGCCTAATGAAAAATGCTGAAATGAATTACAAAATAATGCAAAATATACTATTGGACCCAGATTAAACAAACATATGCAAAATAAATAAATGTGCTTGTTATTTCAATAACCTGTTTGTTTAGCCTACATCCTTTAAGTGTCCATTAACCACAGCATAGAACACAATGGATGTAAACACAGCTACAATATGGAATTTGTTTTAATTAGGAAATACAAATTCACTTGCCTTTAATAGCTGATATTTGCAAATACAGGAGCAGGAACCACATGATTTCAGAAAGGAGGACGGAGGAGAGGGACAGGCCAAGTGCTGTGTCTGCTTTTAAGGGCTCTGTGATGTCACTTCATTTTATTAGCATCCTGTTCATTTCCTTCATCTGAGACCATTCAACTGCATTTCAAGTTATTTGAGTAAAAAGAAAAAGAAATGAAAGAAATCTCACAATTTACTTCTCACTGTTCTTTTTCAAAGAATTGCGAGTTTATAGGCCCATCTCTCAATTCAGAGGTAAAAAGGTCAGAACTTGTAATTGTGACTTTTTTACTCCAAATTTTGAGATATGAACTAGCAATTAATGTCCGGTAGCGGGACACCTAAGTTTACTTCACTATATTTACTTCACTATATTACAATTAAATCCTAATCTAATCATGACAAACTATATATTGTTGGAAAGGTCTGAGACTCCTAAATAGATATTTTAGAACTGTTTTTTGTAACAAATTATGTAGCAACAGTCATAGATGAATTTATGACAAGAGTACACCTCAAAAAATCTACATCATAACAGGAGTTCTGACCTTTGTCACAAAAAGTCGACGCACACTTTTAATAATTGAAACTTTGGTTTTCATGCTAAAAGTTCATAATAAAACATATAATCTAGTATTTGCCTTTTTTATTACATCACATATTTTAGTAGTTATCATAAATTAGGTATTGGTTGAAAGCTTACAAACTCAGAATTCATCCTTTACCATAGAAACAATACTCTAAATTATTTTATCGGCTGCTCCCCTTTTCCTCCCTCCTTCCCCATCATGTTTCATAATTTATGATAAAACCTTTTCTAATCTTGACAAAACAAACACATATTATCAGAAAGGTCTGAGTCTGCAGGTTCTATATTAAGTGACAGAAGTGATATTTGGACAGAAATTACGGCAGAATGCATACAATTAAATTCAATGGAATGTATGTCACCCGGTGGTAATTTTTGGTATTACGCCTAAACAAAATTTGATTTTATAGTAAAAAATATTTTGTAAAATATATATTTTATATAAAAGAAAAATGTTTAAGTACAGTATATTTGATTTACTGTAAATTTAAACTTCCATCATTTTTTCATACACTCATTAATAGGCTACAAATAGGCTACCTTTTTAATTCAGTGGCACAAACAATTCCATAATCTCATTCCCGTCCTTATAAAATACATTTTAAAAAAAAATCAATGTTTAACATGTGTGCCGGTTTATATATGTGAATAGCAATGACAGACTGTAACTTTTGTGTGAACTTTTCCTCTGCGTCTGTCCTCTTGAGCTCGCGCTGCTGTTACTCTAACGCTAGAGGTCAGTGTTAAGTAACCATTTTCCCGCCTTTCACATGTCATAGGCTACTCATTAGTAACGTATGAAAGCTGAAGAAAAATATGAATTATTCCTATTTTATCGTTTATGTTATTGCTAGTTGCCTTGAGAGGAAAGGAGAATCAATCAGATTAGAGAGGAAAGATGGACAGAGAGACCAGGATTGAAATAGATTTAAGAGAATAAAGAAAATTAAATAAAAATGGTTCTAAAAAAAATGTATAGATCTAATTGTAGTAATGAAGTAATCAATTTAAACCATTTGCAAATAATATTTTATTTTAAAATCCACATTCTTGCTTATTCGTATGTCAACAGCCTATCTCGAAATAGCAAGGTCCTATTCAGTTATGAGTTAGGCCTATGAATCGTGTAGCCCTAAAGTTATAGTATATTACAATTCAAATTTTGATAAAACTCTTGAACATTTATCGTAAACCAGTTGTCACATATTAAATGTGTTGCTACTTGCATCTCACCCATAGACTGTATCTCCGCACGACGCGCGCACTCTTCTGGTAACTAAAGCCAAGCGTGAAGCGTCGCGTTGAATTCGAGTCTTCCGTGAACAGTAAGGCCCGCCTTCTTTGATTTGATTAGCCATCGCAATCATTTTGACATTGATGACCTCTGAGGCAGACCAGCCTAAAACTGTAACTTTCTGTCATTCTAACAAACAGAGATAGTGTGTAATGGAGTGCAGCAGAGAAGGGTCAAGAATATCAAAAATTCAGGGGGACAATTTGCCCATTTCTAATTATTGGGGAGGACTTACCCCTGCCCTGGTGGTTACGGACCTGCCCCAAAATGAACATTCTGTCATTAGGCTACTTATTCACCCTCATAACATTCCAAACCTGTATGACTTTCATATGCACACGTTTAAAACACAAATGCCAACGTTTTTGGTTGTTTCTCTATACCTAATAATCAGCATGTTGTGTTTTGGATGTCTGCAGTACCTTGCATTCCCATTCAAATATAAATTCCAGACATGCAAAACCTGGCCAGCTTTGTCCACGGTTGAAGGGAGCTTGATATTGAATCACATTCCTGGACTGGATGTAACTTTGATTACATAAAACAAGCCTGTAATAAAAAAAAAACAATTAAAAAAAACCTGATCATCATATATCATAGTAGGCTAGGCCTATATGGGCACGGAGTTGAATTGAAAATTCACCCGATATATTTTCTAAATGTATTAAAAAATTGTTGTAAACAATTGTTCGCTCTGCGGGACCAGTTTTGCCAACTATTTTCAGTGGAAAGTTGCTAACGCCTGCTCAAAAAGACTTTAAATATCGCCAGATGACGTAATGTGTCAACTGTCGGCACTTTACATTTGTTTTCACTCCTAGTCCGTACTCATATACTGTATTTTAATATAATATATAGCCAAATGTACTATAATGCTGTTCTCATTTAAATATTTTCTGTCAGACAACGGAACGAGTATGACATAGTGATTGACTAAATGTCAACAGCAGTCCAAAAAGTCACTGGTCAATAGTTGCTTTTTTGCGGCTAAAGGGATGTGAAAAGTCACTAATCTAGCGAGAAAGATAGGCAACTAAACTGGCAACACAGCTGGTGACATACACAGGACTTCTCCAAACGTTTAGACTTTTAAACGCCGCCACTGCAGGCTTGCCTTCGTGTGTCTCCACTCTTGCAACGGCCACATCTCAATATCCAAACAACAACCGATGCATCTTTTTTTTTTTCATTCTTGATCATCTGTTACACACAAATGTATGTCAAGACATGGAAGAAATCCCTGCTTCTTTTGTCTTATCGCAGCTTTAAAGTCAACATAAGAAACACATCTTATCTTCCAATGAATTCCCGGAAGTTAAAATCATGCCCCGCCCAACATATTTACAGCTTTAAACATCATGTTCCTCTCAAAAATGTCACATTAGAGAAAATGGATTTCAAATGCATTCCATGTTGACTTAACACTAAAAGATTGGCTGTGATGCATGTAATTACGCTCAGCTAAATTATTTTGATTTAATAGCAAATTCTCACATTATCCAATTTGATAGCCAATTACACAGTGTTCCCTCAGGAGAAAACCAGAAAACAATTAGCCATGAGACTTTAAGTGAACATATTAACCATCGCGTTCAAGATTAGCACTATAAAATATCAGATGGTGTCAGCATATCTGAAGAAAAGAACATACATTTCATTTTTGATGCCATGCACTGTTGATTGTAATACAACCTTTGAAAGAAAATAATCGATGCAGATGTTTAGATGTGATTGAGAGCCAACAGACATTGTGTTTTCTGAGTTCTGTTCACTTTATTTGTGGAATAGACTTTACACCTCTGTGCTTTTGATATCTAACTCTTTAATCTTCTACCAGGAGCCGTTTCATCCAAAACCCCTGCCGAAAATGAGCAAGTGCCTGACCAATTACTAAATTTACCACTTCACACCGTTTTATGAAGCTGGGTTGGCGAGACAGAACCAAAACAAACGTAAAAATAAAAAGGCTTGTAAACAGAGTAACAAATATATTTTTCATCACAGTCAGGTGCAAATTTGCATTCCACCTGTTTTGTACTCATTCAATTTAGAATGGCAATTTTCTTTTTTAGTTGTAGTAAAAAATAATTACACTATTATTGCCTGTCTCATTGCTGCTTATGAATTTTAAATAAACATTAACAGAGCATCAAAACAAATTAGAGAAATGGCTCACTGGACATAGCCGTGTTCGATGCGTGAACTACTGTATAAAAATAGCTAACCAGGGTTTAAAGGTTACACTTATTTACCAAGCCAAATGAAAAAATAAGTTGAAGTGACTAATTACTGCTGTACAACTCAATGACAGTGGTAAACGCCCTCAATTCGCTTTAAAATGCTATAGAAACGCTTCATTTTCCCATGGGAGAAAAAACAAAAATACCTATAACGGTATCCATGCATATCGGTGATCAAATTCCAAGTCGGCCGCACGCACGCACACACGCACACACACACGCACACACACAAACACACACACTCACACTCACACACACTCACTACCGCACTAGTCCAGCCTTAGATTTTTGCAAAGAACATGCCTGAATGTTTTTTTTTTGTTAGTTTATGATTCTTTTTTCTAATGTGCACATCTGGTGCAGCACATTTGATCATTAATACTCTGTAAATATCATCTTTTTTTCATCAATGTCAAGAAAGAAAACAGGACAAACTAAACAGAGGTAAATTAAGTTTCATGCAAAAGTAAGTGAGAGTAGCATGTTGGCGGCTCCATTCTCTGCTATGATATCTACAATACAACAACATGCATGTTTGGGTAGGATTGCTCAGAAATCTCTTTTTTTTTGTGGGGTTTTGAAGATGCATGTGATCTAAAGAGGTATGATACAAATACTGATACATATACACCACCTCCTCTATATCGGCCATCATTTTTTATAATAGCCTTTTTCCCTGCAAAGATCATTCCCACCTTTTGTAATCTCTCCTGCCACTGTATTACGCAGTGGATGTATATAGGCATAATTCCTTTGTTGAAACATTGCATATCTTTAAAAGTAAAAGGCCTTCTGTGCCACTATGACTGCTGATTTATCATTGTAAAATGCGTCGGATTGAGTTTGTCCTTTCAATCTCCCCCAAACAAGCGAGTACGATCAGTCTGCGTGAATAGTCCGGGGTCCGATGTTCAACAGGGTCACAAAAAAGCACGTCAGCTCATGCGAGTCTGCGCCGAACTGTCGATTTGGAATGAAGCAGATATGTTACGAGATGCACCGTGTCTTTTCTGTGGCATAGCGCGTTTCCTAGGAGAAGCACTCTATCCCCCATCACTTGCTTTCTGTTGTGCAGTAGGGGATGCTTGTGTGCTTGTGGCGGTTATAAGGAGGAGATCTTCACGGTCTCGTGGGTGAAGGAACAGCGAGAGTTGCGTAAGATTCCGGGAATGGCAGGGGAGGGCGGCAGGCTCTCGTCGGGGGTGTTGGCTGGAGGGGTGGGTATACTGATGATAGCCGCTGTGAAATCCCGATCCTCACAGTTGAGCTTCAGGCCTTCTGTCCGGGCGTTCAGACTGGAGCGGCTGTTTGGACACATACGTTCACAAACGCATGGACAGAAAAAAAGTGCTAGGTTAGATGGGATATCCCTGGAATTGTTACAGAAGTTATTGTTTTTGTTGGAGTCATATACATAAATGTAGGAAAATTCAGTAAAAGAAGCTGTTTATATATATATATATATATATATATTTTAGGATTGATTTTTTTTTTTTGAATATTGCAATCTTCATTATTAGGCTGAAGTATCTATTATGACACTAAATATTTATAAGAGTAAAAATTAAGAATCTTAAGACATGTTAAGATTTTTTTTCCAAAATGAATACAAATTTAAATCAAAACAGTCTCATTCTCATTACTGTAATGAACACATATACAATAATTATTTATAATTATTAAAACATATTTATGGATTATAGTGTATATACACACATACTAAAAATGAATTATTATAAATACACTTATGAAGTAAATATATAATTGTTGATACAAATAATTAAAATCATAATAATTATAAAACAACATTACACATAAATTCTATATCATTATTTGACATATTTCAGTTTAGGTTGTGTTGTCTTATAATAATTGTGATTTTAATTATTTGTAATTATTAATAAGTATACTGTATACTACGTTACATATAAATAATATATCATTATTTTACATATTTTAGTTTAGGTTAAGTAAGATACAGTATAATTATTAATAATTACAAATAATTAAAATCATAATAATTATAATAAAACAACATAAAATAATCACTTGTGAAATAAGTAAAATAATTATATAGTATTTATATTTCTAAAGTATTCATTATAGTTGATTATTTGCTGTTTTTGAAGAAGTCTCTTATGACCACTGTAACGATTTGGTTATGTTTCATGTTCCTGTTTCATGTCTGTCATGTGATCCCCTGTTCAAGTCATGTGATCCTGCCATGTGTTCCCTTGTCTCATGTGTCATGCTGTCATTGGTTCATTGTTCACTGGTGTCCCTTGTCTTGTTATTAGTCTTGTGTGTATTAAAGCCCTCATATTTGTGTAGCAACTGTCTGGTAAGCTCCTTGTTCATGCTCATGCTTTATGTTTGTTCACGTTATCCTAAATAAACTGCACTTGGGTTCGCTGCAACTGGCCTCCAGAGGACATTATTACAACCACAAAGGCTGCATTTATACACAATACAATAAAAACAATGATATTTTGAAATATTATTACAATTTAAAATAATTTATTTTAATATAAATGTATACATTTACAAATGTTTTTACTGTATTTTTTGTCTCAATTGAAAGCATCCTTGCTGGATAAAAGTAATTCTTAAAAAAAAGAAATAAAACTTTTTTATTTATTTGTATAGCGTTTTTTTAAATAATAAATATCATTTCAAAGCAGCTTTATAGAAAATGCATGTGTCTACCTTACAAATAAAAAAATACATTTGTGCATGTATGTATGTATGTATTATGTATGTATGCATGCATGTATGTACGGTGTGTCTGTATATAAAGTATATATAAATATACATACAGTATACATGCTATATATAAAAATATAAATTAATGATGAACTACTGATACAATAATAATGATATATGGTCCTAAAAATACTCAAATTTCTTTATGCTAAATAAAGTAGATCTAAGTTTATTTGAGTCCTTTTCACAATACATATTTCATGATACTTTTTTTCCATTTGATTTTAGAGTGTAAATGACATCATCGGGTCTGTCTGATGTCATACCTTTGGAGTCCAACAGAGGTTTTGTGCACGTGTAGAGTGTCCAGCTCCTGCACGCTGCCCCGGCTGACGGACACAGTGGAGTTGGCGAGGCGGATGGCTCTTCTCTTAGCTCTGCGGGGGCAGCAGGACGTCGACAACCCCTGCTGGCTGGAGATGGAGGTGCTGCGGCTCGTACGGTAACCCAAAGACTCAGTCATACACATCTCACTGAACGTCAGCTCGTCTGTGAACTCATGGTTCTGTTGGAAAACATGAGGAAACGCTTAATGAAACTTCTGGATTATGCACTTTGATCGAGAAATGTATGATCATTTGTGTCCAGTAACAGGCTGAGCGGAGGAGCTGTACTTACGGTTGTCTTTTCCAGACAATGTAGCAGGTGATGATGTTGGTGCTCAAAGGAAGATCTGTTCTTCAGACACAGAGCGCTGTCACTGTCTCGAAACTGAGAGATAAAAACACCACAAAAGTTTATTTAGGGCGATCCATAAAAAACATGTCTTCAGATCCAAGCTACTCACCTTAAAACATCTATCTTAAGTGGACACAGATCTATTTAAAGAGACCATGACTATTTACAGCCTTCAGAGGTTGATAGCATCATCAAGACTTCAGGTTTATTTTTGTTTAAGAACAAAAACATTTTGTTCACTGTCATCTCCAATGTACTATGGCTGGATGAGTTTTATAAAAAGATAAGTTTTTACCCTTTTTTGTGCAAAACATTTTTGTCCTGTTTTTATTGCTCTTAGGACATGAAAAACAAGATTAAAATGTTTTAGATTTTTCAGATGTCCACTTGAGTGGATAAAATATGAATATAGATACATATGCTAAATATGATTCAAAACAGTCTGCAATATATGACCATGTTGTGTGACTGGCTTGCTGGGACATTCCAATTTTCTTCCTGCCAAACTTGTTGCTATGATACAGAGCTGCTGTTCGTTGTAGTTTTAATCCATAAAGGCTTTAACTAACTGCTATAAACATTACATTGCAATGTAATTGCCGTGGGTTAAAGCCTTCATTGCCCTTATGTCACCTGTGACTTGACCTTACTACACGCAATACCTCCCGAGACCCGAGACAGGTCGCTGTGCTTGATGCCATTCACACATATCCGGTAAACTCTATAACCTCTCGATGTAAAGCGGTCACACGCAAGGATGTCTTGTCCTGAAGAACAAGTCTCTCAAGAAACATCGATCTCAGCGTCTCCCTTTTATGCTTCCCCGATACCATCTGGCCCCCGAGTCAAGGTGGTTTATCGCCATCTAGAAGTAGCCCATCAGAAAGCTTTAAAAGCAGCCGATGTTATCGAGGAACGAGAGGACGGGCTGTTCAGAGAGGCTGTGACAGAGCAAGGACTGCCCCGTCAGCCGAAACCAATGGCTGGAGGAGTCGGGGCAGATCAGATCATCAATAATTGGATCTAAGCACAATTAGGTTTGTTTTTGCTGAACGAAAAGCCTTAAGTAGAATGAGATGACGCAGCTATACCGCCAAAAAAAACATCTGAGAAAGTTTGAGCACGTAGGACGTGAGTGAATTCCACTTCTCAAATGGAAAAACCAAAACGTCTCAATCCTTAGTAGCCCTACAGAACGGATCTGGAACGGAGACAACGACTAACATAACATAACACAAAGCATTTCACTCCCATACAATTCAACACAGGAACTACATTTAAAAATTCCCCAAAGCACAAGTGAGTGAGCAAACTAATTCTACAGAGCGGTTTCAATAAAGGATCCACTACGTTATCTTGACACAACAACAACAGAGCAAAAGCAGAATGTCATACGTCCTTCAGAGCGACGCAAAATGAGAAAATTAAAGAATCTCAATTTATCATAGTGTGTTTTCGACCGGGGAACCCAAAGTGAACTTCTCTACCAGCCAATCACAGATACGCAAGCAATAAATCCCAAATAATTTCAGTCAAATCCACGGGCTGCAACACTCTCTTTTCGAACACTCCATCAGGAAAGAGAGCAGAGGAACCGAGGGTATTAAACAGAGGGTATTAAACCATCAATCACTGAAAATTCCATTGTTAAAAAAGTGTTGATAGGGACGTCACATTAACAACACAATTTATCAGTGGAGACAAGAGATGCAGCCATTGGATGACTTAACTACCCATGATTAGCATCTACGCAGCTGTACCGGTGGAAAAAAAGAAGCCGTTCTTAGAGCTCCAGGGTTAGAAAAGATCAATAAATCTGTTGAATGCAGTTCTTTTAATGGTGAAGATGATGCTGGAGTGTTCAGGGCGATTGCTAGACTGTCCACTCTCAGAATAAAAAGGTACAAAAAAAGGTACAAAAGCTGTCACTGGGGCGGTACCCTGTCAAAAGGTGGCCTACAACTTTGTATATTATTTACCACTAAAGAGTGGAAATTAGTACCTGAAAGGTACCCAAATAGTACATATTAGTACCTTTTGAAAGGGCACCGTCCCAGTGACAACTTTGGCACCATTTGTTCTGAGACTGATTATAAGTGGTTGCTTACTGGTTCAAGTTAAATGTTGGAGGATGAGTTAATTACGAGATTAAGTTTAATACTTACACGCTTAAAAATGAATAATTATCGAAAATATTTTATTTTTAGTGGTGCTTACTAATGCAAGTACAATTAAGATTAATAATAAATTAGTATTATTATTATAGAAAATACAGGATCTTATTTAGTGCTGCTTACTAAGGCATGCAAAATTATGATTAACAATATCAACAACAATAATGTTTAATAAAATGTAATTATTATTACTTTTATTAGTAAGCACCACTAAATATATATTTATATACATTTTTGATTTTGTTTGTTTAGAAAAATACATCTGATTTTTATTTTTGAACATTTAAACACATGAACAGGTAACTCACATGAACACTTCCTAATGACCTTTCTTCAAAGGTCGAGACTGAATAACAGTGTGTAGAGACAAAAGTAAGACGCAAGTAGAAATTCAAAGCCAGAATAGACTGAAGAGTTGAAAAAAGCCTTAGTCTGGTTTATAAATAGCATTGCAGGCCTGTTAGTAATGGGTCTATAGATCCATGCTGAAAAAAACACTCCCTCACTCGGGGATTGTAAATATTGGATTATTGTGGGTTTCACAACCTGAGAAGATTCCGGAGAACTCTACCTGCCGCATTAGTAAAGACACGGATTGAATCTCTCTCTCTCTCATGCTTTGAATACAGCTACTTGTCCTGCGTAGGGAAGATGGATTTCAGCAGTGGGAAAAGGTGTGTTTATGGAATAGAGCGTTGCTTTAATCCCTGCAGTTATGATCTGATAAACTGACAGGACACGAGGCCGCGGCAGATACGATTTCAAGACCATCACACCACAAAGCACTCCAAAAATCAAGCAAGCTGTAAATCCTGCTCAAAAGAAATAGTAGAACATAAAATAAGTTATCTAGCTTAACTATCTGACAGCAGTGGTAAACATTCATTTTATGGAAAGCAGCTAAAGAAATCAATTCTTACACATTTAGAACGACATGATGGTGAGTAAATAATGCCAGAAATTTCGAACCCTCTAAACTTAAAAGTGATTACGAATAGCTATTTATGAATGTAACATGATTCAATTCGATTCTTTTATTTGTATAGCGCTTTTCACAATATATGTTGTTTCAAAGCAGCTTTACAGAAAATGCATGTCTACATTACAACTTAGAGTGAATAATCATGAATATGATTATGAATAGCGAAATAAGTACCAGTACTTTTTAGGGTAAACTTATTTTATCAGAGATTCTTGAAGCAACACTACTATTGCTCATACTTGAACGCACGTCCTGATTTTGCAGAGTTAGACACGTTCCTAGCTGTATCAACATATTTTGTTGATCCTGGAACAACATTCCTGTCTGAAAATGTTGTCCTAACCATATCCCTACCCCTAAATCTACCCCTACCTACTATCCCTAAAATGAGAGGGAAAGTATAGGTGAATAACACTGATGTACTCTGGTTAGCCTAAACTTGACATAAACCGTAAACCTGTCCCTCAAATCTGATTGGTTGATTGAAATGTTGTTCCAGGAACAGGTGAAATTAAATGTAAACATCACATTTGCTTTTATACTTTCTTAGTCTTTAAGCAACTTTGAAGTTATGTTAAACAAATGGGAAAATCCATAAGCTGTTATTCAACACTGTATATCTTCATTTTCCACCCTTAACCGGGATGTAGACTCTATATTCAGAATGTATTACAAGAGCAACATGATCAACAACAAGCGCAGTGAACATCCCGGGGCTAGAGAAACTGAAACGAGTGCAATAATTACATAAAACCACAGGGACAAACAGATATTTAAGCAGGTTTGTTTTCCCTGGGATGGCAATTACCGCAGAATAATGATAACCAGGGCTTCCTCATAAAGGCAGTGATTGGGAAAGGGCAAGAGCTTGTTTCCATTGGAATAAACACTGTACTTAATATTACTTAATGTAGCAGAGAAAATCTATTTAAGAATGTTAAACATACCCATACGCTGGAAGGTGAAAGAAAACCTGTTGAAATACTTTACAAATTGCTGAATCATTCTGTGATAAATGCCATCGTGAGGAACAGCGTCCCAGGAAAATTTGGTGCTCAGTTATTAACAATGGTACTTATTGGAATCAATGTTGAAAACAGTTATTATTTTTGTGGAAACTGGATTCTTCGTTGAATAGAAAGTTCAAAAGCATTTATTTGACTGACTTTATTTGATAATACTGTAATATTATTAATGTATTTACAGTCAATTCACTGTCAATTTCATGCATCCTTGCTTAACAAAATAACTACTTAACCCAAACTTTTGAATGGTAATGTATCACGGTTTCACAAAATATTAAGCAGCACAACCATTTTCTACATTGATAATGAGAAAATGTTTCTTGAGCATCAAATCAGCATATTAGAATGATTTCTGAAGGATCATATGACACTGAAGACTGGAGTAATGATGATGAAAATTCAGATTTGCATCAGAGAAATAAATTACATTTTTTTATATATAAAATAGTAATAATATTTAAAAAAATATCACTGTTATATCACACAAATAAATGCAGCATTTGTGAGTGTACTGTAAGAGACTCCTTTCAAAATAATGTAATTAATTATTACAAACTTTTGATTGTTTAGGTCATTTTTTCCTGGATCTCCAGTTCTTACAGGCCTCCAGATGGTGTACTTATGGCATCTACCAGCAGGGGGCTAACCAAACCCTGCTAACCTGAAACTGACCCCTTGAAAAAAAGCTGCCCGGAGGTGTTCCCAAGCTGAACGCCAAGTGAACCGACAGGCCTGAAAGGGTCTCTGTAATTACTGCCGCGCCTCCCACCTGTCCCGCTTCACCTGTCCTTCCTTCAGTGTTGTTAATTGCTATTTCCTCACAGCACCCCAGGTAAGGCCCTGAAACCGTGTTTAGCTGACTCTGAGTGTCAGTGGCCATTTGAAAAAGCTGTTACTACAAGCCTCTTGTGGGACTGACGCATTCTCGGAAGCCAAATGACTGACCTTTACACCACACTGTTTGATGAGATCAAAAAGACTGTATGATCGTTAATATCCTAAAATCTGTTCTGTGCTCAGCAGAACGCTGGCGGCAGAAAAATATACTGTACTTTTTATGAGCTGGTGCGCATATGACTTAATTACGCTGCATTTGAATATGAATACTCTGAAGATGAGATTCTCTTGTTGCCGGGTTTGACTGTGATTTAATGGGCTGTATTAAACTTTTATAGTTTTAGCTTAGGTTTTTAAAATCGGAGGAATTTAGATTTCTCTTGCAAATTGGAGCTAAGAAAGTTTTGAACTAGGTATAAAGTTAATTTGAACTAACATGTGCTAACAATGAACAATACTTCTACATCTTTTATTAATCTTGATGTTAATTTCAACATTTATTAATAAATTAAGATCGAATTAAGTTACATTATTATTTTAAGGTGTCATTGTTGCAGTGTAATTATACATTTAATACTGAGTAAAATCAATTAACAACATGTACTTAGGGTTTGGTTTAGGATGAGTCAGATTATGCATAATTTACTGTTATTACGAAAGAAAGAAAGCAAGCAAACAGGGCAACATGAGGGTGAGTAAACTGACAGAATTGTCATTTTTAGGTGATCTATCCCTTTAAGTAATTAATTATTGCACAAAATGTAAGTATTTAAGACAAAAACTTACAACAATTTGGCCAGTAACATGTATGAAGTGTTTTGAAGTTTTTCATTCTTACATTTTCTGTCAAGCGAGATGCTACTGCCTCTTAACAGAAAACCATCTTATTATGGAAGATCCGATTTCAACCATTTCTGCAGAAATATCTTTGAGGCATCTATTGCATCTATTGTGTAAGCAGTACTAACTGTAGTTGAAAGAACACTCAGTCATTCTATCTCAACAATACGACTTCCCACAATACACACAAATATAGTTTATTTCTCCCTAGTCAGATGTTTAATGTCTGTACTGAAAGATTCCCCTCATGCGACAAATCATAAAGATTTGACGTCAGGCAAACTGTGTCAACTCCAGCAATAGTTCCTCCTCGGATGTGCTGAGGGAAACAACTGGGAGATTGATAAAGACTATTCACTTTTTCAGATCATTTAAAGATATACAGCAGCACAAAAATGAAAACTCATCATTTACTCACCCTAATGTCATTCCAAACCCTGAAGGACTTTCTTTCTTACAAGAAACAATAAAAAAAGGGACGTTAAAGTAGTCCATTCACATGATTGTGCTCTGCAGTGATTCAAGGCTTCTGAAGTTGCGAACAGACTGAAATTTCATTCAACCGCATCTGTTCATTCACAAACTTGCTTTGATCCAGAAGACGCACAGCACACATGGATTCAGTGCATGTGCTACACTTCAAAAGTATTAAGTCAGTAAGATTATTTTAAAAGAAATGTAAGGAAGCATTCAATTAATCAAAAGTGAGAGTAAAGACATTCATAATGTTACAAAAGATTCTATTTAAAATAAATGCTGTTCTTTTGAACTTTTTATTCATCAAAGAACCCTGGGAAACAAATGTATCATGGTTTCCACAGGAATATTAAGCACAACTGTTTTCAACATTGATAAAAAAAAAAAAAAATGTTTTTTGAGCAGCAAATTAGCCTATTAGAATGATTTCTGAAGGATCATGTGACACTGAAGACTGAAGTCACAGGAATAAATGACAAAATTTCTTCTTTTGTTTTCTAGCAAGAAAGCCATACGAGTCTGGAGAGACTTGAGAATGAGCAAATCATCACATCTTTTTAGGCTAGATTTTTAGTTACAGTGCAACTAAATTGAATTCTCAAGATAAATCTCACCTGAAAGCCTCCTTCTTCTTTGTATTGTAGGAAGGCATTGGTGGTTCCCTTCTTGGCCATGCGAATCCTTGCCTGTCGCACTTTCTGTAAAACAAAAGAGCATTTATCTGAATCGATCGTGTAAGCATTTGTTTCAAAAACAACTGCAGTGACTCAGGTGTAATGATGCCGTGATGCGGTTTAGTTACATCATGGTTTGTTCAATGCTATTTGACCTTTTGACTACTTTATTGTGAAAAAAACAAAACAAAACAGAGAGATGGGATAATTAACTTGTAAATTTAGAACATAATTAAATATTTTTGACAAAAGTAAAAGAAGACGACGGACTAGGGGTGTTTCTAGGCTTTAAAACTTTTTTTTAATGCTCTGTACAGCACTTTGGCGCAACTTTGTTGTTTTTAAATGTGCTATAGAAATAAAATTTGACTTGACTTGACAACCCTATTCCTTAATAACTGTTTTACTGTGTATCAAGTGCTGAGGAAGCCTCCGGAGCTGAAATTCAGATATGGTAATGGCCGTTTGGTTTTCAATAAGAGCAGAGCAGGCTCTCAGAAAGGAGGAGTGAAGAGAAACCAAATCCTTTATCGAACCGTTCCAAACACTCTGAGAAAAGAGGTGATGCTGCAGTGTATATTATGAGAAAATTATAGCGTTTTTTGACCTTGGATACATGTACACCTATTGTAGGAGACCTCCAAAACAAAATTAGGAACCTTTAAAATGACCACTTAAAAAAACAATAGAAGAATATCCCGAACATATCTATATCGGGATGAAGAGAAGTTCTTTAGTACCTGCTGTGCTCTCATCTTGTCAGCTCTCTGGTTCTGATGGTAGATCCGGCTGAAGTTAGACACAATGACGGGTACAGGGAGGGCGATAACCAGCACACCACTGAGAGAGCAGATAGAGCCGAAGATCTTTCCAGCGATGGTGTTCGGAACCATGTCTCCATACCTACAACAAACACCAACGTCAGTCAAACACTTAACAGCTCTGTCTGTCTGTGTGTGTGAAAGAGAGAGAATGACAATTTGTGTGAATATGATTACGCTGATTTAATGACCAGCGCTTGCTTGGAATCTATCTTGCAGTCACATTTATTGCAATTGTGTAAATTAGTTTGGAAAAGTGCGTGTGCATTTCAATTTACAAGGCTCCAAAGCTCATCTCTGAGGCCCCCGGGGGCTCTAAAAGTCCACTAGCACAACACATTACATATATCTAACAGCAGAATACACCACCACAGAACTGCAGAATGCTATTAAGGTGATGTGTTTCTCACAAACACTCTCACACACACACACACACACACACACACACACACACACCACAGTACTGCAGCAGCCGTGATCACCACTGTCCTCCTACACACTGGACGAGGGTTAACTCATTTACAGGGGTGGTCATGGTATATCATGGATATAACCCATAAATCTCTTGGAAGGGCATAGTATGATATTACTCTTGCACATTTTTACAGTATGCATACTGTGCACAATTTGCACAGTTTATATAGGCATGCAACAGTGTGCAGTTTGCAACCAGAACTCACTGTGAAATATTGTATTCCACAATTTAGTGCGATCCATTTGACTTTGTATTTCCAGTGTGAAGAATGAACTAGAAACCTTTCTTGGCTTTTATTTGATCTGTTTGTTAAATGTTTGAACACATTTTCACTCAAAATATGATTACAAATTCATACATGCTGACTTAAACTTACGTAGTCATTGGGACCAGTGCAGTGTACTACTGTTGCATCCTGCACACAGTATACTGTTTCACATACCTTTTTTAATTGTGTACTAATCAGAATGAGTCATAAGGCGGCACTTGCTGAATTCAGAATTACTAACTACTCCTAATATTCATTCCATATTAAGAGAAGTATGTGCTTTCAAAATCAGACAGAGATCAAGAGTTGAGCTTTTATTTGTCAATGTCAAAACATTGCAGAAGTATTTTTTTTTTTTCTTAAAGTTTAGATTCAATAAATGCAATTTTGGACTGGGAACTGCTGAGTTCTGAAAGTTTATATTTATATTTTCACAGCAAGTAAATCAAAATGTGAAAAAAGTGCAGCCCACTACACCAATAACATCCATAACGGCATAGAATTTGGGGACGGTGAGGCATGAAACAGTCACAATTATTCAGAACTTTACATGGAGACAGCAACACTTTTAAAAAGTAATTTTCTGATGTTTGTGAAAGGTCCCTGGTGCGATACACATTTCTCTGACGTACATTCAGCATTTTGGATCAGTCACTGACAACACAACGAGAGAGAGAAAGAGAGAGCGAATCATCATACGGCACATTCACATCATGTTCCATCCCGTCACAGAAGACCGATCTGCAGGTGGCGTAAATTAAACCAATATTTGTTTTTAAAGTGGTGTTGATGTTCTGCACTTATATCCTGTACATGTTTACAGAATCAACAGACCGAAACTGTCAGAACACTTTCCTTCTACAAAACAGACAATATGCAAATCAAAACCTGGATACGTTTTCCTGAGCTGGGAAATAAAAAAAGATGAAAATTTTATCCACTCAAGGCTGTGCATTACAATGACTTAAACAAATTATGAATTTAAGAACGTATTCTCGTCCATTTAATAAGTGTCGAATTGGCGACACCCACTGGATTTGAATGAGTCAAAGAAATTTAATTTCTTAATTTAATAATTAGTTTTTCTAATTATATTTTATAACAATATGAAGCCACTAAAGGAACAAGGGGATGGAAAAAAAATATTGGATGGGAGAAAAAAATATTTCAATACTCAAATGTTTTGCATTTCCAAAGAAACTTTGCATTCCTCAAGACATTTGCCTTCACTTGCACATGCACTTGTTTATTGGGGAAAAACAAAACATTTTCGAGAGCAAGTAAAGGCATTAAAATACATTTTCATCTCATATATTTTCCATTACCATGTCCCTTTAGGGACTATGAATAAATAAATTATAAATAATTAATTATTTAAAATTTATTAGATTAAATTTCAAATTTAAGTCAATTTAACTTGAATAATTATGCTTATTTATTATTTATAACACATTATTCTTACTCACAAATCTCATTTATGCTCATGTTAAATGCAAAAATAGCCAATAGTCATGTCACCAATCACAATGCAAGAACGTGGCCAAATTTTTTTTTTCAAACATATTTCTTACTGTCTCTCCAGAGATCAAAAACAAGAAATCATCTCTCCTCAGAAAGCCTCCAGTAAAAGCAGTCACATTCAGGTCTGTCACATGAATCAGACCAGGGCTCTCTATTATGTTTAATTGACACATCAGGCTAATATGGGATTTCTCATACGAGCCTGATCAGATGAGAGACTCAAACACACACACTCTTCCAGCATCCCTCATTTGTCAGCTCCTCAGAGTTTGTGCACTCCCGGGATTACTCCACATCGGCCCGTGCGCTTAATTTGGTTTCCGACTGGTAAACGTCCACATTTCGGCATCGCCAGATGGCCCCGGGTGCGTAAGGAGGGCAGGAAACGGATATTGATTTGTGCACTGACAATGTCTATCCCTCTGGTGGTTCTTGGTTTTCTTAATCTTTGAATGTTCATTCTGTTGTTTATAATTGCTATTCAGATGTAAGGCAGAGATCAGTGGCTAGTGAGGAAGTTTTACTAAGTACAAGAGCAAAAGCTACATGATGAGGATATGGTTGATCACTTTAATCTGGAACATGAAACCATTAAACTGCTACATAAACAGGAAAAGTTGCTCGAAAAGGACAGGTAATGTAAGGCATTCAGACATTATCCAGGAGAGCTCTCTATCCCTTTAATTTTCCCGTAATAGAAAGTCTTAGACAGACGTCCCCTGGGCGAGAATGAGGCTGCCTGGCCTAGATGCCGGTCTGGAAAGGGGTCAAGGAGGTTTGCCAGAAGTTCACGGAGAACATTGAGCAGAAACAGGACGGAAGATTAAACGGCGAGGACATGCACGGAAAAGATCAGAGGAAAAACAGCAAACGGTTGTTTTTGCGTCTGCTGATGCTTCAGTTTTTCCTCTCCTCCTGGGGATCCAGCACCGGGACGTCACCACTTACACTCTCTCTCTCGTGGAAATCTTGCTGGAGACAAAAGGGACGATTAGGTACAGAAGGAGAGAATTTAGAGAGCCCAAAATACAGCTTCCTCAAACATGTCTATTTTTGCCCTTGTGAATCTGATACAATCCTGTTTCCCCGGCCTTGAAACATGACATCCCTTTAAACTCAGCAAAACTCAGCTATGAATAGCTGTGGTTGTTGCAATCCCAATTAGGAACGCATCATCCTAAAGTCCTTCACTGCATGAAGAGCACACCATCACATAACACACAAGGCAACGTGCAGAAATGACTGCTAATATTCTGTTTACTGCATATGGAAACACTTATTAAACATTACAACAAGCTAAGCAAGGTCTTCAGGTTACGCTACAGTCAGGTAAGTTTTTATCAGGTTTGGAGATAAACTCCTCAGGAGAGTGGCCATTCAGGATCGGAGTTGCCCATCCCTGTTCCTTATGAAGTGGATCAATTTATGTTATTGAAAGAATTTTTTTTTTTATGAATTAGCATATTGTGCATTTCTACAATGGTATCAACAATGAAATCTTTTGAATGATGCTATGTTCACACCACTAGGTGTCAGCATCCACGACAACTACCAGTACAGCGTAACGCAAGCAAAACATTACTTGCTAATTGGTAACACAATACTTTGATAGCATTAGCATATAGTTAAACAATTGCTGAATGAGTACAGCAATATAAACATTTAACATATATCTGCTCTCAAACAAAGTTCATGCACCACGTCACCATGATAGTAACCCTCCAAAAAAAAAAACAACATAACAGAAACTCTAATAAACTAGCATAACAAAACATACTTTTAGCATTTACTCTCCCTTTTGAGTGCCATGGCAAAGCATGCTAGGAAATAGAAATCCCAGCCCAATTTCAGTCAAATTTAAGTTTGTCTAAATTAAAAGAAACAAGTTCATTAAGCTCAAAACAATGTGTACTTAAAATGTGTCCGTTTTGTGAACTCAAAAAAGAAAGTTCTAAAGATACAAACGTTAATTTGATTGAACGTATTTGTTTAATTTAAGTTTGCCCTACACAAAACAATGAATTATTTTAAGCATTTACAGTGTTTTACAGTGTAACAAGAGGCTAAATTGGAGCTTTATATGCTTTTTACTTCTGCCGATTAGATTTAGGCTTCAAAATGAATAAGTTATCTTGATGAACAAATGTGTAAGAATCATAACTTGTCACCGAGCTTATTTTCTGCAATAATGGGTTTTTGTCGAGGGAACCAGGGTGATGCAAACTTCCAGGCTGGCCTACAAAAATACGTCATCACTGCAGTACTCTAGTCCTGATTCTTTTGTCACATTGGAAATGAAAGCTCAGGTAAAACAATATACCATGGGATACAGTATTCTGAGTGGTGTGCTCTGCTGTATACTGCACATTTACCAAATGCAGCATGTATTTCATGCATACAAAACATTTGCATACTATGCATAGTAGAATGGTAGTATGCTATTCTGAACATAGCCAGACAAACGTACCACAACGTGGCCAGCAGTGGGAGGTCAAGGGTTAACCGCTGAACGGGTAGTTTTCATCTGTTAATGGAAATCAAGGAGGCTTGTGGACAGATTACATGTGGAAACACCGCTTCATGGATTTCAGCACTGCCAATTATTTTTTTTTTTTACATTTCACTAGACATCAATCTCCTTTCTTTTTACAACCCTCACCCATCTAGACCTCTCTTCAAGTCCCTTCTGTAGCTAGTGTGTGTTTGTGTCCACACACAAGTTTCAATACAAATACCCACCTCTGATTGAATATCCAGCTGTTCTACTGATGGAATCGATGTTCTAACAGCATGCAAATTCTGAAGCTAAAGCTTCAAACTGAAGCAGGGCTAACAGTTGATGTGTCACTGTTGTGTTTGCTACTTAATTCTTAATTGAAGTGTCAGTTGTTGTTAAGTACATGCAAAATAGATTCAAATAAAGGAGTGGTCAGAACTAACCAAGGAGGTCTATATCTGGGGAGAATTATCCACATTCCTATTCATCTCAATGTCTTGCTCTTGCAGTACTGGAAGTTTCTGATTTGAATTTTGCTGTCATTGCACAAAAGTGTTCCACATACAGGTAACATGGAAAATATATGTACATTGTATGCTTTTAAGACTCTCCAAAACATTACTTTGATAATAGTAGCATGGAAATATATTAATGAAACTATAAATTATGTTTTGCAGTTAAAATGTTTTCTAAGCAACATTTAAATAGCAAACCTTGTAATAATAATCAGAATGCAAATCTATATTTCAATGGCTGCCAATAAAGAAATGTGCTGAATTCTGAACAGCATACTACTCTTACTATATTTACAATATCTTTCTAGCAATATCTAGAAATAGTAAGAGTAATATGTGAGTATGCACACTCCACTTTTGCAATGCTTTTTGCCTCCAAAATGTTGCCGTTACAACATCTGCCAGTAGGGGCTAACTTAAAGACTCCTCCATGAAATCAAAACTTTTGTTTTTTGGCTTTTAGTGTGAATATGTTAGCCTTAAGGTTATCTATAAGCTAGTCTGCTCCAAAACATTGACAAAATTCACATTCAAAAGATAAAAGCTATCACAACTGACAGTCTCTCACTTCCACCAACATGGATCTTTGATTTTGATGACATCACTCTGCACTTCTCATCAGATTTTTTCCCGCCCTCCTACACTATAAAAAGACGCTGAAGCTGCGGCTGAAATTACTATTTTATGAATGATGAATGGCACATACTGCACTATATGGGATAGGGATCATAGTGCACAATATGGGATAGGGATTTACAGACAGTGTAAATAGGTTTTCAATAGGGGTGAATGAAGTCTGTTTTTGTGTTTGTGTCACGCAAACCGCCACAGTGCACACACAGTCTGCTCCGGTCCAGAGACACGGCGGCACAGAGCTGATCATGTGTGCGAGTTGGCGCAGACCACAAAACTTATCGGACCCATTTGAATTCTACACAGAAAACTATACATTTTAAAGCAACATGGAGGAGATTAGGAGGAGAGACAGCATTAGAAATAGCACTGACGAGTAGAAGAGATAACACCGTTAATAATACACATCCTCAGCATGATTATGTTCACTGTTTTACTTTGATAATAGTTTTATATTAAATCTAAAAGGGGAATCTATTAGACTGTGGCTGTCATAAGCTGTCAAACACGGCTGTACCGAGCTCAACGGCTCTGGCCGGGCTGTGATATAAATGAAACGCTATCGGCTATTTCAAAAAAGGGGAGGGACTGATCGACATGTCCCGCCCTGACTTCCTGTTTCAGTGGAAATTACGTCAACACCTTGAAAATTGCTGCGTTTCAAGGCACTTCAGTGGGCCTTTAACAATGCTAACCAGCCAAACCCTATAGTCTCAGCCTGAGACGTCACACCCACAGATCCTTGGCTGAACGTGATCCATCATTTTTTGGGAGTTTTGAAGTCGTCATCTGATTGGTTGATTTCCCCCTCATGGAAGAAGAAAGCCGTTGTGTTTACAACAACATGTGACAATGAGCGATTATCAGGATCAACTAATCGCTGGATTTTCAAAAGTACGTGAAGTTCACAATCACTAAACGAAATCACAATCACTAAATCACCATGATTAATGGAAAGTTCAAAAGAACAATGTTTAATTGAAATATAAATATTTTTAAACATTATAAATTTCTTTACTGTTAACTTAATGCTTCCTTGCTGAATAATTTTTAAACATTTCTTTAAAAAACAGCTAATACTTTATTTCACTTTAGACATTCTACTAACTATAAATAACTTTGCAAATACATGTCAACTAGCAGTCATTAGAGTATTAGTTAATATCTTAATAACTTAATATCTGCTGACACTTTATTTTGATGCTCCCTACAGACATTCTACTGACTATCAGTACTTTGCAAGTACGTCAACTTGAAATTCGACTAACTCGAACCCTAACAGCTATCCCTAACCTAAAGTCTAAAGTGGACCATATAAATAAAGTGTAACCAAAAAACAACTTTAAACTGTATTGTATACTCACTATAAAAATGTAAACCAATCTCCATGACTTAAGATTTGTTTCCTCCCAGGATATTTCCAGGTTTTCCATATTCACGGGAACCCGGATATTTACAAATACGGCAACTTTCACATACCTTTGATGTTTCGATTCCATAGGCAATACATAAACATCAAGTAATGAACATTATGGCAACCAAACAGCAAGATAACGGCCATGTTGACAAAGCACAGACCATGTTAGCTTGACACAGACATTTTAAATGTACATCAAATATTCACGAGGAGGCCGCATACAATTACAAACTCAGTATTTGCCGGGATGTGCGTGTACCGTAAACTCTGAAAGACTCTCTGATTAAACATAACACTTCATTTAGTTTCACTTCACGACTGAATACATCAGCTGTCGGGCATGACAGCTAAACACAGCAAAACAGAAATGGATTTGTTTTGACTCGGCCAACGATTACGCCTGACAGTCCCGATTATTGAGCACCAGTCTTCCACAGCTGACAAGTTCTCGCTAAGCGACCCACTGATGTGTCCAAAATTGCCACTTGACATGCCAAACGTTTCAGTTCAAAAGCCGATCTCTCAAATCCTTCCCGGTCAGATTTAATCACATTTAAGTAATTACTGATTCAATTATGAATGGGCAACTGTCAGCGTGTGCTGAAAATTAAATGAGGTGTTGAAGTTTCCACACAGCGAGCTAATATCATTAATCATCTCTGCTTAGCAACACCTGGTCACCATGAGCATGCTGAACACTCACAGACCCTGTGTATCATTCACCGCTGCATGGACAGATCGCCTTCAAATAAATGAGATGTGATCATGTGCCTTTTGTCTCTATGATTATTTAAAACGTGTAACCGCATCAGTACTTATGTCAATTTCCGAGAAAAGAAATGATATTTTGGAAATCCAGTCTATAGTTAGAACCAGTCGAGGATATTGAATGGATTATCGCATCATGAATAATGAGTTTTGTGTACACTGCCATTTAAAAAAAATTGAACTACCTTAATTAAGATGCTTTTGAAATAATAATTCAAACTGTATTGAAGGAGTCCATATATGTGGAAGCCTATTTACACCTCACAATTGCAACTTTCTC
>CM060623.1:29982623-29985123 GCA_030578275.1 Meda fulgida
TTCTTAACAAACACAGTGATATCATCTGCATATGCTGTCAGCTTAATTTCATTATAGATACTGCTACCTATACATATACCAGACACATTTTTCCTAAATAAACACAACAAAGGTTCAACTGCTATTGCATATAACTGGCCAGACAACGGACAACCCTGTCTGATTCCCCTTTGCATTTGTATTGGTAGACTTAAACCTCCTCCAATTTTTACTAAACATGAAGCATTTGTGTACAAAGTCCTAATCCAGGAAAGAAACCCATCACCACAACCAAAAACTCTTAATACTTTAAATAAATACTCATGATCTACACGATCAAAAGCCTTCTCTTGGTCTAAAGATAGAAGACCTAAATTGATACCATTTAATTTACAATAATCTAGTAAATCTCTTACTAGATAAATGTTATCATAAATAGATCTATTTGTAATACAGTATGATTGATCTTTATGAATGATATCACCCAAAACACACTTCAATCTATTAACCAAAACTTTCGCCAGAATTTTATAGTCAGTAGTGAGAATGGAAACGGGTCTCCAGTTCTTTATGAGACTTATGTCTCCTTTTTTGGGAATAAGAACAAGGACAGCCCTCTGACAGCTCCTGGGAAGATTCTGCTCCTCATAGCATTTCTGTACAACTTCATAAAAGTCTTTACCTATGATTCCCCACATGACTTTATAGAATTCCCCCGGCAGTCCATCAATACCTGATGCACGACCAGGCTTCAACTGTTGTACAGCTTCAGTCAATTCTTGAAAAGAAAAAACACTGTCCAAACTTGCACGTTGTTTTCCATTAAGAGTCGGAAGTTGTTCAAACAAGTCCGATGTACTCTGCAAATCACACTTTTCAGCTCTAAATAGTTCTGAATAAAAGTCCACAGCAATTTTCCTCATGTTTTTTGGGTCAGATGTTTTAGACCCATCTGGGAATGTCAGACAATGCATTACACTCTGTTTTTTTGAGACTTTTTCAAGATTAAAAAAATATGTAGTTGGAGCATCCATATCATGGACTGACAAAAAACGTGACCTTATAAGTGCTCCCTTAGCTTGCACTTGCAGTAGCGAGTTAAGCGTATTCTTTCTCTCACATAGGTTCTCAACCACCACAGAGTTTGATTGCAGTACCATATTAGATGTAATCTTTACTATTTCCTTTTCTAAATCATTGATTTTATTCTTAATCTGTGTTGTAGAAAACGAAGAAAACTGTTGACAGAAAATTCTAATTTGTGTTTTTCCCAATTCCCACCACTGAATTAGGTTTTCATATTCATCTTTCTGTGAAACCCAAGACCCCCAAAAGTATTTGAATCTTTCAATGAAATCTTTCTCCTGTAACAAACGTACATTCAATTTCCAGTAAGGACTTTTGCACTGAGTCTGTGACAAAGACAAATCGCAAGTAACAAAATGATGGTCCGAAAAACAACATGGTACAATGTTCGCAGCCACAATCCTGTTATTAGTTTTTTTATCAACATAAAATCTATCTAATCTAGCTGCACTTATTCTCTCTTGTGAAATTTTTATCCAAGTGTATTGTTTAACTTTTAAATTCCTCTCTCTCCACACATCCAACAAATCATTTTGAAAAATAATTTTTTTTAGTAAAGCAGGCGATTCAAAATCTGGTTCAGTATTATTCCTGTCTAAAGTAAAATCAACTGTGCTATTCCAGTCTCCTCCTAATATTAGAAAATCATCTGCGTTCACATTTTTCAAATATTCACTCAGTTTTTTAAATAGAATTAATCTATCTGCACTTCTGTTTGGAGCATAAATATTAACAAATATGAAATTATGTTCATCAATTTTTGTTTTTACAACAAGAAGGCGTCCTTTTTCTAATTCTACTTTTGACACTAAATCTACATTGAGGTAAGGTGAAAACAGTATGGCTACGCCAGCACTTAAATTTGTTCCATGGCTTAAAGAGTAACTGCCCTCCCAACACAATCCCCAATCTGTCTCATTGCTCTCATCACTATGAGTTTCTTGTAAAAAAGTTACATGCGATTCTTTAAGCTTAAGGAACTCAGTTAATAAGCCTTGTTTTTCTCTATTCCTCGCACCATTAATGTTTAAAGTACTAACTCTTAAAGTTTGCATGTTAAAAAAGGGGAGGAGAAACAGTAATGAAAAAAGACAGAGAGAGAAATATATAAGAGCAGAACCCATAACCATGTGAACCTATTTATTCTTTTTCTTTCCTTTTAGACTTTTACGAACTACTGTAGCCAGTTTTTTCAAGCGAAATCTTTTTTGTTTTGATACGACATCACATCCTACACTTTTCTGAACACTCATAACTGACCTCAAGAATTTGACGGCATCAGGAAAAAACTTCAGAACATCAACCTTCTGTCCTTTTGTTTGATCCAAAAAGTCATTAAACTCTTCCGCAGTATACAAGTCTCCAGATGACTGACTCCACTCAAACTCAGAAACTTCTGAACAACTGTCACTATCACATCTTGATTCATCAACAC
>CM060623.1:30612623-30810123 GCA_030578275.1 Meda fulgida
ATCGGCGAGCTCATCAACAAGGACGTACCAGCTACAGCGAACAAACTGAGGGAAGTTGCCAAAGATCGCCGGGAATGGAGAAATCATCAATCGGCTGTAATCAAACCTACCCTGATTACAGCCGATTGATGATGATGATTATATTATATTATATTATATTATATTATATTATATTATATTATATTATATTATATTATATTATATTATATACATGTGATTTGTCTCAGAGGCTCACTTTAGAGAAATAAAAAGACACAGAAATGTGTCACTAGTTGCCATTCAGTAAGCGTTGAGTTACAAAATGAATGTGGATAACTGCTCAGATCATTTGATCAAAGAATTGGATGAAAAATGTTTGAGTTTATATTGAGATCTTGGACTTTTGATTGCAGATTTTGATGTCTTGGCAAATCTGAGCACAATTTGAGACATTGAGATCTCTCCTGATTCTCTTGAGGAGACACATGTAAGTCACTCCATTTAATCTTATTTATTGGGAGATTCAATTAAAGAGATTGTCATTTGTGATGCTTTCTGTGGGATCACATTCCATGAACTGCACTACAAAAAAAAAACGTCCTTGCTTTTCTTAATGGGAGATTAATAGGTAGAATGATAGTCTCAGTCTCCATTCACTTTCATTGCATCTTTTTTCCAATGAAATAAAAGTTACCGGTGACCAATTCTGTCACTCTACCTCCGTTTGTGTTTCATGAAAGAAACTGGGGAACGACATGAGTAACAAATATTTTTGTTTGTTTAGGTACAAATATTTTTTAAAAATCCCTTAATTCATTTACAATCTCTTAAACCAAGTCTGACATAATTGTGAGAATTTAGTTTTTCAGGAAAACAAGAAAAATGCAGAGTAAGACTTTATTTATTTATTTAATTTTTTCACCAAAATGTACTTTTGTTTTAATAATAATAATAATTTGTTACATTAATATAACGCTTTACATGAAAGGGGGAATCTCCTCAACCACCACCAATGTGCAGCATCACCTGGATGATGCGACGGCAGCCATACTGCACCAGAACGCCCACCACACAGCAGCTTACTGGTGGAGAGGAGACAGAGATGAAGACAATCACTATATATGTATGGGGATGATTAGGAGGCCATAATGGGCAGAGGCCAAGGGGCAAATTTGGCAATTTGGGGATTTTTAATGACCACAGAGAGTCAGGACCTCAGTTTACCATCTCATCCGAAGGACAGTGCTTTTTGACAGTAGTGTCCCCGTCCCTATACTGGGGCGTTAGTTTTATTAATCAAAGTCCATAAAACATGCCTGCCCTGCTGAACAAACCATCTTATCTCAGCATAAATGGTTTATGAGCTGGTTTACAGATTTTCTTGCTGGCTGACCAGGAAGTTTCGCTGGTTAAGCTAGTTAAGAAGCCTAATGGGGACACAATAATGATGACGAGCGTCCAAAACACAACATATGCTGGTGTTTTCAGCAGGGTTGATATGAATTAAACAGGCCTCTGAGAAATCCATACTTAAATTAGTTCTCTGACATTAAAACACGAGGACAACCGAACTAAACCCAACTAAAACCTCTCGGAGACAAGAAGGAATATTTCAGCATTTATGAGCACATCTCCACTTTCAGGTTCAGACCTCACATTTTTCGGTTGTCAGCTCTCCAGTTTTGGAGAATCAGCAGCACACACTTAAAAAACAAGTGCGTTTCTCTGAACAGGATGGAACTCATGCATAAAACGCCAATGCCATTCCAGACACAACTGGATTTGTCCTCCTAAACCCCATGTAATGGAAACAGACCTGCTGTCTGCAGGTGGAAACATGGTTAACCGCCGCTTAGTTATAATCATCATACTCAAAGCCACCTGCTGTCAGCCACTCTTGTGTAATTACTATGGGTTATTTGTAATCTTTGATTTCATACAGTACTTCCTGATCTTTCTGCAGATGATTGTTTCATGCTTTTTTTGTCTTTTTTTTATGTATTTATTTTATCACTTTTAGCAATGTTTCTCAACCGGTGGGTCGCGACCTAACAGTGGTCACGGCTTAATATTCATGGGAAAAATGTGAGTCCCATGGCCAAACCAGTTGAGAACCACTGGCCTTCAGTACTTTAAAAGGGCCTTGCACAAGATAATTTTGTACTTTTTATGCCAGGGCAAGATGATTCAGGTTGTGAAAAAAAAATATGTTGGCACATGTATTGTAGAATAAATATCTTTTTACATCAATCTGGACACTTCATGTCCTTAATCCTTAATTTCATTTACGTCACTAGGATTAATTCATGTTTCATGACTTTTCAACCAACATGTTTATGTAATAAACTAAACAAAAGGATTCTCTCAGGTCAGAACGCAACACAATGCTATATTGTCGATCTTACGAATAATCCATCGACGCAGCACAAGCTTCCACTAGACAGATTCTTGTTTCCAATGAATCATTTGATTTACACGTTGTAGTCCTCATGGGGCTTCGTAATAGAACGTCCGAGCTTTCCACGAATCACAGTGACATGTAAGAAATAGGTTTTTGGGTGTTGGGTCGACAACTGCTCAAAGCTACTCAGAAAATAGCCGAGCGGCTCAGTCACCCACGGTGGAAGGAATTTATGAGAGGACGATCGCTTTCACTGTTCCATGAGAAACAAATAGATCTGGACCACCGACTGGGAATTTTGACAACCGCATTTTTTAGAATACAAGTGAGCTTTACAAGAGAAAAACTCTCTGCTATTGTTATTCTAGTTCTCATTCAACATATTTGTCTGGTTTCCCATTAAAAAGAAAAGTTTCTTGAAGCGCATTGTCTTTATTTGTATTGCTCATTTTAAACATAGAAGTCTCTCAATTTAAGTTGGAAAAGTCAAAAGCAGTATCAAGTGAACGTCTTTCAAAAGAGCAAGACAAAATATACAAGTCTTAAAGGGATAGTTCACCCA
The DNA here is from genome assembly GCA_030578275.1 of Meda fulgida. NCBI lineage: Eukaryota > Metazoa > Chordata > Actinopteri > Cypriniformes > Leuciscidae > Meda > Meda fulgida. Next base: position 30,615,566 of record CM060623.1, read on the forward strand.
TTAATGTAGATTCTGTCATCATTTACTCACCCTCATGTCCTTCTAAACCTGTATGACTTTCATTCTTCTGTGGAACACATATTATCTTATGCAATTCAGCTTTTTTAAGTCATGTTAATGTTGTTTTTTTTAAGGACTCGTTCACCACAAAATTAAAAAAGGTTACTCACCCTTGCGCCGTTCCAAACGTTGATTTTCTATGAAACACAAAATGCTTTTGTTTTCAAATGGTGTGTGTGTGTGTGTTCCAGGGAAACCCTTCATTATGGGGACAAAATTTCCCCACAAAGATGGCAATATCCAAAACACTTTTTTTGGTCAGAAGGTTTTCTGTAATGGTAGATCCAATGGTTCAGATCTGACTGTTCTGCAATCTGACTTCTGACCTGTAATGCTGCCTGAATCATAATCATACACTGTTCATTGGTCAGAAATGAAACATTACTGAAAATGAAGTTCTTAATAAGACATTATTTTCTTCTAGATCTGCTGTACAGCCGATACAAACTCACATTATTTTCCTGTTATGACTGTAAAGCTGCTTTGAAACAATCTGTATAGTAAAAAGCTCTAAATAAATAAAGGTGACTTGACTTGTGTGTGTGCGTGTGTGTGTGGACTGGACTGGTCCCAGCTGCACCAGGTCATGGCACCAACTCGGATAAGACTCAAACTCCTCCAGGCGATTTGTCCCAGCCTGTTGCCATATGCATCCCCCACGTTCCTTAGGGTCTGTCCCACATGGTGCCGTAGTGGCATGCAGACTCAGAGATTGTAAAGGACACGCTGGCTTCTCTGGTCATGCTGATATTTGTGTCGCCTGCTGACAGTTGGCCTCGCACACGCACACACAGTGTCATTGTGTCAGGCCGGTGATGCAGACCGACAGAGCTTCACTACGCATCTGGCATCAAGGTGGGTGAGAGAGAATTCAAAGCACCTTAGACGTCCACAAAGACTGTCCTTCCAGGTTAAATGTGGCAGACATGAACTGTGTTCAGAATGAAATACTCGCATACTGCTTATGTGTCCACCCACATTGTGTTTGGGTCATGGGTGTAGTAAAGAGTTTACACACTTACTACATACTGCTGTCTCCTCTTATAAATCACTACTTTATACTGGTTCACAGTGTACATACTGAAGGAATACAGTAGTTAAAGTGCTAGTATGCTCTTTCCATACACACACCCATAAAGAAAAGTGTAGTATGAAAATCATTAACGACAAAAACAAAACAAAACATTCTTGCATTTCCCCCAGCCTGCTCTTGCCCTGTTCTGAGTCTGGCTCATTACAACTGTATGCAACACTGCATTATTTAGCAATCCTAAACAATACAATAAGTGTTTTCTTTTTGTTCTTGTTTTGTTTCTTCCACTTGACATCCCATGGAAAATACAGAGACCTTGAGAGCTATAGTGGTTTGTAAGTATGGCGGGAGCTACGGCTGTCTGGATCAGTCTTTGTGAAAGCAAGCGCAAGTACAATACACTCTGTCATCAGCTTTTTCTGCTCAATGTCAAAAGCACTTGTTCAGCTGGCTACATTTCCACAAATCGAAATTGATTTTGTGTGTACCATGCCGTTGCCATGACGAAAGCAGCTAAAGAAAAGCAGAGTTTTGATTTCCTTTTTTTTTCTATTTCTAATATAAAAAAAATGAATACCCAGCACTGCTCTGAGTCTTGCATATATTGCACGCATGATGAATGCATCCACTTGTTCTCGCAGGACATCTGCAAACATTCGATACCCCCCGCAGCATATTGATTCCTCATTGTTTCCTCTTTTCACGATTTCACAAACTGTTATCTCCACATCTGCGTGTTTGTGAGCATTGCTGAGATTAAGCCCACCCAGAGGCCGCCACTTCCAATACGCTGTGGTTTGTTTCCAGGCCACTTTTACTGTAGGACAAATATAAACAGGAATTAATTTCCCCCTGCAGACCACTGCTAGATTCAGTCACTGATTAGTCACTCGCTTGTCCTCGCCTGCTTTTATTACATTAATGACAAGGGAATTAATTTTGTTTTATTGCGTTGATGAAACAAGAACATTAATTAATCAGGCATTCAGAGAACAGAGCAAGTGTGTTTAGATCCATAGAGAGCACTGGGACAGGTCATTTGGACTCACAAACTATGTAGTGATTTTTTTTTTTTTTTTTTTTTTGCTGCCAAAGCCGACAGAGGTTAGATGTTTTGCAATGCGATCTCAGTCTGAACAGTCATTTCAGATGCTGTACAAAATGTTCGGTCCGCCGTCCCATAGCGCAAAGTCACATGATTTTTTTGGCCCTGTTTATATCTGGTATTATGATGCGCGTTGGTCAATCGGATTACAAGTAGACGACACCAAATTCAGGTGTAAAACGGTTTGAGCTTGCCCACTTTCCACCACTTCCAGAGGTAGTTGAAAACACATTCGATTGCTTCGTAGTGTAAACGCTCATGTGGACGAATGTGTCAAAAAAGACGTCTACTCTCCGCCTACTGACCTGATGAGTGAACATTATTGGAAGTGCACTAGACAGACAGGATTTAAACTTTGTCGGCTGGAGATCCAAGTTTGGTTTAAAGACGATAAACGTACCAAGCACAATGTTCTCTCAACATTCCTGATTTCTAACACACACTCACAGCGTTCGGCTTGCGGCTGTCAGAGCAGACACTAAAGCTGATGCTCTCGTGTGTTTTTCCGTCGTCTCCGGGCACATTCATATATGAATTGCTTGAGGTTATTTTGTCCATTTGGATCGAAATATCGGAAAAAAACATTTCCCGCCATAGACCCTCCCATCGAAGAAATCAGGACAGAAGTGATTGAAAGTGGACAAAAGAGACGGATTAAAACACCAGGTGTAAACAGGAATGTGTCTCCCTCGTCTACTTGTGATCCGATCGACCAAAACGTATCTTAATACTAGTTGTGAACTAGAATTTCTTCGGTATATGTCCCTTCGTCATAATTTATGCTCATGTTTTTTTTTTTTTTTTTTATCAGATAAAAAGGCATTACATTCAGTGAATCTGGAATTCAAACCCAAATTGCATTTCTCATCCCCAGGCAACATGCAGAGGAAAGTTGGGAAAAGCTTGTAGACAAAATGTCTCTGTAAGGGTCGTCTAGGACAGGCCTTCGTCCAACACTGAGCTGTTGTCTCATCTGTAAGTGACAAAATTCAGATGCTGCGACATGTTGTTTATGTGCTGAGCAGCACGGCAGAGGCAGCAGGCGTGACACAAACTTTTGATTTATTAAACAAGTCGCCTTGCCATGGCTACAAATTTCCCTGACATTACAAAAAAAACTGGGGACTGTCGCCTGGCACGGCATATCGAAGAATTTCAACAGGATGCAGAAGTGAGGACAAACACAGAGGTGCATTCACTTCTCCTGCGAACTGCACTATAGATCAAACAATAGATAAAAGCTGGACGTGGCGACACAACACAATGCACTCACAAAAAACAGGCTATATGTAATGTACAGTACTGTATAATGCACACAATTCTAATTTGATTTTTTATTTGAAAACAATACGACATTCTGTTTCTGCTATATTCTATTAATATAATAATAGTTATGTAAAAAAAATACTGTAATAAATCAGACCAAAGAGCATGAAGGAAAATAATAATAATATGTATTATTATATTATATTATATTAACCATAATATTTGGTATTTCATATTTTGTGGTTATATTTCATATGTGTTTAATAAATAATATTTATTTAATATACATATTTATTTTTATCAATATTTATCATTTTGATTTCTAATTTAATAATAATTATTAATATAAATAATATAGCAAATAAATCAATTGTAGTAAATAGTGAATGAATAAGTTTTATTTCATTAATAAATGTTTGCCTGTAAAACAAATTACAAAACATTAGCTGCGACCGAAATCATATACTGCATAGTGCCTTTGATATCCCACAATCCTGTGCGTTCCATTCCACGACAGTTGAGCTAAAAAATAAAGATGGCGTCTCAAAGTTGCAGATGATTTGCAAACCACCAATAATATCAATGGTCTTATTAAATCATTGAAGTGGCGATCAGCACGAGGAGTTTGTCCTGCAGAGATCAGTGTTCACTATTTACTGCAGCTCTCGCGTAAATCTCTGGAACAGAGTGGGTTCATTCCCACGTGTGGGATTAAACACAGAGAGAATCATTTACTGTTTTACACACCTGTCACTGCACAAATCTGCTGAGCGGGTTTAAATCTCAAGAAATGTGAGAAACTTGGTGCATTTTATTTGTGAATGTGCAGTATGTTTATCATCAACGGTGTACATATCCCTAGCAGTGATATTTTAGTGTCATTGACATACTATTTTATATATTTTGATTTGGTTTATTTTTGAGTGTTCTGTTTTTATTTTAATATTAGTTAAAGTTTTAGTAGGCAAATTTTGCTGTGTTTTGTCATTTATATTAGTTACATTTTTATTCGGTTTTTATGACATTTAATTTTATTTTTAGTTATTTTAGTGTATATCAAATTAAAATACATTAAAATGTTGCTTTAGCAACTAGCTGAAATAAAATAAGTTAGAATTGAATTATTTGAATTCTTTTTTTCTTTCTTTTTTGTATTTTCCATCAATGTCCCAACAGTACATCAAGTTCAACTTAATAAAAAATTGAAATATTTCATAGCTAAAATAAAAAGCTTATATATATATATATATGTGTGTGTTGTCCTAAGACAAGAACGGTATTGTTCAAAATTCATATATAACTGATGAAAGGTTTTTATCCACTTCATCGACTACTGTATTTATTTCTTTATTTTTGCTGTTACCGTTTCTTTTTTTTAAGTATTAAGTAACAAAATTTGTATATGGTTGTAGTTATAGTTAACTATAATAACCTTGCTCCGCCGGATGCCGGCACTTTTACATAATGTTCTAGAGTCTCTGTAGCCCCGCCCTTTTTCAGCTCTTCGCTCGTTGTGTTCTGTCTTCCGGCTTGTATTACAAGGGAAGATCTTACAGATTTATGAATGAACCGCTCCTTTACAAAATCTTCCTGGTCCACAGATATTTGTCATGACATCCACTTCAAACATTACAATGCTCATGATAACTTTTGTTAACTCTACAATAAGTAAATCCACTTCACCAGCTAATTACTTTTCGACAGTGATCCCGTAGAAATATACAGATCTACCGCAAAAAAGTTCTAAAGATGGCTGCTGCTTCCCAACATCCGGTAACATTCTATTGCAAGTTTTTTGCTAGGGCATAGTTTGGTATACTAATGATCTGAAATTTGTCTGACTTCAGAAGCTGTAAGACAGCAGAGGAGCGAGCGGCACTTGTCACAGCACCCGAGGGTCCACACAGAACCCCCCTCAGATGGACGAAAGGACGTTTCCGCTCTGATCAGCCCAGTCATGATTGTGGCGGGACTCTTATCAAGGGCCCTGGCACCTCACGTTTCCAGCTCACTGCAGCTGAAGACAGGCGAGGAACATGCACACTGCGGGAAGAGTTATCGTCCAATGAATGCTGGAGGAGAAAGGGCAGATAGATTGCTGTTGTCACTTCTTTTTCATTTATTTACCCTTGGCCCTTATCAGGCTTGCCATGCAAACACGGGCGTTCAAATACCACTGTGTCACAATTAGAATCAGGAAGGGCTCTTGTAATGGGAAATGAGAAATCGGCAAAGTTGAAAGTTGGGACAGAAAAGACCCGCTCCGCTCCTCTAATAATCACTTGAGACGGGATTTACTGCTGCTGGATGGCGTCTATGAGAAGAATTCAAGAATAATGTCTTATTCGGAAATAATCTGAAGATGATATTTAATTAAATATAGATTAAATGTCATTATCTACTCGCGGGCGTTCATGCATGTTTCATGCAAAATGCACGAATGATAGTATTAAACAACTTATTACTATTCAAGAGTACAAAGCTGTCAGCAAATTATGTGCTTTTGAATTAATTTGTCAGGCAAGTTAAAGCTCTAAATTGTTTCCCGTGTCAGAACACCATATTTTGGTATCATGTCTATTCATGCTTTTCTCTGTACTGAAAAATAAATAAAAGAAATTGCACATCTGATTACCAGCCATCAAAACAAATAATAATAATCATATCTTTTTTCTACAGTCTACAATGTATTAATTAATCAATAATTATTTATTTATTAATAACTGTATTTTTATTATTAATAATAATAATTATTATTGTCTTATTGATTGGCCTTATTAAAGATGCATTTGCATCACAGGTTTTTTTTCAGTGTTTAAGTATAGACTCAACAAAGTAAAATGTGTCTCTTGTTTGATTTTCTGTGGACTTTCTTTCTTTTTTTTTCTTTTTTTAAGAAAATAACCTTTTCCAGAGAAAATGTCATCAGCTACTATGTTTCATACATGTATATAAATATAAAAATAACATTTTGATTAACTATTTTCTATTGTAATAATAAAAAATAAATGTAATGTAAAAATAAATATTATTGTTTGTAATAATAATAGTACATTTTTCTACAAACAAAAATTCATTAATGAAATTAATAGTATGTATGTAAATAAACTGTTGCCATATATAAAACTGTTAATAACAGTTCAAAACACAGAATCAGATATTTTTTGTACGTCATGGAGCAATTTCGTCATTATATATTGTCCTTAACATTTGGTGTGGAATATTTCAAGCTGTCAGCTTTTTACTGTTTTAATATTTCTTTGTTATTTGGCTATTAAAAAGTAACTTATTTTAACTTCATCGGTCAAATCCTCGGTTTACTTTACTATCCACTCATTTACTAGTTCTCGCTCTGGAAATATGTGGAAATTTTAAGTGGGCTTTTTAAAGCTGATCTGCTAACATACTTTCTACATAGTGTTTAATTATCTCAACAGAGTATAGCATGTTTTTTTGTTTGATATTCTGCGGATAGCAGAGGGATTTTAGGATTTTTTAAAAGAACACTCCCCTTTTTTTGGAAATAGAAATTTTCCAACACCCCAGAGTTAAACAGTTGAGTTTTACCGTTTTTAAATCCATTCAGCCGATCTCCGGGTCTGGCGGTAACTTTTAGCATAGCTTAGCATAGATCATTGAATCTGATTAGACCGTTAGCATCACTCTCAAAAAAATGTGATATTGTTCCTATTTAAAACTTGACTCTTCTGTAGTTACATCGTGTACTAAGACCGACGGAAAAAGCTATGCTAAAAGTGCTACCGCCAGACCCGGAGATCGGCTGAATGGATTCAAAAACGGTAAAACTGTTTAACTCTACGGGAGTTGGAAAATGAGCCTATTTCCAAAAAAAAATGGAGTGTTCCTTTAAAAAGAAAAGGGAGAAAAGGCCTTTTCTTTCAGGATAAAGGTTGCTTTGCCTCAGGAGACTTAATCAGCTGTTTATTGGTGACTGGTTTCATTGGATTGGTTTCTTATTGAGAAAAACTGTGCAGAAGCTCCCGAAAGGTCTAACTTTGCCCTCCATTTAATCAGATTTTTGTAAAAGAGAAACTCTTTGTGAACTCGTTGGTTGTATTTCTCTCCTTCAGGCTGTTCATATATGTAAATCTAAACTAATAGTCTGGTTATGAATGCATGAAACCATTAATACTTTTCCTGTGGAATACGGCGTGCCAATTAAGCGCTATATCCTGATATGAGTGAATTGACTCATTAGTTCGGTTTAAAACAGTCTTATTCATGGTGTGTCAGAGCAGGATGGGAGCAGATATTTGCAAATTACTCATTCCCTAGAATTCTGGGATATGCATTGGCTCCACATGCTTATTCGGAGATAATGCAGCCGGGTAAATTATACATCCACTCATAGACTAAGGCCTTTTCTGTGCTGCGAAGCCCCGCTCAATTCCGCTGACCAAGCGTCTAATGTATATTGTTATTCAAGCTCATTGGCCGGCTCTAACAACTATGAAAATGCCTTCTTGCCCATCAAAAGCTTCAAAGGTCTCTTATGTGCCAAAGCCACCTTCCTCTCTTCAGACAGTATTCAAATCTGACCTGTGAGCAGCATGCATAAATCTCAGCTGGAAAACTGCACAGAAGGGAAGCGTTTGCACAGCACAGCCTCGTCTTTATGTGTGTATGTGTGCGGCGCGTGAGGGGTTTTAATAGTTAGCGCGTGTGGATTTAGAAGTCTATTTGTTTGCTCGATTAGTTTGGCATAAAGTATTTCCATGGCTCTCTTGATTTCATTTACTCTAATTACCGTCCAGCGACAGGCTCAGGGAAGCTTGAAATATCAAGGCCATGGCAGACCAAACAAATGAGCTGATTAATGGGTTATTCGGCCTGCTATTCAGATCTCGTGGGCAGTCGGAAAAAATCATTCTTTCTGCTATATGAGGGTGGATCTCACGGAAACTTGACATTTCAGCTTAAAATCAAAAGAAATATTTTATAGGTAAATAGAGCATATTTTTTAGACCATTAGGACTGTGTTTTGTAGACCATTAGGTGTGCATGTGCAATCGCTAATAAATATTTGTATCTATTCAGGTATTTAATTTAATTTTCCTGCTGTAAACCAACTGAATGCTATTCTTCTCAAGCCCCGCCCACAGTGAAATTTGATTGGTCATGCTTTACTTTCCAGTTACAGATACAATCTCCAGATACAATGTCCTACCTGCCCTTTCAGCGTATGTACTTTCATATCTCTGCACCTGCTCATGTACACATGACATGTCATCAGAGTTAGACAGACGTCAGTCACCGAGCGCGGCAACCAAACAGCAGCCGCCTTTTACAGTTCCTCCTGAACCAAAACAGCCAGCTTATGATAGTTCGTGTCATAACTACCATCATTTGGAAGAGATAAACCCGTGACGTTATACTCCGAGTGGTTCGTGACTTGAATTTATGTGTTTCTATGTCAACACTATCAACGTTGAAATGATCTGCAGCAGTCAGCTGGAACAGGTCAGAGCTCTTTAAGTTATGTTCATTATTATTGTAATGTTATGTGCTTTGAAACGCCGTCTCTTGTGGCGCTTTCGCTTGCTCCTGGTTGTCCGTGTTCATGTGTTTTGAAGGAGGCGTGTCTTCGGAGAAGCTCTGAAGGGAGGGCGGGATCTTTTCAAAGCTAGCTCGCTATTGCTGGAAAATTCCCTCTACCCTTCCTTTTAACTATCATGCAATTAATATCACAGTGCAAGATAATCAAGTGTGTAATCAATTTTGGCGTGATGTTTCCAAACAGGTTTCCTGAACACTCCCCATCTGCCATCGATCGGAGAAAGAAACAAATGAAGGAAGAAAGTATTTGACCACACATTTATTTTCAGTTCCCAGTGCTGCTTTTGGCTTTGTCTTGATGCTGCATCACTGGAGCAAAATAAGGAAGCTGTGAAAAGGTTGAATCAGCATTTCTAAAGAAGCAACGTTTTCTGGGGAGGTGGCCAAGGTCTGAATGGAAGTCACATCTTGTTTGTCACTTGTGAAATATTGAACGGGCGAAAGATTGAAGCCCTTTCGTTCCCTCTTCCTCTCACAAAATGAAAAGAAAATAGTTGATCTTCAGCAAATATGACTTGTGACTTCCGGCCATCAGACAGGCTATTAATCATTGATCAAACAAAACTCACTGTGGATGTTTTTATGAGTGTTGTTTAACTTTTCATCTCTCTGTCTTCTTGACTCTGGAACTATCTGGAACACTTAGCATGTTCAGAAGTGCAGATGTAATTCTGTTATTCGCTGACAAAACACTGCACAGTATCAAGAGACTTTTTCTGTTTTAATGATGTCATACCCTGGCAGGGGGAAATAGTAGCACAAGCTTGATGATTGTTAGAATAAAATCTTCTATATGATTATATGTAACCAGAAAAAGCATTGTTTAATCAGATCACTGATTAAGAAACACCAGCTGCAGTCTTAAGCCTCCATTACACAGATGATCCTCCTCGATAATCATTGAACCGTGGACATTTAACCTACATTTTCTTCATGTCTTATTTCAGTCTTTTTATTTTTTATTTTCCTGAATTGCTGATTTATTTTGTTGTGCTTGTCCATAACAAAGGGATGATTAAATTACTTTGATATATATATATATATATATATATATATATATATATATATATATATATATATATATATATATATATATATATATATATATATATATATATATATTTACCATAGTACTTTTTTTAAGAGTAAAATCTTCAGTGTGACACTAAATGTATCCCAAGATCCCAAGAGGTGCTAAAAAGATTAGATTAGATAGATAGAAAGATTAGACCAAATAGTATTATTCGGGCTCAAAGCCATTATAATAATCTTGCACCAGAGCTCACAATCTTCTCTAAAATATGCTATTTTAATCATTTTCAAATTAATTAAACACATAGTAAGAATTATACACATATTAAGAATTTTTATTTGCGCATGTAGACCACTTTTTTTAAAACAAATTTTACGGTCACACTTACGATTAATGTCCAATTCTCACTATTAACTAACTATTAACTACGACTTTTTCCTCAATAAACTCCTAATTACTGCTTGTTAATAGTTAGTACGGAAGTTTTTAAGTTTAGGTATTGGGTAGGATTAAGGAATGTAGAATATGATCAATCAAAATAAGGCATAATTATGTGTTTTATAAGTAATTTGAAAGATAATAAGCAACTATTGGATCCTAAAGTGTAACCGATTTTACTTATGTTCGAGTCCTAAATTGATTTATAGGTCTGCACAGAAATGAACGTTTAAAGCAAAGGTCAAAGACCCGATGCAGGTCATGACCTTTAAAAGAGGTTTATAAGGAGAAACACAATCCGGAGTTGTAATATACAGCAGCATCCACAGTTTCCTAGCAACGTTTTCCCAGACTTTTTTTAACATTTAAAGGGTATTTCCACTTCATGCTTTTTTACTAATCGGATAGTAGTAAGTAAATCCGATCCGATAGCGACTGGATCAATGAAAGCACATGAATGTCCACAAGAGAGATGGCTGTAACTGCAGGATATATTTTGAACAGTATGTGCCAAACAGATGTGGATACCAGCGCTGACAAACCAGAGGGTGGCGATGCAGCAGTGCATTGTGGGATCAGACGGGTTCAGAGAGGACTCTGTTTACAGCACTTAAGAGGTGGCCAGCACTTCCTCCTTGTTTTAATGAATAAGGTGAGTGTTTTTATGATGGTGGAGAACAGTGAGGATAAAAGTGGTATCGTAAATGCAAATCGCAAATCATAAAAGTTTAAAGTTGGAAGTTGAAGGGCTGGTCTGAACGCGAGGGAGATTAAGAGAGATTAAAACTGCGTAATACCTGGCATCATGCTACTGGATGGCTCTCCGTGAGCCGCGACAGGAAAGGTGACTTTAGCTGAGAAAAGAGTCGAGCTGTCCGGCACCTCCAAGGAAGTGTTTGTCCTGAAGTGATTGACCATCTTTCTTCATTTAACAGTTATGTGTTATAAGAAGAAAGATGGTATGTTGACACTAAGTTAAACTGATTGTATTTTTTAGAAATTTTAAGATTGTTGTACCTGATGTAACCATGATGCAATGAGATTCCAGATTGGTGTTTTTTGTGTTTTGGAGCTTTACAGATGTTGTCACTGTAGAAAACAGCTGCATAAACACGCTTCTTATTTTGTCCTGTAGAAAATTGTTGAACTTTTGAGGAAGTTATCGCATGCGTTTCTTCACCAAATAATCCTGAAGTAATTTATCACTGTTTCCATTTTTTTTTTCAGCATTCAGTGTTTTCAGCATTGATGATAACAATAAGAAATGTTTCTTGAGCAGAAAATCAGCATATTAGAATGATTTCTGAAGGATCATGTGACTCTGAAGACTGGAATAAATTGCTTTTTAAAATGTATTAAAATAGAAAACACTTACTTTAAAATGTAACAATATTTTACAATCAATCAATATTTTTTCTAATATTTAATGTCTCAATATGCAATGAATTAAAAAAATAGGGACTGTACCTTTAATTTCTATCATAAAACAATTTAACTTGAGTTTTAATATAGTGAAGGTAAGTGTCATTAGTGTTTTAGACATCTTTTATCAAATAATAAATAAACAGAATTAAACAAATTATAATTTTTGTATAAAACATGTTCTAATTTGCATTTAACCTCAGTATTGATTTTTCTATTAACTCACTGCACCTTATTTTGTATTCTACTAAAAAGCAACAGCATACAGGTTTGCAACGGCTTCATGAATTTGGTTTTCTGACATAAACTAGATGTTTTTGCAGGTCAGCCTCAATAAATGATTATTTTGGTCTTATTTTGGTTTTAATAGTAGGCTACTCAGGAACACTTTTAGGTCAAGGAAAAAAAAATCCCCTTGATATGACCCCTTAGAGATGAAAATGAATAACCTGTTTTGGTGTTAAAAGTACAAGTTGACCTGAGGGGAAAACTAAAATAAATAATACATATATATGATATAACCCCTTTAAAGAGCATAAAAGCGAAGGGGATATGAGTGATCTCAGTATGCCACGGCACAAACTGCCTCGGAGATAGACACCATGTTGTGTTATAGTTTCCATAAACCACACATGCTCAACAAAGTGATTTCCTGCTGGCAAAAATCAATAGTACTCCTGTTATGTTTACACCACGGCAGCAGACAGACATGGCCAGATCAAGTCTGAAAACAATCTCGTCTGCTTCGTTTCATCTTCGCTGATGGACAACAGAGCTCACCTGCTCCCCAGAAAAAGAGCAAACCTCACCTCAGGTCATGCATCGGGAAGAGTGTGTCCTGCTCAATGTGTTGCGTGCACGCGTTCGTCAGGCGGACCAGTCTTTGTGGGAAAAATATGAAGTCCTACCAATTGCCTTGTAAATACAATGTTGAACATTGCCACGGCTCCATTTATTTTTAGAAATTGTGCACGGTTCATGTATCACGGTTAGCACACCAGCCAAAATATTTCCATTCTTTATATGACGGAAATTTCCAATTTAATAAGCAAGTTCTGTGAATGAAAGTCGCAGTGTTAGGGAGAATAATCTCTGGTTTAACGGCATGTAACATCTGTAATATTATGTATTAATCTGTGATCTCTAACCTAACATGTTTGCACATACTGTATTTATCTGGAGCAGGGGCTTCAGCTGAACCCTGAAAATACCGTTCAAAAGTTTGGGGTCTGTCAAATTAAATTTGAATACTCTTAATCAGCAAGGATGCATTTCATTTATCAAAAAGTGACAGTAAAGACATTTAATGTTTGCAAAGATTTTTCAAATAAATGCTGTTTTCAACATTGATAATAAGAAATGTTTCATGAGCAGCAAATCATTCAAATGATTTCTTAAGGATCATGTGACACTGAAGACACTGAAAATTCAGCTTTGATCACAAGAATAAATAACATTTTTGAAAAATTCACATAGAAAACAGTTTAAATTGTAATCATATTTTACAATATTACTGTTAAGACATTTTCAAAACCTTACCAACCCTAAACTTTAGATCAGTAGTGTATTTACTGTTTAAATTTATTAAAAGCTATTTAGTTTAGGTATTTTTAGTTTTCTTTAAGACAGTATTTTTAAGAAATGAAAAGAACATGGCAATCCATCAATACTTTTCTAATGGTGATTTTTCACATTTTTTCATATTTTTATGTATACATCTATTTAGGCAACTATACATTTATCTTTTAAAAAATAAATAAAACATTATTGGACTAAAAGTTAAAATGGATGCTGTCTGTGCCCTTTTATCCTTTAATTTCTATCATAAAACATAAAACACACAGTATAAGACATAACAACATTAAAAGCTTGATTTTCACCACAGGGGGACTATAAGCTTGTAAGCTTAAAAGTAGCTTACCCAACTCTTAACATGCTCCTATATTCTAGCTTTAATAATCGACCCCTGTTTTACGAAAGAAATATGTGAAATTTCTTAATTTGTGACAGCGACAAACATCGAAACGTGCAATGAAATGAAAAGACACTCTCTGGGAACTGAAAATGCCCCGCAGTGCCAGTTTCGGTAGGCACATATGACCCCATTTGACTGTTTGTAACCACAATAACTGTGATGTATTGTATTTATGCCCTCATGTTACTGTATTGTTTCCAGCCACCTTTGCTGAACTGGAGCGCAACGGCGGCCAACCGTCGTGAGTGCAGTACCAGAGGCCCGACCCTGACGGGACCTCTGTCAAAGGCTTCAATAGGATAGTCAGCTAAAGACCCCCAGTCGCCACCCAACACGGCCCTGATGACTCCAATTAAGGCGGCCCGACGTGACAAAGAAAAATGAGTGTTTTGGCGGGGAGCCGTAATTGCGTGGATACGACCCATTACCTGCCCTTCCCAGGTGTAATTATTAAGCCAGTGGTGCCGAACAAATGAGTGGAGTACAAACCTGGAGGCGTCTCTGCTCCAGACCAACAGCTGCGAAAGCCCAACCTCTGCGACTGCTGGAGGTCCCTAAGCCAGACAGATCCACAGCCGCTCCTCACTTACACCAGGTAGAACATTTCAGCTCACCAACATTCCTCAAACATGTGTACGTGTGATTCAGAGAACAAACGTATACAAAAAAAGTGCGTACGCCTCTTTTCCAGATGTGAAATTTATAAATCGCAAATGATCTTGAAATTGTGCGCCGGTGAATGGTTTCAGAGCTCCGCCTTGTAAACGCATCCGATTAATGTCATGACCATACAACAGAGCCAGTCAACGTCCAAAAGCTTTTCTTGGGTTTGCGAGCGTATTTCCAAATCCCTGCAGATCTCCGACAGGAAAAGTTTTAATGATTTAGTGATTTTAATGCCAAGCAGGGTTTTGCAGAGTTCAAGACTTGGCTCCCTTTTCATTCATAAATCAGAATTTGACTGTAAACTCCACAGATGAAGTTGAATTGGAATTGGCAGGAAGGGCCAGGTATTGAGTAACATAGCTAATGCATTCTGGGATGTTAGGTGTCCTTCCACTGTGTCTTGTAAGACCTATAAAAGTGTCAAGCCAACATTTAAACATTCTATCCATCACCTGTCTGTATCTCTGTAATTAAATCATTTCATCATTTCATTTATTTATAAAGCACAAATAAACACAACAGAAGTTGATCACTGTGCTGTACAAAAGAAGAAGTATAAAACAAACCACACACAATACAGTTTTGTGTAAATACAGGGATCACTCGAAGCGGTTTTTAGGGGCCAAGCACCGAAGGTGCGGAGGCACCTATTGTATCTGTTCCGGTTCTTATTAGGGGCCAAGCACCACTAAGTGGCAAAAAGACTGAGCAGCAGCATTGGTTTTCAGCGTGAATGCCGTGAAAAACACACAAAACACATCTAAAACGGGAAAGAGCTTTGCGATTGACTGTACAACTAGATTTGACCAGAAATCTGAGGTACTGCAAAAAGCTACAGAACAGACTATATTCTGCATAATTGGATGTTTTTAAATAAACACTGACAAAAAACTATACAAGTTTTAGGTCTGGACGATATGATGATATACAGTGACTGTGCATGACTGTGCTAGCTCCTCCTCTACCTGCTGCTGCTGCATATTTAACAGAGAGGAAGAAACGGAGTAGCCCATAGGCTACCGACAGCAAAGAAATGTATTCTATAGGCTAGATTATTTTTAAGATCTATTTTTTACAGGCTGTATGCATGCAAAGCCAAAGCGCAATGAAATAAAGCAATTTATGATTTCGGGCGTTTACATAGGCTATTGTTTGTCCAGTTTCATATTTGCTCAGTGACAGTCATCATTACATTCGGGGCTTGACTCAAAACATTCGGGGCTGAAGCCCCGGCAAAATCGGCTGGCGACGCCCCTGGCTTAGATTTAAATTCATGTACAGACGTTGCAGACCTCACAGATAAAGGAAGACTATTCCATATCCGACCGGCCACTGAAAACGCACGATCACCTCGCAACTTCAATCTTGATCTTGGGAGGATCGCAAGCATCTTGTTGACTTTTTCACATTTACAAGATCTGACAGATAGAATGGTGCCAGACCATTCAAAGCCTTAAAAACTAGCAACAAAATGTTAAATTCAACTCTATAACACACTGGCAACCAATTTAGAGACAATAAAATCGGAGTAATGTGTTCTTGTCTACGAACCCCAGTTAAAAAATCTATCTATCTATCCATCTATCCATCTATTTATCCATCCATCCATCCATCCATCCATCCATCCATCCATCCATCCATCTTCATCGCTTGTCCTTTGTTGGGTCACGGTTGTTTAATTATTTATTTAAAGCACATCAAATCACCATTAAGCAGCCTGACTCTTACATTACATCTCCATTTACAATGACCATCGACATTTTATATTTCCTATCAAGTAAATACGTTTACTTTTATGGTGTCTTTCTTGCAAACTGACTATAAATCCCCATCCATGTTTGCATGTATTGTAAACAGAAGGTCCTACATTCTTCTGAAGAGCTCCTTTTGTGTGAAAGAAAGTATTACGGCTTTAAAACCACATGAGGAGGAGTAAATGATGACAATCATGTCATTTCTTTTAATAGCTCTGTTAGCAAACACAAACAATGCTAGACAGAGGCTTTTGTTAGAAAGGCTTCAGATATTATAATGCACATACTGTCGAAATTCATGTTTAGTTGTTCTAAACATCATCAGTGTGCATCCTCAGTTCTTGTTGGCATGTTTATGTTGTTTAGTGACTTCGGATATTGAGACTGCCTGCGAGTGCCGTCACAGAGCGCCACATCTGTCTCGCAGCCAAACCCGGTCTCTATTGTATCCGTGAGCCCAGAAAACTGCTGTTTGCTTCTGCTCTCCATCTGTAAAAGGTGTCCAGTTTCATTGTACCTGCTGCTGTTGTTGGATTTGAGCCCATCCCAGCATATAAAAAGGCATTAACTTAAGCACTATTCTCCTATTCTCACTGTTCTCCATTGGACAGAGACCAATGTCTTTTATTTGTATTATCCGATGCAATTTCTCGCCCCTCATATGTTTGGCCCGTATGTTATGGAAGTGTTTTTTTTTTTTTTTTTTTAATCTCCTTAATCATTTTACAGAGCTGCTGTAGGAAGACAGGGACATATATTTGAGGCGAATGGCGAGTGTAACTTAAGGTGATGCTATCCATTATAGTGGGCGGCCCGCAGAAGATATATGGCAACAATAGCAGCACTGCAGCTTAGGGCCAAACCCAGAGAGGCTATATTTAAAATAAAGGTTATTTTATATATAAGTAAAGAACACTTAGCACACTCACTATTTCTCCCTGGAGACTATTGATGCAAATAGCAAGTGATGGGCAGCACCAGGAAACAACATTATCTGTTATCTCGTGTTGGGCTTGTGCATTTTACTTGGCAGACTGCATTACATGCTTGTCGTACAGTTTTTATCAACTGAACTGTATTGTAAGCATCACATGCTTGTCGTACAGTTTTTATCAACTGAACTGTATTGTATGCATGTAATATGCACATAATGAAAGTTAGCAATAGGTCAGAATGGTTGATAAATCATCCAACAAAGAGGGTTAGTGAGGTTGACTAGTGTTTTTTTTTAGCAGCAAGGATGAATTTACAGATGCAATTTCTCAGAAAGGTATAAAAAGTGTATGATCGGTGTCTGATGTGTGTAACACATAACCGGCTTTTTTTTTATTTTATTTTTTTATAAAACAAAGCCATTGAAGTGCATTTTTAGTGTTACTTTAGTATCGTTTATATTATATTATAATTTTCATTCAATGTTTAATCAGCTTTTATATTTTACATTTTCATTTTCTTTTTTAGTATAAGTAGTTTTTAGTAATTTTGTGCTTTTGTCATTTTTATGCATTTTTAACTTTATTTTAATCTTAGTAAATTAAAAACTTCAACTATTTCGTTTAATATTTAATTTAATTTAATTTAATTACCAAAAATGATCTATTGCATTGCTACAAAAATAAACTTTTTGGAACCTTTTAAAAAAAAAGTGCATCTTCCATAAAAAAGTATGTAATTACATAAACGTGTTAGCACCAACAGCTGTTAAGGACACTATAGTGAAAAGTGTTTGATGTGAATATAAGACCATTGCCTTTTGAAACAGAAGTTTTTTGTCATCTGTAATCTAGTTGTGATTCCGCAATCATTCCGACTGTAAATAAACCAAGAACAAAAAAAAACATCACAGGCTTTTGCTGGCGAACCATTTCCTTCACACTGCACTGACAGCTCACACACTTTCATTTTCCGCTGTTGAGACATGCAGTAAAACATCAACTTTATATCCCCGCTCTTCTTTTTTTTTACACAAGTTGAAAAATTGGGCTGTTTCCATAGTAAGTGAGAGTTTCCCTCATGACCCACATCAGCGCTCTGAAACGCATCTTTTGACATCAGTCCAACGTCTACTTTTAAGGCAGATATTTCTTTGTAAAGCTTTGTAAATGTTTGATACCACTTGGTACCAAATTTGATTCGGCATCTTATACCCCCGATGAATAAGGCCATAAATTATAAAACATGACTTTTCTTTTGATATTTTGAAATAAAAGAGTAATGATGAGTTTTGTAAACATACTCTAATATTCAGAATTCAAAACTCGTTCCTAATCCGCAGAGAACATTTATTTATAAGCTTCAAAAATGTGTCTTGTTCAGAAACTGTCATAGTAATGATCGCATGAGCTGGTTAACATATGACTGGCCATTTCAACACACAGTATCAACAGCTATTCAGTATTCCTAAACAGTACTTTGTCTGTTTTTTGGAAGAAATTAATACTTTTATTCAGAAAGAATGCATTCAATTGATCAAACTTGACAGTAAAGACATGTATAATATTAGAGAAAATTTCTATTTCAAATAAATGCTGATCTTTTGAACTATATAAAATTTAAAAGAAAATTATAATTCACAATATTACTGTTTTGATAGTATTTTTGATCAAATAAATGCAGCCCTGATGGGCAAAAGAGGCTTCCTTCAAAAACATTTAAATATCTCACTGACCCTAAACTTTTAAATGGTATTCAATAAATATTTTTCAAATGATGTGCAAATAATGTGGTCTTTCAATAAATGTTCTCCATACGCTGAATACACTACGACCTGCACTGGCACCCATGAAGCCGATGGAGTGAGCGTGAACCCCAGCTGTGATCCTCTCTATATCGGGTCAAAGGTGACGTGATGCGTGTTCTGCACAGGAAGCAGACCCTGGGGATTCTGATCCAGGGTCAGTGGAAGATCTTCAACAGAGCAGTGAGGTGTGTGTGCATGTGTGTATGCACAAACACACATCTAATACCCCTCACATCTGTTCAGCGACAGAAGAAGAGCTCGCCGTAATCTCACACCTGCTGCGGGACGACGCGCAAGGCACACACAGCTGCTGAGGATCAGTGATGCCACCAACACACCCACACACTTAGTTTACTTAGCTATCTAAATGGGGACATTCCATAGACGTAATGGTTTTTATACTGTAATGCACACTCCCCTTACACTAACCCGACCCCTAAACCTGCCCAAACACAAAACTTTCTGCCTTTTTTAATTTTTAGAAAACTTTTAATTACTTTATTTTTATACCAGATTTACAAATGAGGACGTCCCTAAAGGGAGGTTTTTGGAGATTTAGGTTTTGATCTATCTGGGTACAAATTTGAACCCAAAATATAGTTAAGTATGTACACACACACTCTGTCTGTCTGTCTATCTACCTATCCATCTAGATCTATCTATCTATCTATCTATCTATTTATCTATTGATCGTCAACAATTTGGGAAAATATGTTTTCCATGGATTTTCACAAATTATTTTGTTTGAGAAAAATATGGAAATTTTTACATTTTGTTCATTTGATTGAGTTAGTTTGGCATCAACTGTATTTTGGTCATTTTCTGTAATCAATATCTGGCAACAGTACTGTATATTTGTACTGTACATCATTTTCCCACTCGGACGAGCAATTCAGGTACAGCTTTTTTAGTTGCCCATGGATACATGCTGATCTTTTATTAGTTTAACAAAAAATCAAGCAAAATGAACATGCACCCTGCTGAAAACAATCCAGCATAAACCACCATAAATTCCATGTTGGAATTTAAAAACGTAAGAACAAAAAATCCCTTTGTGTTTTGGAAAAGTTTTGCGTACAGACGTCAATGTTATCGTTCCTGTTCACACGGATCAGCAAAAGCGACTAAAAGCGCTGTGTTATTCATGCCAGGCCAGTAGTTGGCGATGTCACTTTGTAAAGAAACACGACGCGCCTGTAGAATGAACTCAGGATGCGCATGCACAGACAGTAAACGAAATGGACACAGCGACCACCTTGATTTCAATGGAGAGAATTGAAGCCCTTTAGAAGCACTCACTTCCTGATGGCTGAGCGACTGCGCAGACTCGGCGTAGATGATACGTGAGCAACCTGTCTGACTTCTAGCTGTGCCGAGAGAAATCTGAATCTTTCCCTTCCAAATCTCGCAGAGACGGAGAGCGTGAGTATTAGCTGTCCAAGAGCTCGCAGCAGGAGCAACTTTATGACTCTCTATGGGCTTCTCACTTGACTTTATCGGACTTTATACCTCCACGTTCCCCCGATTGTCTGCGAGCTTCTCCTCCTGTCTTTACGGTAATTTCTCGACTGTGTGACAGAGAGGGCTTCTACGGGGCCATAACGTAAGATACAAAGTAATGGAGCCTTTTATACATTGTCGTGTTTCTTTAGAAATAAATAATGGACAAATGAGGTCTTTGGACGCCTCCAATGTAAAGTAATTCGCTGTCAAAGTGACGCCAAAATGAATGGGAGTCAATGGAATGCTAACAGCAGGTGAAGTTCTGGCGACCCCCGGGGACGCTTCAGTTTCCGGCTGATAGATTACCCCCTTGTGATGTCAACATTTTCACAGATTTGGGTTTTTGTGGTTACACGGAGACGATAACGGTACTATCACTTTCAAAAACGTGCATTTTGAAACACTTTTTAAAAAAGCTTGCATTTTCAGGCCCCCAAAATGCTGTTGTGTAAATGAACAGTAAAACGCATAAAAAAGTTTTTATAGTTTTTAAAATAAAATAACACTTTCACGGTCTTTACGCAGGATTTGGCAAGAGTACATTGTATGCTCACATGTGGCCCTCTCTTCACCTCCTCCCTGGACTCGTAGGATAAATCTTCCGCACCTGCTGGCTTGTTCTCAGTAATGCGTGGTTATTCTCTGGTGTCGTGTCTCGTGTAATTCCTCCAGCAGTCTCTTCACCCCTGGGATCTGGATTACCACCGTCACGATTGCTGGAGAAACATTAGATTAATTGTAAAGCTCCAAAAAGTGGGACAGCTGCATATTTCATGTGCTGCCTCTATGGTATGAGGAATATCTCACTCTTCTCTTTCTGTCTGATTCCTCTCTCTCTCTCTCTCTCTCTCTCTCTTTTCTTTATGCTCCCTAGAGCTGCAGGTGTTTCTGAGGGAGGGAAAGGGAGAAGGAAAGGTTAGTGTGAACGAGAGGAAAAGGCTGGAATGGTTTGATGAAATGATAGCGCTCTCTTCGCTGTATAATCTCAGTGAATGGGGGCCGATCAAGTGTGGCACAGCACCTGCGGACGGTTCCTCACTATTGCCCGTCCTACCTCTTTACCCTTTATCATCTCTGACTTGTGCAATCTATATATCTATGTCAGACTCAAGTGTGTGTGTGTGTGAGAGACACTTCTGATCGGGGTGTTTGAGTCCAGTGTTGGGAAAGGTACCTTGAAATTGTAATACATAAAAAAGAAGAATGTTGGATTTACTTAAAATAAACAGTGTCTAGTGTTTCTACCCAACTGTGTAAACTAGTTCCTAAAACCCACAATTAAGTTGTATGGACTAAAAAAACAGTAATAAATGAGACCAAGTTTCTACTGGCCTGGCATGAATAACACAGCGCTTTTAGTCGCTTTTGCTGATCCGTGTGAACAGGAACGATAACATTGACGTCTGTACGCAAAACTTTTCAAAAACCCAAAGGGATTTTTTGTTTTTACGTTTTTAGTACATCATTATCATGTAAACGTACCTGTAGGATGTATATACTGATTTATTTTATTTATTTAAGTTTTCTTTTTCATTTTATTTTATCAAGTAATTTTATGTGATTTTGCTCTTTTTATTTAAGTTTTAGTAATTTTAGTACTTGTTTATTTGAGTAAATTCATTTGTATTTGTATTTTTTAGTAAGTTGTTTGTTTAAATTTTTCATCTAATATACAGTATATATATATAATGTGGACAGTTGTGGTTCATGATGGGGGTTTTCAGACGAGGTGCATATGTAAATCCATTTTGATCTAACAAATAAAAATATTGCAGTAGGTATTTTCACCTCTTTTATCAGATAATGGTGATTCCATAAGATGATCTTTCCCTGGCATCTTTATTTTAGTCTTGATAATTAACAACACGTAATATTCTTGCATCACCAACCCAAAAAATCACACCAAGTATCTTTAGTCTGTGAACAATAGAAAGATCGACTTCATCATGCAAATATTAGTACAAGAACTCCATACTTTTCATCGACAACCTTGTTAGTCTTTCACTTGTTTTGATCCTATAATAATTGAGATTTCACCAATATTTTGACTCTTTACTGTTTCATTATGCAGAGAGATTATCTGTGTGGTCTGATTGTCTGTCATAATCAGATTATCTGTGTTTGATTATGATTATGATTTATACGGGGAGGCAAATATTTGTTTCCTTCTTTTTGCATTTTTCGTTCAAAGTTGTATAACAGTCAATCTTTGTTTATAGAACACACAGAATTTAATGTATAGTTTTGCAAAATTGTGACCTTTACAAAAATGTATATATATTTTTTGTACTATAAAAATATAAAATGATGTAGCTCACTCCAAAAGAAATGTTAAACTGTAGCAAACATGGTTAGCGAACAGTAAGTCAATATACGATGCGACGAGCTGTTTCCACACAAAGCATCTCCTGCATTGACTTCCATTCAAACTGAACAGCTTCTCGTCTCTTTCGGGATCCCGCCAAAATACTTTTCTTTTTTCTCTATCCTCTGAGATTCTCCGCTGGGGGAGGAGCTCTGTTCAAACTCGCCCGGGGTGCCCTGCTAGTGAGAAACAGAATCAAATATTGTAGTGCCACCAATAATGCATTGCAGACAATTGAGCTCTGAGCAAGTCTGGGTCCACATGCCAAATGTTTTGGGGTGTTTTTATAGGTAGAGGTTCAGAATGATGAGATATTGCATGATGTTGTTACCATGTATGGCACTGGGTTGCTAGACTCTCATTAGTGTTTCTTTTTATGCTATACATTGTGTTTTGTGTATTATATGTGCTCTGTGATGACAGTATACATCATTAATATTCCTGCTGATATAACAATGTTTGACATTCTTTGGACACTAGCAGAGCAAAATATCAAAGTTGTATGCTAACAGGGTTTTATTATATTTTTGCTGCTTTGATTTCCAAATCCCTGCAGCTGCAGTACTCCGACTGTCTGCCTCAAGGAAAATGCTTTTGTCTATTTACAACCTGCACTTTTCCACATTTTTTATAAATCTGAACGTTGGCGTGGATTTTAGCGAACACACACTCTAAGATCAAATTTGCACATTTTATTAATAAGGCCCCTGGACTGCCAACTGGAGTCTCATAAGAGGTTTTGATGATCTAAATGCAGATTTGTTGAACCTGAATGAACATTAATGGGTAAAAACAGACTAAATTAAACCACCCCACATCAACAACCAACAAGATTCACAAACCTTTCAGATTACACGAGCAATCACAAAAGACCCATGGTGTTTTTCAAAGCTGTTATGAAGCCGACTCGATGCAGTTCATTCATTATGATGCGTGTCAGCTATCAGTATGGTGCATCTCTGAAGACGTTCGCCTTTGATGATCTCTTTTGAATTTTCTTCAGTGAGGGAATTACTAACAACATTTGGTTTCTGTGTTGTTTGTGAACTGCATCAATTTGGCTTGTGTGGTTCAAGTGGGACAGGTCGTAGACGTTACGTGCCTCAGTAAGATCAAGCGTTCATTATGTCTCTTCACACAGATAAATGTCTTAGCCTTGAAAAGTGGCTCTTATGGATCAATCTACTGCTGCAAGCATGTGTCGGTGTGCTAAAGACGCAAATAAACATGCCAAGCATACACTACTGTTCAAAAGATTGGGGTCAGAAAGATTTCTGTTGTTTTGTGTTTTGTTTGTTTTTTAAATAAAAAGCAAATATAATACAAATATATATTCTATTTCAAATAAATGCTGTTCTCTTGAACTTTCTATTCAACAAAATTCTTTAAAAAACGTTTCAGTTTATTTCTTGCCTGTTTTCCCTATCACATATTTCCGTAATCATCATAAATTCGGTATCAATCGAAATCGTAAAAACTCAAAATTCATAATGTCAAAACCGTTTTGAAATCGGACATTGCATTACCAATGAAACGGTACTTTAAAACCTTTTAGCAGGCTCCTCCCCCTAGTGGATGGTGTCATGTTTCATATTACAAAATGTATTGTTTTTATTTTATAATAGGAAATCTTGAAAAAACACATCGTCGGAAAGGTCTGAAACTCAAGGTTCCATATTTGATGACTGTTTTGTAATAGAATTAATATAATGACATATTTAGTAATTTGTGACAGAACACATTAAAAAAATCAAAAATGGGTCTCTCCTGGTGGCTATTTTTGGTATAGCGGCCTAAACAAAACCTCAATTTTCGTGATATCAATTTCAAATTTGAAACTCAACTTGGTTATACATATGGCTTTCATTTTATAGCAATTTGATTTATTTTTTCTAAAAAAAAAATCCATTTAAACTTTTATAACTTTTTTAAAAGAAAATTGAAGTGCATTCCCTTCAGCAATATCCTGCTGAATTACATCCTCTTAAGTCTGAAAAGTATTTTCACTTCTATGCTCAAACAGAGGGGTGACAATTTAGGGGTTACATTGTAATAATATCTCACAGCCAAATAAATGCATGCTTGCTGGTGAGCATAAAAGTTCTCTTTCAAAAACATTACAAAATTTTAACAACTCCAAACTTTTAGTAATGTCCATGAATTTTTTTTTTTTTTTTTTTTCAAATGAATTAATAAAATAAGAAATAAAATAAAGAAATACATACAGATGTAAATGAATCAATAGTTGACATAGTAAAAGTATCAAATAAAATAATTGTAGCTAGCAACTCAGATCAGTTGGTCTTGGAAGAATATAATGAGAAATACTTGAGATCAACACTAGCACAGACCAAATACATTAAATAAAAGTTTTAATATTGTTTGTGAAAAATTGGGATTTTGGGGGGGGGGGGGGGTAAATGATTCCCTTTGTTGGTTTGTGTGCCTTCTAAAGCTCTGATTCAGCCAGCATGAGTGTGTTGACGGTCAGCGCTCAGTATCTCGGACTTGGGCTGGGCTGATGGGAAGAATAATATGTTTGTGTGTGGGAGGCCAGGATACAGTCAAACCAAAGGCCATCTGCCACAACACACCTTCTGATTAAAAATCTGTTCAGCGCTTTACTCACTCCTCACACTCACACACTCCTTCACTCTACATGTTCTCCATTCCCTGCCAATGGGAAAGAAAAACCACAGGACATCTTAATATCTCAGCTGTTTTCTCACAGACAGCAATGAGATTAAGTTGAAAAAGCATACATTAAAACTGAAAAAAAACCTCAAGTTACCCAAGTTTTCAATCAATAGTCAGAGATCTCAATATGAACTCAACAATTTCTCACCATAAAAAAAAAAATGCTAGTAATGCTCTAAGCTACCTTACAAAAACTGTAAGCGGTTATTCGGCTTATTCTACAGTTACCACAACTCAAGACATTGTTCAGATGTCAAGTTGTCAAGTTTTTGTCCTTAAAACGCTCTTGTGTGTAGGAAGAATTCCTCACGCATCTAATCCAACGCCTCTGTTGCTGATTTCAAAATGTAATTTTAGAGCTAGTGGCTTGAGCAACGGATAGCAGACTAATGTAGTTATTAGAGAGAGAGATTAAGATGATTCAGCGGATTTTGACTGATCGATAACTTTACATGTAATAGTTCTCATGAGGTTTATTAGGAAGAAAAAGCGTACACATCTTGTTTTCAGGAATGAATCCCTCAGGCCTGCAACACAATCCCATCTTCCTCTGGCTCTTGTCTTTCTCTTCAGGCCGACGACGGGTTGCACTTTTTTGGAGGTCGCTCAGAAATGAAATGCAGATTTGTGTCTCTTCCCCTCCCTTGTGCAGTCTGCTGCCCGAAGCACCACCGCGGCCCTTCATTTCAACATAAATGTATTTGTAAGACCGTTTAAGGAATAAGGTATGGATTTTCTCAAGCGTGTAGACGCAAAATGCAAATCAGGTGACTATTCGATGAGTTCATTCAGGTAAATTGTGAAATGCATGCTCTAAATCAGGAGAGAAGTCTTGCGTTCTCCAGATTAGGTGACAGAAAAAGGCAGAATGCACGAGACCTCTTTGGTCCATTTAAGAAGGGAAGTGCAAACTTAATTTTGATGGATTATGCCAAAGCACCTCCGTTAGCGTTCTGAGGGGTATCATCTATCTCTGTCAGTTTACATAACTTTGATAAACCCTTTAGTCATATGCAGGTGACGCCTTACCAAAGGAAAAATGCAGAAGGGAACCATCTATCATGGAAAAACCTGTATTCATGAACATTTACTTGTCAACATACCGCTGCCATGAAACAAGATCATGTTTGCTGGCGGCGATGGCAAATGTTCTGCTCTCTTGAGGATTTCTCTCTGAAATCAGTATATGAGTCTTTTTTTTCCTAGTTTCTGTTCAGAGGATCAATGTTATGCAATAGTCTGTTTAAAAATGCATCTAACTTACAATAGGTAACAGACTGGTTTATGTCAATAAACTGGTTCAAAAAATCGTTCACTTGGTCCCAGTGCCACATTTTAGGTCTTTTTTTAAATAGTCAAATATTTTGTCTTCAACTCCTTCATTCAATTTGTAAAAATCCAGATGTTTACTATTTTTAATTGACTTTTAAGTTGCATTTTGTGACAATTAATTGCTCAAAGTCTCATTTAAATATTTAAGATTTAAATACTAAATATTTCTGTGCTAGAAAAATGCGTCTTATAATAATCAAATAAAAAATACATAATTTGTGAAAAATATAATGTAGTTAATATATTTATCAAGTTTTAAATAGCATAATGAAATGCAGCTTGACTAGATGAGCGAAGTACATTAGTAATTTGGGATATGAATTGCACTGGTTAAAAGATGATACCGAGAACTAAAATGCTGAACTAGGGTACGTTTCCCATACAACAACGTAACAAAGACACAAAATTTTATGCAAACATTCCAAAAAAATTCAGCAAATATGACAAACTTCATCAAAAGAGAATGTTGTTTTAAGAATGTTTTCTCTCAATGTCATGAGAATGTTCATTAAGTAAAAATAACATTGTAAGGACGTTCCATGAATGTTGTACTTACAACGTTTTATGATAACATTATAAAAACATTCAGCGAATAAAAATAACCTCATAAGGATGTCCTGATAATGTTTTTCTTAGAATTTTTTTCTCTCAACATTACAAGAACTTATTGATAATATTGATAATAAAGTTGTCCTGACATTAACATAGCTTTTAAAGAATGTTAGTGAAAGTTATGAGAACGTTTCCTGTTAGCTGTGATTCCGGATGCAGTAGTAAAATAGAATTTGCATATATTTGTAATGAAAGATATAGGATGTACTGCATGCTGCATGCTCATTGTGCCAAGAGAAAGACCTATTTAAGACCATGTGTCATTCTAGCAAGAAACCGTTTCTAAACACATGGTCGATGGTTCTGGAAAACACTGAATCGTTGAACTTCACCAACGGTGCTTTTGGGATATGCACTCCTGACTGACCAAATGTAACGCAAATGTTTTCAAATCTCCAAAGAGCCATAATGCTGAAGAAGAGACAGAACTAGCTGTGCCGCACCTAAAGAGGGCTCATGTGTCTAAGAGTCACAGTCCGACGTCTGTCCTTCCCCATTATAGCTTCTAGAGTTTGTCCCACCGAGGGAAAGGGCTGCTAAAGACCTCGCCACCTCACACACAGCAGGCAGGATTGAGAGTGATTGCCGCGGCCCCTAGAGATCCGCGCGAGTTTGAGAGGGAGGAGATTTCTGGGACACAGCAGTCCCCCACAGGGCCCAGTGCTCTACCCCGCAGCGGTGCGCTCGCTCCCAGAGCTGTCCTCCGCGCTCAAGTCACAATCACACACATTTAGCCTGTTTGATGCGCTCACTGTCCCCATGAACAAAAGAAAAGGGCTTCAAAGTTATAGCTTTTTTGTGCACTTCTAGAAAATAACCTCCTTTTCTCAATATAATTAGAAAGCAAGACTACAACAGTGCTTAGGAACACATCAGAATGATAAAGAAATATGTATCTGAACAGTGATACTGAAGTGAGATTCTTTCCAAAAGTGGCTCCATAAAGATTCTCATATTCTTATATGAAGTAGAAGGGAAACTCAACTTACATTGATTCAAATAGAATTTTGTGATAGAATCTGGATCATTTTAAAGGTCAAATGTGTGATTTCAGTGGCACAAAGAATAGCATCTCCGTCTGCAATTGGTTGGACAAACACGTATTCCTAACCAGAACAGTTATAATTCTAGTATTTTTCATCAACATTGATCTCGGTGTTCACACGTGTCTTCAATGACATGATTTCAGCGGGTCTATTATGACAGAACCATTCTTTGCCCTTCAGAAAGACCCTTTAGTCAAGATGGGAAATGAGAAAACATCTTTCTATCTTTCAGTTTTCAGCTCAAAGCCTCGATGATGGAGGGCTATTACTGTGAGATCTAACCTTGAGCATGTAGACGCTTCACATCCACAGATCTCAGAACAGCACGTGCTCCATCTAACTGCAACCTTCTGGCACGAACTGAGCGTCCCAATGAAGTGGTGGACGCACACTTTAGCTGGTGTAAACCTTTAAAAGAGCAGACGCTCAATTACAATGCTCATCCCAAAACAGGCAGGTTGTAATTTTCATAAATTAGTTCGGCCCAGACAAATGCAATCGTCTGCTGAGACTGGAAGACCGCCAAATTGACATAAATTAAGAAACAGATTCACTTTTATTCTTTACTGCCAGTGTGACCAAATTTAACATAAGCGGTTAAAGAGCATTTTAGAGCTCATGAGCAAGTCCACTAATTTTCAATCGCGGTAGACGAAGGTGTTTCATCTTTGAGCTCTTGCAAAGGTCACAACAGCAATTCATCTGTTTTTCTACAGACTAGCGATGTGCAATGGTGTATTTTATTTCCCAGATACATGAAAGACATAAACAAAGGGTTTTTTTCTGTATATATCAAGGATAATCACTTTATAATCAACCTTTAAGACCTTTCGTTGGTCTGTTGCAGTGGATTAATGAACTACCTCTTGTTAAACTTAAACGTTGTCTTTTAGCAACCTGTCAGTTTACGGCTAACTTTCATTTTAGGACCACAGAAACTGCTCATTTACCTTGACAAATGGAGGCATGAAAAAACGTTCAATTAATATTACAAAACAAAGAGAGAAAAAGGTTTTTCACATGCAAGGCAATAAAAAAATGTTTTTGCACCAAGCAAATTGTATTGCATGTGATTAATTGCTATTGACAGTCATAATTTAGACAGTCATATTTAGTATTTTGCTGCTACAATATCAAGGTAAATTGTGCCATCCCAAATAAAGTGTCAGTAATGTGTGACTTCATATACTGTAGTTTGTATAAAATGCAACTGTGCATTATAATCAGCGTATGGGGGTATGCATTACAAGTAACGTGAGTTATGTAATCAGATTACTTTTTTTCAAGTAACTAGTAAATTAACGCATTACTTTAAAATTTTATGCGTAATTGAAAAAATTAAGTTATGTGGAATTCACATAACTTAATTTTTTCACTTACGCATGAAGTTTATTTAATTTTAAGACAACGGGTTTCCTCGCCTTTTTTAAGTCAACTGATCACTTTTTACAGTGAGAAAAAGTAACGCAAAATTGTAACTAATTACTTTTAAAAGCAACTTTCCCCAACACGGAATACTACAGTTACAACTAATACTACAGTTTTTACTATATTTTTGATCAAATTAATGTAGTCTTGAGCATAACAGACAAAAATATACACAAATTGTACAGACCCCATGATCTGAGGTGTATAAACAAGTATAAAATAATTCTTACATTTAATTTAAAATGACAATATAAAATGCACTGATATATACTGTTCAGGAATACATGTTTATCCAACAATAGCAAATGAAAATGCTGTGTGGTTAGTTTAACAATGCTTTGTTTTGTAATTCATGCGATTCAGCGCTTGACAGTCATAATTCTGCTGCTACATTATCAAGGTCAATATATTGCCATCCCAAATAAATAGTGTCAGTGATGTACGACTTTGTGTAGTTTGTATCAACTGCACTTGTGCATAAATGCATCACATCATGAACAAGATTCTCAATGCACAAATCAAACTCACTTAGAAATCACCTACTGTCATTGAAAACTAATGACTCCAGGCTTGGCCATCAAAGTCAATGTCAGTGTCAACGGGGCTTTACTGCATAATTTTGGTGCTGTAATGAAAATAGAAATATTACCATGTTTTTTAAATTCATTGCAGACACGAGTTCTACCTCAGTAGTTTGTGTACGGCTGCCAGTCATACCAACTACATTCCAAGCGATGCTTTACAAATGTGCTGTATGATGACAGATGTGTCTATCTGCAGATGAATTTCTACAGATGCCAGATCTCAGTGTCGATATTCTACACCTTATGCTTGTCCTCATTAAGGGACAGATGCATGACGGAAACTTCTGTTGGATGCGTTTACACAGAAATAAAAGTTTTTTCACAGTAACTTTTCTCAGTCTGTGAACTTCTTCCAACCGCTGATGCAGAATGTGTGATGAATGAATTTGAACATATGTTTTTGTAATTAGTACTCCAGATTTAGAGTCATTGAGTATGCATATTTACTCCAAACTATTGTGATTTAAAAGACTTTCTTTTAGGTTTTGAAGACATTGATTTTGGTTGTATGTTGTATTTATGTTAAATCACGTAAATATGAATGTTTTGTCATACTTATGTAGGCTTAAGCTTAAGTATTTTATTTAAATAATTTAAAAATGTTTAACATTAACATTTAAGTTAATGGTCAGCATTACGTTTATCTAAATAGTTATAGCATCAAACATTGTAAAATAAAATGTTCATAAAAAGATATTTATGACATTAAAGCAAACGGCTTCAAATCATGTTAATCACTTACCGCAGGAGATGATTTCAAGTTTTACTGTAAAGCTGCTTTGAAGCGATTTGCATTGTACACAGTTTCCGCAAAAATATGAACCTGTTATCAACATTGATCATTTTATTCAGAAATGTTTCTTGAGCAGCAAATCAGCAAATTAGAATCATTTCTGAGGGATCATGTGACACTGAAAACTGGAGTAATGATGCTGAAATAAGTTGGGATTTTGTATTG
The DNA here is from genome assembly GCA_030578275.1 of Meda fulgida. NCBI lineage: Eukaryota > Metazoa > Chordata > Actinopteri > Cypriniformes > Leuciscidae > Meda > Meda fulgida. The sequence continues at coordinate 30,647,160 of CM060623.1, forward strand.
TCAAGCCAGAGGTCTCTCACAATGAGATCTCAGTGATCTGAAGTTTAAATGTCCGTGCCTGAACTCTCATTCCTCCTCAAACAAATCATACAGTCCCATCACGTGTGCGTCTGTGACCGCCAAATGCACATCCATTGCCCCTATATTCAATCTGTCAATGCTGGGTCTGACACTCTCTCTGTCTTTCTCTCACTTTCTCCTTCTTTCTCCAATTAAAAAAACAGGTATTTGCAATAGCGGGACGTGCCACGGTGCATTGGGGAGATTTGTTAATTCTTTGTGCTCTTTGTGTTTTGGCCTAATGAAGACTAATGAATATCTAAAACCTCTGTGGTGCAGGAGGAGAGACTGGAATAATAAGAGATGAAATACAAATCACGATGCAGAAACGACCTGTGGAGAATAAACCACCGGCTGAGAGAGTCCAGCTCTGGGACACTGGGACTCGCCCTGCATACACACACAGATGTGCAGTACACAACCATACGCTGTGTGAGATACTGTATCCCAGAATGCAAAGGGCTCAACATGACCTTGGGAATGCCATACTACTGTTAAAATATACATTATGCAATAAACATGCTACTCACCTCATATGACGAATGCAATCCAGTTATCAACTTAGACATAAAAAAAATTATACATTATCATTTTTAATGTATAGCATTGAGTAATAAAATCTATTAGGAATGGAATTCTATAATATATTAGGATAAACTATATAGAAATACAGTAGTGGAGTAATGTCCAGCCAAGGAAAATTTACATTTTCACCCTTTATTTAAAAATGTGTTGAAGATTTTGTATGCATTTTGCATAATTGTGCTTGGAATTTTGCTTCCTTCAATTTTTAAGCACAATCAACTTTGATGTTTAAGTAATTTCAACTTAAATTACATTAAAAATTACTTAAACATTTTTGTTGAATCTTGTATAACTGAACACTGCTTAACTTACTTTGATGAGTTAAAGCAATGTAAAAATATATGTTGTCATAAATTTTTTATCGTATAATTTGTACAGTGTACAAAGAATTTATGAACATGCAAAAACAAGTCCAAAAGTTGTAGTCAAATAATTTTGTCAGAGAAATACGCTAACCAAGTTTAGTGTTTTGTTTTTCCATAATGCTTAAAATACTTTAAAAATAAAATATATTCCTCATATTTCATCACTTAATCAAACTTAGGGTCACAATAAAAAAAAAATTAAAAAATCCCCTCCGGACATCACTTTTGGCCACTACTGTAAAGTATTCTGCCTATATGTGTATTTGTATTTGATTCTAACAACATATTGAAACAAAGCATACAAACATTAATATATTTTTGCAGTGTAATGTGTAGCTTATACTCTGTGAAGGATGCACATTTTCTGTATGTGGACCACAAGGATGACCTGCATTTGCCAGAATATGCAATATACAAACGTATACAGCAGAGATTATGCAATGCTCTCGACTTAACCTTGACTCATTATCTACTGGACTGCCAAAAAAATTGCCAATAAACACGTTTAATTCTACTCACTTAGGTAGACATTGCAATGTAATGAAGCATGCTATTAAAACCCAGAATTATATTTATTTTTCTTCAGAAGATGATAACCAACCAGAAGCATATAGAGTTTAAACCGAGAGCCTCTGCAGACACAGATTATTCTGTTTCGGTCCCTCTGTAGCAGGTATTTCATCACAGCGGCATAATTAATACCCATAGAGCAGCGCGAGTGTTTGTACACCGTGATTTGTACACTGCAGAGAGCTGCTGTTTGCATTAATAATCCCACAGCTTGTAAATTCAAAGGCACAATGAGGCACGTGGGACGGTCGGTGGGTCCCGGTGTGGGTCCCGCTCGCTCGTGTGCCTAAACCTACAGAGGTTTATTCAATGATATCTAATCACACCGACTTCCTAAAAAGCAGAAACGAGAGCCTGATCTCTCATCACACATACAAAAATATTGCTTCTTTATATCATATATTGTAAGGGGGAAAATGTAAATGCCGTGGGCCATTGTTTTCACCACACTGAAGAAAAAAAAGAGAAAAAATATTATATACGCACAAATATCCAAAAAAATATCAAGTTCAAAACTGAACTCTTTATTCAAACGACAAACAATATTTTTTCTTGTTTTAAGCATAAACTCACATATGTTTTTAATTTGGACACATGTTTCAGTAAACAAGATTTAATATCTGAAGTAACTTTGCTTCTCAAGTAAGAATCTTTTTTTGCAGTAAAAACATTTTAAATCAAGATGCATTTACTTGAGAAGCAAAATGTAAAATATAGTAAGTCTTGTCTTCTGAGAAATTTATAAAATTTAAGTGGATTTATGCTTTTAAAAAATCTGCCATTTGGAGTAAGAAAATACACTTCATTTTAAAGTTGAGCCCACTGGCAGATACTTTTTCTTGTTTTAAGCAAAAAATTTTAATAAAAAAAAAATCGATACATTTTTCAGAAAGCGAGGCTTAATATCTTGCAATATTTTCTTATAAAGTAAATGGTTCTTGATTTGATAATGTTTTTGTACTGGAAAACAAGATACAAATACAGAAGTTGAATTCAAAGGTTCTAACAACTTATTATGAATCAGTAAGTGACCATTTGGATCTCAAAATAGGGTGAATCCCATCAAACTAATACATAAAAGTATCCAGCTTCAGCATTATCCCTGATCAGATGGAAGCTCCTTTAAGGCCGTTGTCTTATGTAACACTGAATCTGATTGATGATGACAAACCACATGAACAAGAACACATAAGATCAGCTCTCTGTTTTTGATGTGTTTCAGGGTTCTGTATTCACGAAAACTTAAAAGCAGTTTCTTAAACAACTAAACCACCTCTACTTCTCCCTATGAGATCTATTTGTCTTTACTTTCTGATTGTTATAGCATGATGATGAAATAATGTCAAGGAAACAGCAATGCGAACAGCAATTACATTTAAAGTGCATGAAATGTTTTATGTCTGTTCTTTGCCTCAAAAAATGGTAAAAGGAGAACAAATTACTGCAGTGTTGTTCTGTACAACATATCTGTCACAAAACGAAACACGGAATCCATTATGTCAGATCAGCCGATGTCAGGCACAAAAAGGCCTGCGCTCTGGAAATATCTCCCGTTGAGAGAGAGCCGAGCTCAAGACAGGCTTCTGGCGCAATTTTACAATCAATCCAAATTCTGCCGAGACATAGTGTTGTTTAATGACTCAGGGAATAAAGTCCATCGCACAAGGCCTTTTAGCTCCGTGGATTGCCGATGCCAAATTGGGAGAGTAATAACAGGGTAGGGGGCTGGAAATAAACAGAGACGCGCTCAGGGACCCGCAGCAAGTGATGCTATTTAGTTCTCAAAGTCATACAATGAAGGGAAAATAGAGAGTTAGACTTTGTGTGCTGCTCATGCTTGGATGCTTTTACAGTTAGTGTGTGTGTGTGTGTGTGTGTGTGTGTGTGTGTGTGTGTGTGTGTGTGTGTGTGTGTGTGTGTGTGTGTGTGTGTGTGTGTGTGTGTGTGTGTGTGTGTGTGTGTGTGTGTGTGTGTGAGTGAGTGTGTGTGTGTGAGTGAGAGAGAGAGAGAGAGAGAGAGAGAGAGAGAGAGAGAGAGAGAGAGAGAGAGAGAGAGAGAGAGAGAGAGAGAGAGAGAGTGAGAGAGAGAGAGAGAGGAAACAATAGAAGGAAATTTTTAATGATTTTTACATTTTCTGAGAAAAATGTGATTGTTTTTGCCATTATGCTATTATGGGTAGTTGCCAAGGCTCTGTCAACATTTTACTTAATTAGAAGTATCTAGCCAAAAACAACTTGAGTTAAAATAAATTTAAAAGGCCACAATCATTGTTCTAAAAGTATACAGTGTTTTAAAAAAGTTCTAACTGGCTGACATGTCAAGAGATGGAGGAGGTTTTCTCATTACAGTAGTTTAATCATGATGTCCTGAAACCAGAGCTGATTTGATCGTTGTTTATATCACTGATCGTGTTCACGCTTAAAGTGTGTCTCTACCTTGTTAGCGCAGTGAGAGAAACAAAAATATGCTTTTAATACGAGGAGAGACTTAAGTCATGACAGCCAATTTGCACTTTGAAGTAATCAAATAAATTAGTTTTTAGTAATCGAGTAAAAGTGTTCAGTTTCAATTGTGAAATAATAGTATACTAGTATAGTAGCCTAATTGAATAGGTGGTTCATAGGCAGTGTTGTAATATCACTGATATACTATTGTAGTTTTTAAAAAAAACATTTATTTTTTAATACTTTGTTTTCACTTTAATTTTAGTTATATTTTTTGTTGTAATTTTTATTAGTTTTTTGTCTATATAGTTTTTTTAGTAATATATATATCATAAATATAAATATATGACTTTAAAAAAAAGATTTCCAGGTCGAGAAATGTCAAACTAAAAAAAAAAATAATAATCTGAATGTTAAAAGGGCTATATATTTATAAATGTATTGCCAATGTTCGTTACAGCTTTTAACTTGTTAATGAGACCTTCCACAACTGCCAGGTTTGACGCTCTAGTGTGAAAACGTCCATATGAAATCCTGTGAACGGAACCTGGACCGGTTTTGCCTGAAAATAAGATGCGATGTTTACACGCTTCATCTCTTCCGTTATACACATTAAATGAATGCTTATACAATGTTCAGGATAATGCTGAAAGAGCCGTTCTGTACTGTCATGTCAATGTGTCATGCAAAGAAAAGGGATTCATTCAAACTATAGTCTCATAAGTATTCTCAAGAGAGTGCGATGTTGGCCGCAGCTCATCTCTATGCACGAGTTCAAGCATGAGCAAAAAGTTGCTGGCTGCAGTTCAATTGTCGACCACCTGTGTCGCTAATTACAAGGGTTTGTGAATTCTACTTATGGTAAATATCATTAAAAATCGGTAAACTCAGCTGGAAAATGTTTTATCCACTGCAAATTACTTTTTGTGATAACTATAACATGATTTTTTTAAATCCTTATATGTAATGAAGGCCTGGAATCAGGAAGTTTCACAATAAAATAACAGCAGTTATCATTCCTATCAGTTACAGTTCATGTTAAAGTTTAGTACTTTGTGTTAGTGATTTGAACTAACCTAAGTATGCACAACAATAGTAATGTTTTAATCTTAACAAACAGCATTAGTAAGATAAAAGATTATACAGAAATGTATTAATGATAAATGGATGAATGAACCACATTTAAGCACAACACATGAAATGTAAGGCAGTTCTCAATGTACTATCTTGTATTTCATCATAATTGAGGTGTGTGTGTGTGTGTGTGTGTGTGTGTGTGTGTGTGTGTGTGTGTGTGTGTGTGTGTGTGTGTGTGTGTGTGTGTGTGTGTGTGTGTGTGTGTGTGTGTGTGTGTGTGTGTGTGTGTGTGTGTGTGTGTGTGTGTGTGTGTGTGTGTGTGTGTGTGTGTGTGTGTGTGTGTGTGTGTGTGTGTGTGTGTGTGTGGTTGTCTCACTTCTGTTTAATGAGAGCGACTAGCCAAGACTGAATCCCTCTAAATATATATACCCTCAAGTCTGCTGAATAAGAAATTACAGAACATTTTCATTTTGACTTGAAGCCTCAGCAGAAGAGGGTAATACATGCAGAAATATTTCATTATTCACCCCCTGTAGAAATTAGCTCATAAATTAGAGAGGAAAAAGAATATAGTACACAGAGTCTGGATTGTGTTTCTGACCTTGAGAAAAATTAAAGTCAGACCATCCTAAATGAAAATATCCATTTATATTTATTGTATTTGTTATGCATTTACGATCCTGGGAACTTCCTATCAGTTTAAAAGTCATATGACTTATAACAAAATGGTCAGAACAAAATGGACATTTCAGGAATTTTCAAACAATTTTCTTCTTCATCAATACAAAACTAAACCGTGCCATTCCTCCTACTGCTTAAAATCAACATGACACCACGTTTACAAGCCATTCTACTTCTTGAACTTGATTTTACACATCAGAAATTGATTTGAGTGTTGGGAGTTGGACAGCCGGTTGGGAGTGACGCAAAAATAAAAGTTGTTGCCGAAGTGATTAGATTAGTTATCACGACTAATGTTTACTAATTAATCTAATCGCTTCGGCTACAACTTTCCTTTTATGCACATTTATAAATTTCGTAAATAATTCTAATGACAAACTTTTTTTTTACGAGTTTTTACGACAAATTCTGCGAGGTGGCTAATTTGTACAAATTCATACAACCTCACTCGTACGAATTAGTACGATTTTTGCTAAATCATATTTTACGAGTTGCCCAATTCGTATGAATTTATACAAATGACCTACACCTGACCCCGCCCCTAAACCTAGCCATCACATGGGTTTAGACAAATCGTACGAATTGGTACGAATTAGCCACCTATTAATCACTTGCACGAATTGGTCGTGAGAAAGCGTTGTTTTTTCTTTAGAATAATGAGCTCTGAATTGTTCGCAATAAAACCAGAAACATATTTTTAAAAAGTCATCCCAGTCTCAGCAGACATGAATCCTAAGCATCCAGCTTGTAATTAGTATACGTAACTTTATACACCACGCATACGCTTCGCTATATCAGAGGCCATTTGCAATTCACGTTGTTTGCACAGTATAATTAAAGCCCATCTGTGGGTTTGTAATGACCCTTTGGACATTGCATTTTAATTATTATTCATACTTGCTGCTATTAATTAATCAAGAGAGGGCTAGATAATGTTTCGTGTGGCTCGTGTTGTTGAATGAGGAGAAGTGTGCTGGCACTGCAGAAATGATCCGACTCGCAAACTCTCATGTTAGTGCTGAGGAGAGAGACGCTTGAGTGCTATTACACCAAACATCAGTGCTCAACCTCTAATGAGGCAAAATAATGCTGAATTAACTAACAGGCTAAACAACGATGGCATTTGAGAAGCCAACTAAACAAATCACAGACGATAGACTGGTGCGCGAGCATCTGCTTTTTAACTTTTAAGACAGACTGTACCATAAGCAAATAGCCTAAAGGAGCATTAACGCTAACCGTGACCCCTTAATCTATCGATTCAATAAATGAGGTGGCTTAAAAATGAAAATTCTGTAATTTATTACTCACCCTCATGTCGTTCCAAAGCTGTAAGACTTTCTTTCATCTTTTGAACACAAATGAAAATCTTTTTAATGAAATCTGAGAGCTCTCTGTCCCTCCATTGATAGCCTATGCAACTACTACTTTCAAGCTCCAGAAAGACATCATTAAAGTAATCCATGTGACTCCAGTGGTTTAACCTCAATTTTATGAAGTGACGCGAGTGCTTTGTTTGCACAAAAAAATCTAATTTACCACTTTAGTTACAAACTGTGAATCTCCAAGACACGTTCACGAGAGCATCACGGCGTATGCGTGTTGTATTGATGCGGGAGGAGACGTTGGAGGTTTAACCACTGGAGTCACATGGATTACTTTTATGATGTTTTTATCTAGGGGCTTGAAAGTAGTTGCGTAGTCTATCAATGGAGGAACAGTAATCTCTCAGATTTCATTAACTTTCCCACCATTGATGGAAATTTCCGGCTTCCCGTGTTCTCATTGTTATATGGTGGGGGGCGCTATTACACATCTTCTGAACTACTGAATCTCCTGATCAAAACATAGGCGAAGAAGAAGCAGAAACATACCATATCATATGCAAGCACATGTAAAATAAAGCATCATCAACATTAAACAACATATATATCCAAAATGTCTAATGTTACTGAATGAAATGTCTACCCAGGACGAGGTACAGGACTGTGAAGCTTTGGGATTGTTGATGGACTCCATCTACTCCATCTCTGTTTTGATCATCATTCTGAATACGATCCAGACATGTTTTTTGACAAATTTTTTGACAAAAACACGATTTTCTCAGTTTTTTGCTCAAAATGTTGCTTTTTTTTATGAAACTTCAACAGATAAAAACGAAAAAAGAAAAAAAAAGAATGGATGTTGTTTTGATATATTGCATATTCAGATATTCATATGAAAAAATATTTTCAAAAACACTGGCGGGGAAAGAGTTAAAAAATATCTTAATTTGTGTTTCCGAAGATGGACGAAATTCTTACTGGTTTGGAACAACATGAGGGTGTGTAATTAATGGCAGAATTAAAATGTTTGGTTTAAAAAAAAAACTATGCCTTTAAGAATCTGTGATCAAATGGGTGATTTGTGAGTAAAAGAGCTGAAGGAACAGAATATGAGGTTTGCTCATTCAACAATAAGAAAAAAAGAACAGAGGCACTTCAATAAAGTTTACAAATGTGTAAAAATGTGACTGAATACCATGAATGATTCAAATAATGTTAATTGCAAGTAGCCCATTGGTAATGCAGTATTTTGTTATAAAGGAAATCAAAACAACGACTCAAAAACAAGATTTTGTCAACACTGGATGTTGTTCAGAAGGACTTGCTGACCAAATGGAGCTGAACACGACTCAAAACAAGAAATCTAGTGATATTTTTGGGGAACAGATCCAAAAGATCTGATCACAGAATCCCTTATCCACAAAGCCTGTGCGGAGCCAATCTCAGCCCGTCCATGCATTTGCATACAAGGCCTAATTTCACAAAACTCGGAGAAACCGAGCAGAACCTCACATATTTGAATTGCTTATTTGGTCCAATTCATCATATTCATGGAAACTGGAAAAATAGGCTTCTGATTTGTAAATTTCATACTCATGAATGTGAAATTTAACTAATATAGTAAGATTATTTTTCTATTAAAAAATATATACATACATTACCATTCAAAGGTTTAGGGTCAGAAAGTTTTCAAGAAGGAAATTTAAACTTTTATTCAGCAAGGATGCATTACATTTATCTAAAGTGACAGTAAAGGCATTTATAATGTTACAGGGAAAAAAGCTGTTCTTTTGAACTTTCTATTCAAAATATCTAAAAAAATATCACGGTTATTAACACAAAAATATTAAGCAGCACAACTGTTTTTAACATTGATAATAATCAGAAATGTTTCTTGGGCAGAAAATCAGCATATTAGAATGATTTCTGAAGATGTGACGCCGAACACTGAAGTAACGATGCTGAAAAATGGAAATTGTAATAGTATTAAATTGACATTTTTTTACTGTTTAAATGTATTTCAGATCAAATAAATGCCGCCTTGTTGAGCGAAATAAACTTCTTTCAAAAACATTTTGAAAAAACTTTTGAACAGTAGTGTATATACAGTATTGTCATTATATATTTAAATAACTTAAGTCTGCTAAATTAGATTACTTTACTTACTTAAATTCCTTTAGATACGTCATCATCATTCAGCTCTCTGGTAAGTCCGAGCAGTTCTGAACAAGATCTGCAGTTTCCAGCTGTGGAAAGAATCAATGCTATTAGGGTGTGTATATGTGTGTCCTCTTATCTCAGCAGACCTTAATGACCCAATGACACAATCTCGATGTCCCACTGTCCCATGTGCTGACTGGTGGGGTGCTGCGACGGGAGCCAGATGGGATGATATATGAGCATTGTACTAATCACCTGCTCATTCACATCAATTACACTCCCATCTGACAGGCAACCCACCACTGTACACTAATGGTTTTTTAAACGAGTCGCTCCAGATCAACTCTGCCGTTCCCAAACTCCCACGCGTGATTGATTGACCGGTGAATTCCAGTTGACTCGTCCCCGTCGTCTTTGTCTCGACGTTTCCCCACAGGTAACTGACAGTTGTGGCACAGTGACAGAAGTTTGAGAGGCGTTCAGGAGAGAGACAGAACAAATGCGTGGCGCTGACGGATGGATCATGTTTGAAGCTTGTTGCTGCGGCTTAAAATGGCAACGTCTTTCTCCTTCAGCTTGTTGCCATTTGTTTCAAAATAGGAAACTATGTTAGGAAAGCAGCGATCCCCTCGTATTGTTGAGTCTGACAGCACGCTAGCACCCCAGTATGAGCTGCAGATTATGTGGATTGATGTGCTAATGAGAGAAAAATCCTCTTGGCACAGAAAAGAACAGAACTGTTGAACAGAATGCTGTCGTGTGTCCTATTCTCTTCTAAAGAACATATTGTTGTGAATATAGCAGATCCACAAAGTGCTCACCTGCTTTCACAGTCCCCTGTAGCTTTAGCTAAAGACATTATGCCAGAATGATTGTGTTTGTGGGCCAAACAGACAGAGAAAACAGCTTCGCAATATATTTGTGCTGATTCTGATATCTTTGATAGGATGCAACATCATGAATATCGCTTGCAATCTGACTAGTTTTGCGATCCTTCTTTAACAAAAATGGTGTTGAAGTCCCCATAAAATGAATTTTATTTCAATTTATTTCTATTTTCTACATGGTGAATGGCACATGGTGCACTATATAAGGGATAGGGAACGATTCAGACGGTGTAGATCGAGGCGATTGAAGTCTGGTTTCACGTTAAGCCGAGTTCAGACTGCAGGATTTTCAAAGTAGTCGCTGGTCATTGTTCTTTTCTGGGGTCACATTCAGTTGCTGCTGTGTTCACACTGAACGATGGATCGGCGACAGGAGGTTTCACACTGCATGACTTTACAAAAGAAAGAATCGCCGATAACTTCTGTCTGGTCGGCAAACTACGTTTCACAACCAAACACACACGAGAAGTGATAAGGAAACAAAGCAAGATCTCACGTGCCAATTGTCCGAATTGTCTGTGCGCTGATTTGCAGCGAAAAGGAGAAAAGAAAAACAGATTATGCTGGAGGAATTGGTTGGGGAGACGAGAGCAAGGATTGTGTGTTCTGCAAAGAGAGTTGGGGGTAAAAAAAAAAAATTTGCAATGTGCTTCTGGTCAAGCAAATGTGTAGGCTACTTTGTTTCTGTTTGATATAATTGTAAATATATCTATTAAAATACTGATATTCTGGTCTATAACTCCTCCCCGAACATCCTGCTGTCCTGTATCTTGCTCTCTCATTGGCTGTCGGTCATCGCCAATGTAGTTTTCAGCCAGAACACTTTTCACACAGCAGGATTTTGAATAGCCGAAAGTTCCAGATATTTAGCATGCCAAATATCTCACGGGCTTTGGCGACTCATCGGCGATTCTCTCAGATCGCGTCTTTGCCCATTCACGCTGCGTGAGCACCGATTTGCCTGTGATTTCGGGCATTTCTCTGTGATTTTTCAAAACCTGTCGGCGAGCCAAAAATCGTGCAGTCTGAGCTCGGTCCAGAGGCACGATACACAGAGCGGATCATGTGATCGAGTCCCGCAGACCAGAAAATCAGACCCTGTGAATTCTGCACAGAATGCTGTATTTTAAAGCGATATGGATGAGATCAGGAGGAAACTGCAGCTTTACTGAGCTTAATGGCTCTGGCTGAGCTGTGATATAAACTAAATGCTATTGGCTGTTTTAAAAAAAGGGGAGGAGCTGCTCAGTACACCCCATCCTGTTTCAGTGGAAATTATGTCAACACATTGAATAATGCTGCATTTCAACGAATCCTCTGTCACCATGTCTACTGCATTTTTGTATATTCAGTTTTTCCATGCATTTAAATATTGTTTTTAATGTTGTGGATTGTTATATGATAAAATGATTATATTGGGACAAGATATATCCATTTTATTCATACACAATCATTCAAATGTTTGTGGTTGGTAAGATTTTATAATGTTTTTGAAAGATGTGCATATGCTCTGATGGTCAACTAATTTATTTGATCAAAAATACAGTAAAAATGAATATTGTAAAATATTGTTAAAATAACTGTTTTCTATTTGAATATATTTGAATGTCTTGCTCTGTCTCACACAATCCATCAGAAATCATTCTAATATGATGATTTGCTGCTCAAGAAACATTCATTATCAATGTTGAAAACAGTTTTGCTAAAAGTAGAATATTTTCTAGAAACAAAAGAAAAAAAAACTCTTACCGACCCCACACTTTAGAATATATGTATTTTCTCTAACAGAACATGAGAAAACATGATTTCCGAGTACATAAATATTGAGACATAGAATACTGTCAAAAGGCTAGACATATTGTTACCTAGCCTATATTGTGTAGTCCAAAACCCTGGCAGATTCCAGCGCAGAAGCATCCTGAATCTCCAGCCTGTAGAAGTTTTTTTTCCCTTGTACAGTAAGTCACACACACACACACACACGCTATGTCAGACATCTTCCATAATATGGAGCGCTCGGGAGGCCACATTCGACATTGATTTATTACAATGCTGCTCAGTGGAACAATGAAGCACACACAAAGCGACATTTAGAGTCCGCAGGCGTGGTTTCTCTTACACACACTGCCTTTTGTCGACCTTTTCTCCAAGACCCGCGTTCCTCCACAGAAGAACACACTCCCCGCTGAGTGAGTTATAGTTTCAACAGCAATTGAAATGTCTGTCCAATCTGTCCGAGTCTTGAATGAGAACGACATGAGGATGCTTCAGGGAGAATGATGAATTTTTAAGCAAAGTGGCTCACTGATTTTGTCTCTCACTAGTCCCAAAAAATGTAATTAATTGGTTAGAACGAGGATGAAACTCACAAAACCTGTCAAGAACATGTCTAAGTCATATTTCACCCCCAATTCATAAGAGGGGAAATATGAAATTATATTTTTTGCTTAAAGAAAATTATTTAGATCTATTTAGAATCTATTTTTAGATTTATGAGTGTTTGCATTGTGACATTATTTTAATAATAATTAAGCATATTTACAAAAATATATTATAAATTATATACCATGGTAGAATTAGTTGCATAATCTTTGTATTAAAGTAATGAGAATCACCATTGAGCGTACGAAAAAAGGAAAAAAAAACACTATGTCATTTTGGAGAGACATGTCATAACAATTAGTCACAAAAAATGTCATTTTGTTCCCCTTCAACCATTTTTTTTACAGTGCATGCTACCCTGAAAACTTGTGGCCGATGGAGAATATATTAATGAAGTTTGTAAAGGTTGTTTGCTTGCATTCATTCTTCAATAGTTCAATAATGGATTTTTAGGGGAAAACAACTATAAAAAGTAAAAAATGTATATTTTTGCTGATTAATTTTAATCCTTATTATGTATTGTATGATTGTTCTTAAGTTTGTATGGTGTCCTAGAGAGTTTTGAAATAAAATGCATTTATAAATGTATTATATATATTTATATACACACATACATGTTAATGTGGGTCTTACAGATCATTTTCATGCTGTCCACAGTATAGCCTAAACATTATATGCATAAATTAGTAAGAGTAGTGTGTAAGAATGTTATTCCAAACATATCTAACAGCGTATATGCATGAGTTTAGACAGTTATGTGATGTTTGTAGTTTTAAGCGGAAACCTCCACCCCTCAGATATATTTCCAGGAAGTTTAACACAGGCAAACTCAGCAGTTGAATTTCAATGTGCTGCATTGATCTCGGCGTGCTTCCATGCAAATTTCTGCAAAATTGAGACGCTAACATCTTCATTACGAAGCTCATGGCTCTTGGTAAGCTAGAGGGAGGTATTCTATACTAGCAATAAAAGCTGCATCAAAGCCCTGAAGAAATCAAATCCCAGAGATGGCCCACAGTCAACTGGATAAGGATTCAACATTAAAGAGTCTGACAATCCAACGCAGCGCACCATCATCTACCGCACAACTGCAAAGCACAGATAGAGAACACGGGATTCGCATGAGCCCCGAGCCAAGATAGCCTATGCCACCTCATTAAAATTCAGAATACATATGACGATTTATGCCCGGTTGCCTTCTCTAAGCAGTTCTTGAGAACCGCAAGCTGAACCACGGTCATTTTCTTGTCTGAGAAGATTAGGAGCGCAGAGGTTGGGCTCTACACGCACTGTCATTTTGCCCGTCCCGTTGAACCCACCCAGCCTTTGATGCTTGCAGCTATTCCAAAAGATCTTATTAGGTCCTGCTTTAGCAAAACAAACAAGACAGAGCATCTCTGCACAGAAGTTAAACTAGGCACAATAACTTCTCTTTGACGATTAAATGATGAGGTTTTCTAATTAAGGCTTAGCTGCGCCGCATGTTTTAAAGTTCCCTACAGGCTCTTTGACGTCATGGTAAGAGAAATGGAGGAGATGCAGGAGAAACTGTGGTCACGGCGTTACCAATGTGATAATTATCTGAAGTCTCCTGCTGGGCGATGAGTGCTACAGAGCTCTGAATGTAAAGCTGTTGATGTTTTTAGTGCTGCTTACTATTACTTACTGCTGTTTACAGTTAGTTATTTGCACAAACCCCTAACTGCAAATATATTAATTTTTGCATGGAAGATGATAAAACACAACAAAGTCTCATAGATACCAATTGTAAAGTAGGTGCCAAAGTCATATCTAGTAACCAAGATGAGGTCATTTGACCATAGAAATCAGTCATAATACCCTAGAAATCAAAGTTTGAGTAATATTTGAAATTTGACCAGTAAGCACACTTATCACATAGCAACCACCCAAAAAACTCTACCAATGATGTAGCAACACGCTTAAAGGCCACTTAGCAACTGCATAGCAACACCCTACCAACCATTTAGAATACCTTAGTAACCACAAAGTTTAAGTACTGTTTAAAATGGGACCTGTAAGCAACCACCCCAAACACCACACCAATGATATAACAACATGATTAAGGCCACTCAAAACACCTTAACAACAACTCAGAATACCCTAGAAACAATATTGTTTGAGTACTATTTAAAATTAGACCAGTAAGCAAACGTATCTGCATAGCAACACCTTGGCAACCACCCACAATACCCTAGCATCACATTTTCTAGGAATATGCAAAAATCAAGATTTTTTTGTTATCAAACCCCCAAAAAATTTCTGATGGCTTTTTTAATATGTGGTGACTGATATAAAAACTAACACGGGGACTATGGCCATGACTGTGCCATGTTCTTGTACCATTTTTATAAAGGATGGCGATACCTCAAGCTGAAACAAACCATAATGTTGTCTCACGGCTATCGTACTATTTCACCTGCTTTCAGAAAGAATGGGGTTACCTGAGCTTGCAATTATTTTCATTTTGTGTCTCCTTATAGCCTCTGTGTTACTGACGGAGCAGAGATCCTCCCTCCAGCAGTGAGCTCTGTGCTGAAGCTTTTAAAGAAAAGATGCTTCCCCTCTCTTTGCTCTAGGGCGTATTTGTTATGATGTGTGTCATCTCACTTTCTGCATGCCTGGGGTTTGCCACACACTTTTTCAATGGTCTTTTTACTGTAATGAAATATTTCTCTGAAAAAAAGTGTACTTACATGGATTTTTTTTTTTTGTTGTCTGCTACAGAACCCCATAAAGACTCGGCATCAAACAAACTATAAATAGAACAAATTATAGTAATGACTCTGAGCAGCACTGCAGTCTAATGATCTGTTTAGCATTATGTAAAGTGATAATATTTGTTCATTTCAAAGTTAACCTATGGTTCAAAGAGAGGAAATATGGTGTAAGTTTATTGTAGGCCTAAGTTAAATTTTGTCAGTATAGCCTGCCTTTCAACCATCACCACCACAAACGACACATTTTTTCATGCGCTCATGAATTCTTGGTATTTAAAAGAATCACAACTTGTGTAGAACTAAAGACTATTTCATGCCTTTTAGGATTCATCAAAAAATTTACTATACGATGAAATATCTGCGATTTTTACACTACCATTCAAAAAATGAGTTGTCAGTAAGATTTTTTTAAAGAAATTAATACTTTTATTCAGCAATAATGCATTAAATTGATCAATATTACAGTAAATACATTTATAATGGTATGCAACAGTTATATTTCAAACTTTTGAACTTTCTATTCATCTAAGAATCTTGAAAATAATTATCATAAAATAACTTTTTCAACATTGACAAGAAGAAATGTTTGAGCAGCAAATCATATTATACTGATTTCTGAAGGATCATGTGACGCTGAAGACTGGAGTAATGATGCTGAAAATTCAGCTTTGATCACAGGAATAAATTACATTTTAATACATATTTAAATAGAAAAAAGTTGTATGTAATGGTAATAATATTTTACAATATTGTTTTTATTGTATTTTTGTTATATAAATAAATGCAGACTTTTAAAAATATTTTACAAAATCTCACCGACACCAAACTTTTGAACGGTATGTATATATATTGCTTCCAAAAAAATAAAAATGAATCAGAATAATTCAACTTTTAAATGGCCTATAATGATTTTCCCCACACAATGATGTAGTTACTGCATCTACCAGCAGGGGCTAACCAACAAAACCTTGACTCTTCAACCCATGTTCCCCAAGTCATTGTTCCGTCATTTAGAGCTCAATGTGAAGAAAGCCCTAATCTGAGACAGTCTGAAGCACCCAGAAGTGTCGCCGATGAGCATTTGTTTGTAAGCACTAATTTAATCTATTCTGGTCACTAAATGCAGTCTCTTCACAATGATGCAAAATCACATTTAGAAAAGGCACCGAGATTCATATTACATATTAGAGTTGTGCGCCGAGCGTGTTTAATGCTGCTAAAGAAGCCTGTCTCCAGCTCAACTCTGTGCTAGCAGTGGAACATATTTCTCATTAATTTTAGCTGCTGGAGTGGTTATTTTGCTGGGTAACTCATTCATCAAACAACAACAGGCTTTCAGGTCTGCTGTGTCTACATGAATCCCATTTCCCAGAGGGGCAAAAATCTCATGTTCTCCAAAAGCTGCTAATCTGCAGAGGCATGGAGGTCTGTAGGTCAACCATATACAACGTACAACAGCGGTTGGTCTGCAGGTTACAAGTCATATATACATATATCCCATAATATCACATACTTGCTCAGTCTTTGCACCTTCTCTAATTCATTCAAGACTATCATACAATATATTAAGCCATCAAGGGTAATATTACTGCAAATTACCACCATCATATCTAAAAACTAAAAGGCCAAGAATGACGTCTAAAGGCCTAAACTTACTGTGAGCAAGAATGTAAACGAAATTGTTTTCTACACAAGGTTGATCTCATGTATTATACGAAACGAGCCAAACTGCAATTCATAATGCAACTCAAGTGGATTTTTTATAATATATAATATATTAAAACATGACACTGTTTGCCTTGTAAATAAAACATCGTTAATGCGTATTTGAATGCATTTGCTGTATTTACCACAAGGCATTTTATAATAATGCAAGATGAGGACCTGCAATGAGAGACACCTGCAATGCTATAGCACGTCTTTCAAGGGTTTATTTCAAGATAGGTAAAGTAGGCTAATCGAAACTTGAAAGAGCAGCATATTGTAATTAAAACTAGAAACATCGATAGCAATCTAGGCTGGCTTTAACAAATGTCATAAAACTCCACAGTGCTTCTCTTTGACTAATAAATGATGAGGTTTCTAATTAAAGCACAGCTTTACAACAGATTTCAAAGTCCCTGCGGCTTCTACACATCATAGTAAGAGTAAAGGAAGAGACAATGAAGAAAAAGCCAGCAGGATGAAAAATGATAGCGGCTCAAGAAATACTTTAACATTTAACACACGAAAGAAACTTGAAATTTGATGAAATTTTCTGGAAAAAGAATAGTGCAAAACCCCCAAAATGTTTTGAATGGTTGCCAGGGCGTTGCTATGCAGTTGCTAGGGTGCTCTGGCTGGTTGCTAGGGGGTACTCACTGGTCTAAGTCAGAATAATACACTCCAATCTCTTTAGATGGTTTGAGTCCTTGCTTCAATGTAAGTCACATCTGCCATATAAAAAGGAAAATAAATGATTAACCTCTCCTCATTAAGCCAGATATTGCAAAACATAAAACGTTGTGGGATAAGTTCAGATGATCAAAGTTTAATACTTAGGCCTGGTTTCACAGACTGGGCTTAGATTAAGCCAGGATTAGGCCTCAGTTCAATTAGGACATTTAAGTAGCTTTTATAAAAAGTAGCTTTGCTTTAAAAAAAAAAAACATCACTGTTGTGCATCTTGAGACAAAACAATGGCACTGACATATTAAGATATATCAGTGCAAGTTGCTTTCAGTTAAAACAGCTCAAGCATGCATTTTAATCTAGGACTAGACTTAAACATTGTCTGTGAAACCGGGGGTTGTTCAAATCACTAGCCCTAATATAAGTACTAGCAATAAGAGTGATTTTAGATTTTACATACCTCCGCTGCAGAAACTACAAGAAGACTCTCAAGGGTCTCCCGATGCTGCACATAATGAGGTGATATTTATAAATGACATTTTTGAGGTTGAGAGTTGACTTATTTCGAGAAGAGCCCTTAATACTCTCCGTGAGTCACCCTGACTGAAGAAATACCCAGAATTCCTCTCTGACACAAAGGAGAAAGAGTGCAAGATGGGGAGATTTTTCTTATGGATTTCCTGTTGAAACGCTGCATATCTCTGACAGATACCCTTGGAAGACGCTGAAAAAGAGGAAAAGTGCAGATCCAAAGACAGATGGAGTAGCAAATGCTCTGGCAAACCGCGAAAGATTCGTCGAGACAAATTTAGCTTTGTCTGGCCAATGACACCTAGTGGTGTGGACTGAAAATTCTGCTTTTGCATGGTGTTCTGTTACCAGTGACTTCCAGTGAAATACACAACCATTCAAAACACATTAGAAATTGCATTGGCCTAGGAATTGGAAACTCAAACCACTTGTACAAATATTCATTTTCTTTAGGTGTTAAACTCGTTACTCCACCTTTTAATATGAGTATGTGAGCAATGGTACACAGGCAGTGAACTGCAGAAGAAAAGCTTAGAAGTGAGATCGGAGTGAATCCTATTTTTATGAGGCTAGACTTGTATCTCAGCGCTGCTCTGAGAGGCGGACGGGGGATTTAAAAGCACACAGACTCTGTGCTGTCCAGCTGACATGTTAATCCATTTTAGCAGCGGCCCACGACAGGAGCCACAGCAGCTACACGAGAACTGTCTCACGTCCCGACGACAACACGCTGAAACGCAATCAGACACCGAACTTTATTATTCAGTAAATCCCTTCCTATTATCTCCACCTTGCTGAATCACTTTCATTAGGGGGGTGGGGGGGGAGTTCTTAAAGGGATAGTTCACCCAAAAAGGAAAATTCTGTCATCATTTACTCACCCTCAAGTCATTCAAAACCTGTATGAATCTCTTTCTTCTGATGAACACAAAAGATGATATTTTAAAGAATGTCAGTAACCAAATGTCGATGCCCAGTTGACTTCCATAGTATTTTTTATATTTTTTTTCAATTCTATGGAAGTCAATGGTTCAACACAACTGTTTGATTACCCATATTCTTCAAAATATCTTCTGTTTTGTGTACAGCGGAAGAAAGAAATCCATACAGGTTTGGAACAACTTGAGGGTGAGTAAATGATGACAGAATTTTCTTTTTTGGGGTTAACTATCCTTTTAAGCTTCCTCATGAGCGCTAAACAAGTTACAAAGAAATGTGTTTAGATGTCATGCAAAATATGAACACTTCCAATTACGGGTTAATCTGAAACAAAGAGCAACAACAAAGTAAGTGAGCGTTATAATGCACCAATATTAAAATGTCGATAAGTCAATAACATGCCCTGATAACTGTTAAATGACCAATATTAAAATTGAATAGGCTACTATATAAATCTCAAAATATATTTCAAATAAAACACACTAGAAATAAAATTAATGGTTTTATATGCTACAAGATTGCTATATGATAGCAGAAACTTTACAATAAACAATAAAGCAAACACATTTAACAGTGTTATTCAATTATTAGTGTAACGACCATGCTATGTGATGGCAAAGGTAATCTAAATGTAAAAATATATTGAAAATATGGAACACAGTTAAATATCCCCCCACCCCCAAGGCTTATTTATTTTATTCAAAAAATACAGAAATAACAGCAATATTGTATATTATTACAGTTTAAAATAACAGTTTTCTATTTGAAAATGTAATTTATGGTAAAACTGAATTTTCAGCATCAATACTCCAGTCATTCAGTGTCACATGATCCTTCATAAATCATATGCTGATTTGCTGCTCAAGAAACTTCAAAATTGAAAACAGTTGTGCTGCTTAATATTGTTTTGTTTGTGGAAACCACAATATTTTCAGGATTCTTTGATGAAAGTTCAAAAGAACAGCATTTATTTGAAATATAAATATTTTGTAACGTTGTCTTTTTTGTCAGTTTTGATCAATTTAATGCATCCTTCCTGAATAAAAGTATGAATTTCTTTACAAAAAAAATATTTTCAAGGTTAAATATGTCCAATATGCACTTTACTGATAAAAAAAAAATCTGAGTAATATCATATATGTACTTACAGTATATACATAATGCAACCCCAGAGAGAATTTACAAATGAAATACACAAAAATATGTACAGTATAATATAACACCTGGATCTGTTAACACTCCATTACAATAGCATATATTGGATATCTATGTCACATCTCATAACCCTGAGCTGCTCTTAACAATAGATGTGCGTTATAGTATCTGTCAAAGCATGCGTCTTGGAAAAGTTTTCGTATAGACAAGGTGCTTCGAGAATACCGTAAGACAGGACCGAAAACTCTTGAATAAAGTGCTTTGGGTCGTTCCAGCTCTTGAAACCATGTGAACTACAAACAGAATATCTATTGCTGGCCAACAGAGTGGAGTGTTTTAACCTACAGCATAAATAATGCATCTCTCCATATAGAATGACCTCTCATAACTTGTTTCCCACACAAGCCGTCTCGGTAACACAACAATGGGGAAAAAAATCACAATATTAGCATGGCCGTGTGAAATCGGCGCGGTTAGGCGAACATCAGCTAACTTTCACCTCTCTCTCTGCGTCAGTATTGATCTCTGTGGGAAAAATCAACTCATCCTTAAAAAGGCTGCCGGAGTAAATGGCAGCGAGAATGGCTCTCTCCGTCAAGTAGCAATCTCCGCAATGGAAGGCATTTCATGCTGCAAATCCCACGCTTAAATTGGACTGGTGTGACAGCGTAACATTTTCTCCCAGGGTGATATCAAAATGATTCAGATTTCTGCCAAGTGTTTGAAGCCTTCATATTAATGCATACTTGAGTCTCACTCTTTACAAACCCGGATTCGCCGAAGTAAACACTGGCAGGAGCCTTGGGATCGCTATTCCAGAGGACAAGATTGAGGGCAAAGTAGGACAGGGGCGTTTCTAAACGAGACGTTTAGCACAATCTTATTGTTATTAATGTCAGCGCTCAAACGCTTAAACAAAGCATCCGAGCTGATTCATCAGACTACGGAAATGTATGCGCCATTAAACAGAGGGGAATACGCCGCGACAATTTGGAATTCAAAGGGAGCCCCAGAGGTCGAGCCGGCGCAAATAAAAAGTTCTGGGAGCCGCTGAGACCGACTGGATGTTTTAGCATTTAATTTGCATAGCGAGTAGCCTGGCTGCTCTGATGAATAGGTAATACCACCCCTATGAGGCGAACAGGTTGCATTGTGGGACAGTAGCTGCGGGGTGTGTCATTCCAGTAGAGTGGATTCGCCTGACACTCCAATTTCATCGAAATCCTCCCAGTTTTGTCCCGGGGCTACGGGTGACAAAATTAAACATTATGTATTCATTCATTTATTTATTTATTTGCGCTTTTTTATTTCTGTCCCCGAAACAAAAGTTGTAAACCTCCCTAACTCTGGCTGTCATGTATACACTAGGGGCCGCATTTCCAAGACGCAATAAAGCGTTGGTGAGCTGCAATAAAGTTGTAGCGTGCTGATATTGTTTGTCGTACCTAGTTGGAACTCTCACAGCAATATAAATCTCATTTCAGGCCTCACACACATCCAGAAGATTCACAAAATACAAGAGCGTGGGTGACAAAAACACTGGCCAGCATTTGAAACACAGCTTTACTAGCGTTTGCATGTTGCTGTGGATGTGATACGACATGTCTGCCAAACTACTTATAAATCAAAGCAGTTTAACTCATATTCTACACTACAAACTGCAAGAGAAAAGCAGTTATCTTTTAGAGCCGATATGAAACAGAAGTTGCGATAGTCTTTTTTTCCCCTATTGTGACGTATATCCGAGTAAAACGGCTTCTGGAACAAAAATAATTGTAGGGCGGGGCTTGATTTATACGAAGGGAATTGATTGGATGGTTGTGGTTTGCTATTGGTGGATCTCATGTGAGTGACAGGTTGCCCCGCCCTCGTCATCAGAGAAGAGAAGAGAAGCTGCAAGAGGGAGGGGAAGTGATTTTGATTAAAGATTATGATGCACATGAAATAAAAAATAATAATGATGTGCCCAGATAAATCACTCATAAGAAATACTGCAATATTCCATTTAAAACAAGAATTGTCATTTTTGATATATTATATAGGCCTCCCTATATAATTTCTTAATTATAATTATATAAAATAATTTCTTTAATTTATTAAAAAAAGCAATGAGGATTTAAATTAGCATCAACATAATTAAATAGCTTAGCAAACAGAAAAATGCACTGTAAAAAAAAGTTGTTGCCTTTAAATTGGTACAATTAACTTGGATGTTTAAGTCATTTCAACTTAAATGCTGGAGAAAAAAACTTGAGTTGAATTTTGTATGACATAAGAAAGTTGAAAATTTCTTATTTTGATGAGTTAAAGCATGTAAAAACATAACCATATACTTTTTGCAAGTAATAAAAGTAGGCAACACACTAAACTGGGCCCTATTTTACCGATCTATACGCATGGTCTAAAGTTCACTCACGGCGTGTCCGAATCCACTTAGCTTATTACTGGCAAAGCTGCACTTAACCACCGTGACTGAATGCTAAATGACTAAAGGTAAATCCCATACTGGCAAATTGTATTAGTTGCATTGTTACTTTAGTTAGTAACGTCTCGGTTACGTATGTAACCCTCGTTCCCTGAGTAGGGAACGGAGACGTTACGTCGGATGACGACGAATGGGGTTTCGCTTAGAAAGCCTGTCAGCTTCGAGTATTACAAAACGAGCCAATGGCAAAGAAATGCCATGGGTCTGCGGAATTTGCATAACGTAACTCCGCCCCACCTCGTGGGTATAAAAGGAGGACGCTGGCAACATGCAGTTATGTTTTATCGCTGAGGAGCCAAGACTGAACTCGGGCGATCCCCGCGAACAGCGGAAGTGGCAGGAAGACGTAACGTCTCCGTTCCCTACTCAGGGAACGAGGGTTACATACGTAACCGAGACGTTCCCTTTCGTTGTCACTCCGAGTTACGTCGGATGACGACGAATGGGGTTACCAGTCAAATCACGCCACCTTCACAGCTGTCTTCCAGCGCCCTGCGAAAAATCTGAGCCCTCGGGATCTTAGGACGAAGGACTCCTACTTAACACAGGAATACCAAGGTACACTGGGAAGCATATCCCAAGCTTTTAAGGGGAAATATGCAATTATCACCAACCCAGTGGGGGGGGGCATTTGAAAATACACATATGACCTGATAGTAACATATGGAGAAACTCTGAGGTGTCCAGCCGCAGGTGGAATATTTCAACCTCAGGGGTGGCAAGGTGGCTTGCCGAGGGAAAGACACATGCTCAAAGAGGCTTACAGTGGAAATACACATGTGGGGGTAGCTCAGGGGAGGTACCATGCACACGGAGGCACCTAGCCGACGCCCAGGCAATAGACACTGGCGCTAGCATCAGGGGTGCTGGAGGAACTCAGGGCTTTCGGAGAAGCTCACCTGAGCAGAATATCGCACGTATCCAGTCCGCGGAGTGGAATGGCGAGCAAGCGAAGACACCTGAGCGGGTCCGGAACTAGCTGTTTGAAGCGAGAACACGAGAGGACACTGGCTCCACTCGGAGATTATAGAATCTGGCGAATGTGTTCGGTGTCGCCCAGCCTGCAGCTCTGCAGATGTCTGCCAGCGAGGCGCCATGCGCCAGCGCCCAGGAGGATGCCACACTCCGGGTGGAGTGGGCGGTCACACCAAGGGGGCACGGTCGACCTTGCTGCTGGTAAGCCAAAGCAATGGTGTCCACGATCCAGTGAGACAACCTCTGCTTTGAGAGAGCCTTTCCCTTCAGCTTCCCACCATAACAGACAAAGAGCTGGTCTGAGGTCCTGAAACACTGCGTCCTGTCTACATAGGCGCGAAGAGCGCGTACTGGACAGAGCAGTGCCAAGGCTGGGTCTGCCTCCTCCGAGGGCAGCGCTTGCAGGTTCACCACCTGGTCCCGGAAGGGAGTGGTAGGAACCTTGGGCACATATCCAGGCCGGGGTCTCAGGATCACGTGAGAACCGGCCGGCCCGAACTCTAGGCACGCTTCGTCAACGGAGAATGCGTGCAGGTCCCCGACCCTCTTGAGAGAAGCCAATGCAATCAGGAGCGCTGTCTTCATCGACAGGAACTTAAGCTCCACTGATTGCAAAGGCTCAAAGGGAGCACTCCGCAGGGCACTTAGAACCACTGAGAGGTCCCAAGAGGGAACGAGAGGAGAGCGAGGAGGATTCAGTCTCCTCGCCCCCCTCAGGAACCTGACGATCAGGTCGTGCTTCCCTATGGACTTACCTTCCACTAAGTCGTGGTGAGCGGCAATAGCGGCAACATAAACTTTGAGGGTGGAGGGAGACAGCCTTCGCTCCAACCCATCTTGAAGGAAGGAAAGCACGAGACTGATCGAACAACTCCGGGGATCTTCTCGGCGAGAAGAGCACCAATTGACGAATAGGTTCCACTTCAACGCGTAGGCATGTCTCGTGGACGACGCTCTAGCGGAAGTGATGGTAGCCACCACCGCAGGTGGTAGGGTACTCAAACCTGTCTCGTCCCGTCGAGGAGCCACACGTGGAGGTTCCACAGATCGGGACGAGGGTGCCATAGAATGCCCCGTCCCTGAGAAAGGAGGTCCTTCCTCAGAGGAATTGGCCAAGGAGGTGCTGTCGCGAGGAGCACTAGTTCGGGGAACCAAGTCCGGGTGGGCCAGTACGGCGCGACCAAAAGGACTTGCTCCTCGTCCTCCCTGACCTTGCGCAGGAGCTGCGCAAGAAGGCTCACTGGGGGAAACGCATACTTGCGGCCCCGCGGCCAGCTGTGCGCCAGTGCATCCGTGCCGAGCGTGCCCTCGGTCAGAGAATAAAACTGGGCGCAATGGGATGAGTCGCGGGAGGCAAACAGATCTATCTGTGCGTCGCCAAACTGGTCCCAAATCAGCTGGACCGACTGGGGATGGAGTCGCCATTCTCCAGGGAGGGGCTGAAGCCGTGACAGCTCGTCGGCAGCACGGTTCAGGGCTCCGGGAATGTGAATAGCACGAAGGGACCTCAGATGCTTCTGACTCCATAGGAGGAGGTGGCGAGCGAGTTGCGACATACGGCGGGAGCGTAGACCACCTTGATGGTTGATGTACGCTACTGTGGCGGTATTGTCTGATCGGACTAGTACGTGTTGACCCATGAGCAGCGCTCGGAAGCGGTGCAGAGCAAGGCGTACTGCCAGCAACTCGAGGCAATTCACATGCCATAGGCGGCAGGGTCCTGTCCAGGAGCCCGCGGCAGCATGACCATTGCACATGGCGCCCCAGCCCGTGGTGGAGGCATCTGTTGATACAACAACATGCCTCGACGCTCGTTCCAGGGGGACACCAGCCCTGAGAAAACTGAGGTTCAACCACGGGGTGAAGGTCTGACGGCAGCTCGAAGTCACTGGAACTCGGAGCTTGCCTTGTTGCCATGCCCACCTCGGGACTCGGTCGCGAAGCCAAAGCTGAAGCGGTCTCATATGAAGCAATCCGAGCGGCGTGACCGCGGCTGCAGATGCCATATGCCCCAGGAGCCTCTGAAAAAGTTTCAGTGGAACCGCTTTCTTGCCCTGTATTTGTCTCAGACAAGTCAGCAGTGACTGCGCGCGCTCGCTCGTAAGCTGCGCGGACATGGCGACCGAGTCGATGTCCATACCGAGAAAAGAGATCCTCTGCACGGGGCAAAGTTTGCTCTTCTCCCAGTTGACCCGAAGGCCCAGACGGGCTAAGTGCCGGAGCACAAGGTCCCTGTGTTCGCAAACCTGGTCTCGAGAGTGAGCTATAATCAGCCAGTCGTCGAGATAGTTCAGGATGCGAACCCCGTGAACCCGAAGGGGAACAAGGGCTGCCTCGACGACCTTCGTGAAGACGCGAGGGGACAGGGCCAGCCCGAACGGGAGAACCGCGTACTGATATGCCTGTCCCTCGAAAGCAAACCGGAGGAACGGTCTGTGACGAGGGAGAATGGAGACATGAAAGTAGGCGTCCTTCAGGTCGATCGCTGCAAACCAATCCTGGGGCCGCACACACTCGAAAATGCGTTTGGCGGTGAGCATTTTGAACGGCATCCTGTAAAGGGAGCGATTCAATACTCGCAGGTCCAGGATCGGTCGTAACCCACCGGTTTTCTTGGGGACAATGAAGTAAGGGCTGTAGAAGCCGGACCTCATCTCGGCTGGAGGGACAGTCTCGATTGCACCCTTCGCCAGCAGAGTGGCAATCTCTGCTCGCATGATCGGGGCGTTGCCACCGACCAAAGTGGAGCGGACTCCCCTGTATCGGGGAGGAGACCGTGCGAACTGAATCGCATAGCCGAACCGGATGGTGCGGGCGACCCAGCGGGACAGTTGGGGAAGCTCTAGCCAGGCTTCCAGGAACTGTACCAGCGGGGTCATGCGGACCACCGGCGTCCCCCCGGAGGGGCAGCGAAGCGGAGTAACTGGCCCGGACGTGGACGGCATAGCGATCCGGTGTGGGGGCGCAGTTAAGCTCCGCGCCCTGACAGAGGAGGCCAGGGAAGGACCAGCGTTCCACGGGGGCCTGCTCTGCCAGGGGTCTGGCGACAGAGTGGGACAGGGACGAAACGGCCCGTGGGCGGCACGCCGTGTCAACCGACTCTGGGACAGAGGGGGACGAGGAGAGCACGGCTGGTGGGCGGCGCTCTGGGTCGTCCGAGAACTCTGTGTGCTCAGGGATGAGAGGTTTGTTTCTGTCTTTAACCACATTAGGGTGCTGCCCACCCGTGGGTGAGCAGCGGGGAGTGGAGAACAAAGGATTCTCCCCCGGCCCTCCACCGGGGGAAGGAGTGGCCCTGCTACCATCTCCTGTGAAACAGACATCATCCCTGAGCAGCCCGTCTCAGGAGCGCCGCTTAACCCGGCGCTTGGCGGGGGGCGGGGCTGGAGAGGGCTGGGGCGCCTTCCTGCGGCTTCCTCCGCGCGTCGGCCCGGGTGGAGGCTGCTGCTTGGGCTTAGCGGGAGGGGCGGGAGCTTTAGGAGGGCGCCCTCGGCGGGAAGCAGGCTGAGGCGTCTGCCCGACCGACGACGAGGCAGCAGCGGGTCGGCGGGGCAGAATATGTTTAATGGCCTCAGTCTGCTTCTGTGCAGTTGAAAACTGTTGGGCAAAATCTTCAACTGCGCCGCCGAAGAGGCCGGCCTGGGACAGGGGCGCATCGAGCAGACGAGTCCGCTCGGAATCCCGCATGTCAGCCAGGTTCAGCCACAGGTGTCTCTCCTGGACCACCGCGGTGGACATCACCAGACCCAGGGAGCGTGAGGCTACCTTCGTCGCCCGGAGAGCGAGGTCGGTTGCGGCACGCAGCTCATTGAAGAGCCCTGGGTCTGCCCTGCCCTCGTGCATGTTTCTGAGCATCTGCGCCTGGTAGACCTGCAGAGTGGCCATAGCATGCAAAGAGGTAGCCGCCTGTCCCGCCGCTCTGTAAGACTTCGCCACCAGGGTAGACGAAAATCTACAGGCCTTGGATGGGTGCTTAGGCTCGCCCCGAGAAGAAGCACTCTGAGGACACAGTTGCATCGCAACAGAGCGTTCAACCGGGGGAAGCCCAGTGTACCCACGGGCGGCCGCCTCATCGAGGGGAGGAAAGGCGGATGGGATCAGCGAGCGGTCCCGAGAAGACAGGGGGGTCTTCCAGGACTTCGAGATCTCATCATGCACGTCCGGGAAGAATGGTATTGGGGTTTGCCGTGGACCACGGGGGTCGGCAGCCTTACCCAAAAACCAATCGTCCAGCCGCGAGCGCTCGGGACAGGGTGGAGGCCTCCACTCTAAACCAATGCTCGCGGCTGCCCGGGAAAGCATGGCCGTCATTTCCGGATCCGAATCAGGCACAGCCATATGCACACCGGAAGGTGGCAGCTGCGCTGAATCTTCACTTCCGGAAGAATCAAGCCCACCTTGTGATGCTGCTACAGACATGGCATCTTCCTCTGTAGCTTCAACCGAAACCCGCGGGGCACCCGAAGGTCCCGCGAGAATCGGAGGCTCACTAGCGGGCACCGTCACTGAGGAGGGGGGCTGGGGTCGCGGACACATAGTCGGCGCCTGGTTCCAGACCGTTACCCTCAGGTCACCCTGGCCACCAGCCGAAGTAGTACTCCTCGGGGGAGCACTAGATCGGGGTGTGGATGAGGGGACTCTCACTCTTGCGAGTTCACTGAGTCTCGACCTTAGTGACGCGATGGTCATGTTCCCGCAGAGAGAACATGACTCATCCACGAGCGCTGCTCTAGCGTGATCCATGCCCAAACACACCAAGCAGCGCTCGTGCCCATCAGAGTCAGACACATATCTGCCGCAACCAGAAGTGCACGGGCGAGGCATCTTTAAAAAGACGTGCCGCGTGCAAGCTCTTTTAGTGAGAAGAGAAACACTCTGATGTCGAGGCGGCCGGGGAGACACGCACTCTCTGGCAAAATCACTGCACAGATCAGCAGGAAGCGCGCGCTCGCTGGAATCGCCCACAACACCAACACCAGAGGAACTCGTTTGTGAAAAGCTGACGAAATCAGAGATGGCTTTAGGAGTGAAGAGGACTTCTTGGCTCCGAAGCGAAAACATAACTGCATGTTGCCAGCGTCCTCCTTTTATACCCACGAGGTGGGGCGGAGTTACGTTATGCAAATTCCGCAGACCCATGGCATTTCTTTGCCATTGGCTCGTTTTGTAATACTCGAAGCTGACAGGCTTTCTAAGCGAAACCCCATTCGTCGTCATCCGACGTAACTCGGAGTGACAACGAAAGGGAACTCCCCAACACTGGTCTTCTCAACCTAGAAATATAGACAGAATTCCTTCCATAAAGGGCAAAGAATATAATGAAGAATGGAGAATCTAGACTAGATAATTAAAGCGGAAGCATTCTGATATCAGACATGCATGATTGGCTCGGGCCGCAGAGGTTAGAATGACTCAAATCTGCGAAGACAAGAAAGGTGACATTGTTCTCCATACTTAGCTTCACTGTGAGAGTGAGAAAAGATTAAAAGGTGCAGATTTATAAATGAATGAAAGAAACATCACGTTCTACCTTTTCCGAGCGGCTGCCAAATGTGGTTAGGCGGAAGTTTCTATTGTGGAAACGCAGCTTCATTTTCATGGGGCCATCTGTTTGAAAGACCTGAAGATGTAATTATGCTGTCTTGGTTCAGACAGATCATGCACAATCAAGTGCAATTAGGTGGCCTTCTGCTCCAGTTCCCTCGTGCTATGATGTGAAGGTACCTCGTATGGAGTTTTGTGGAACGTTACTTATGCAAGTAAATACTTTTGTAGTGCAACGGCCTACACACGATAAACGCTTTGCATTTGAACTCCTCCCTAAAATATAAAGAAAAATGGTAACACTTTACAATAAAGTTTCATTTGTTAACAATACATTAACTAACATTGAGGAATACATTTGTTACAGTATTTATTAATCTTGCAACTGTTCGTTGTTTGTTCATGTAAGTTCACAGTAACTGTTAACAAATACAACTTTTTATTTTCTTAGGCCAAATAATAACATCAAATAATGTTAACAAATGAAACCCTATTGAAAAATGTTACAGAAAAAACAAATTATTAAAATATTATTTTTACTAAAATAAGTTTTTTTATTCCATACAATATGATATATATATATAGCCTACTCACACACTATATTATACACTATATTTTCTGTACTCTCCAATTTCATCTCTCCAATTCTTTGCGATGTGTTGATATATTTGTACATGGAGTGAGCCAGAAAAACATATACAAATATATCAACACATTGCAAAGAATTGGAGAGATGAATCAGAAGAAGAGGTTCACCTGGGCACCCTCAGTGGACTGCTGAAGACTGGAAAAAGGGCTTGACCGAGGAATGAAAATGTGAATATCTTCGGTTCCTCACGCAGGGCTCGAGCAGATGAAGGGACGGAGGAGGAACCTGTCAAACATGGAGGTGGGAGCGTGATGGACTGGGGCTCTTTTGCTGTACACAGAGTCTGAGAGTGAGTGAGTAGCACCCTAAACCAAAAGCATGACCAAAGCATTTTGCAGATCCATGCAATGCCCACTGGTATACGCCTCGCTGGTCAGGGGTTCATCAAGATGATGACCCGAAACATACCTTCACGCTGAGAAGTAACAACCAAGTCGGCACGTCCAGCACAGGCTACAGATTTAAACTCCATTGGGCTGGTTTGAGATGAACTGGACAGAAGAGTGCAAGCAAAGAATTCTTCTGCCACAATGTTGGGAAAAACTTTTCAAAGAATATTTGATATCTAGAATGTCACACGTGTGTTCTGAAAAAGATTTAACTTTGAGTTAAAATACAGAATTCTAACTCAAATGTAGAATTAAAAAAAATTATATTTGCAAATTTACATATTTTTACTTAATGTAAAAAAATATTACAGTAAAATAATTACAGTTTTACATAGTACATTTTTTCTCTTTATTTGTTCTGTTTTACTGTTACTTTATATGTATATAGAAATATAAAAAATCATGGAATTATTGCACATGCATGTTCATCCATCGTGTTATGGGACATGAAGACGTGTCCATGTGGAATACCGACTTGACGGAAGCCTTTTCAACATCCGTCATCTTCAGGCCCGCACAAAGACCCGCCAAATCTGTGAGCTTCAGTATGCTGATGACTGTGCAGTCTTAGCCCACAGCCCAGACTCTATGCAGCACGCCCTGAACACAATATCCAGTCTGTACCAATCTTTTAGCCTACAGGTTAACACTCAAAAAAACAAAGTCATGTCCCATCTCACCACCCCCGCCACTTAAAACAGTGGACCACTTCCCCTACCTCGGCTCCACTTTGTCCTCATGCAGCTCCCTTGGCACAGAAATACACACTCGGATAAATAATGCCTCATCGTCTTTTGGACGCCTTCGCAGCAGGGTTTTTGAAAACCGTAACCTGAAGGTTAGTACCAAGGTTGCTGTTTACAACGCGGTATGTCTCCACTCTGCTTTATGGGGCAGAGTCATGGACCCCATGCTGCCAGCACATCATCAGCCTAGAGGCCTTCCATATCCGCTGCCTACAGAAGATCCTCAGCTTGTCCTGGAAAGATCGAATCCCCCATACAGTCATCCTCAGCAACACTGACTCAATCTGTATGGAAGCAGCTGTGGCCAAAAAACATCTTCGTTGGATAGGGCACACCATATGCATGCTTGAACACCGCCTGCCCCGCCAAGTCCTCAAATACACCAAACCAACCAAGACTGACGATCCAAGAGGCGAATCAAGAGACACCAACGGGCGGCTGGTACCCCCCTGGTATCTGGTTTCCCCTGCTCCATCTGCGGTCGAGTCTGGGGCTCAAGGATCGGACTCCCACGAGAAGTGCTGGGTTGCTGAACCCCATCCCTGGAGCAATCGAACACGATGGACAGCTACAGAGAGTGTGTGTGAATGTGCGCAGTTCAATTAGACATTAATTTGATTCATTAATATTAACATTTAAACACAATTGGCCCATAATGTGCTCGTCATGACATTAGGAGAGTCTGATGTCAGACATTGTTTGCTTCATCTTTCATTTTGCAATCTAGCGAGCTTTTTCATCATCCTAGACCTCTAAATAAAACACAACAGTGCTGAAGATGACATTTTGTGTGTGTGTGTGTGTGTGTGTGTGTGTGTGTGTGTGTGTGTGTGTGTGTGTGTGGTGTGTGTGTGTGGGGGGGGGGGGCACAGTCTCAGCTTTTTTCCCAGACTGTTTTGGAAGAAATAGGGCAGTTTTATGAACACACAGCAGACTCATCTTTCCAGACAAGAAAACTTCTCCTTTCTGCTCCTTTGCTCCTGAAAGGTGCCTCGGGTCTCCTGAGAGAGCGTCTTCTAAGACAACAGCTGCGTCTTCCTGATTCTTAATTTAGTTCATTTATGCTTGGCCTGCATTCATCTGTGACGGACCAACGAGGTTACCTTGCGTAGATCTTCATTTCCAATTCAATAATGCTCTTCAGCTGTGTTAATTACAGTTAATATTGAATCTAGCAGAAATTAAACCAGAGTCCACAAGAACCCTTTGGCTCTAATGCTGGCGTCCCCTTGAGAGATTAGTGGCATTATAATGAGGTGGAAAAACAATTATTTCAGGTGCTTTTCATATACCAGCTTGATATCGCCAGGCGCATTTTGAGTTTTATTTCGCCTGACTGTTGTTGTTATTCTGCTCGTCATGTCGGTAATGTCATTAAGAGTATAACAACCTCGTCTGATGTCAGGGATTGTTTGCTTCAGCTTTCATTTTGCAATCTAGCGAGCTTTTCATCTCATTCATTTCAATTAAAGAAGTGAGAGGACTTAATTGTGCTTGCTTAACGGTGGACTACGAGAATCACATCGATGAACAGAAGATGTTTGAGGAGAGATGGAGGGCCTCCAGCTTCTGACGGCAGTTAAAGAGATGTGAGATTGGCAGATGTAACCCCAAATCATTGTCTCTGGAGGGATCGCTTTTCTCAGAACTGTAATTGAAATTAGCTTTCACGGTTTAGGAAAAAGTCAATGAATTAATTAAGGCGATCAAACGGCTCTGTGGTTTAAAACACATGGCTTTAAAAAAACAAACAAGAAAGGACCCCTGTAAAGTTCAAGTTGAACTAGATGCTTAAATATATAGTAGTTTCTAATGTTTTACACACTAAACAAACCAGCAAAAATAAAAAAGCAAATAGCAATAAAAAATCTAAAATATTATTTATGTATTATATAAAAATATAACTATAATATTTTTAAATATATATTATATATGTAACATATTTATTTTTTATAAATAGTTATTGTTATTTTATATTAGTATATTTTATATTAAATTGAGATAAAAAATAACAAAACTATATATATTTTTTTATTTTTTTATTTCCATTTAATATACAATTTTATATTTCAAAATTTTCAAAAATGTCAAAATTCTTGACATACATTTTTGACATCTTGTTTCCCAGTTAGTTATGGACAACAAGATGAAAACTTTTCCTCTTCAAAAAATAAAAATTCACAACCTGAATTATTGAAATCCTAAGAGAGTTTTAATTTTGATGATTTTATTTGAAATCCAATTCAGACCATCTTGACTCATAAGATTTAATAAAGAAATGAAACATTTAGGCGTGTTTAAAGCCTGCTGCTCAGTTCAGGCCGCAGGTTTTTTCATTTGATTTTTGAATGAAACATTTATTTACTTTTTACATCTGAGGCCTGGGTTTAATTAAATGTGACGGCCTATAAAGGACTCCAGAATGAAGTTTGGAACCGTAGTGACCAAAAACTGCGACGCTGACATCATTTCACTCACTGGCTCTTACAGTATTCATGGGCCCGGACCGCAGCGCCTGGCAGTCTGTACGGTAACTCAATAGAGGGAACAGCAGATGTCTGTGGAAATACCAACCGGCCAGTGCAAACGCTCGCATATTCCAAACCATCATAAGGCCGTACCGCCAGCCAACGGCGTGATTCGGTGAACCCGGACAGACCTAACGTGAGAGACAGCTCAGCCATTTTTAATTTCCATTTTATATTACCCACTGACATATCTCCCGAATGAACTAATTCACTTTGCGGAGGTAACAGCAGTGCCGACTAATCAAATCGGACAATGATACTGCATAATGTCGTAATCTTCCATCTCCCCCACTGCTGTTAGGGGCAGTTAATGGCTGGTCTCAGTCATGAATTCTGCTTGTTTAATGAGGAGCAGCGATGAAAAAGGGAAAAAGGCCAATTGGACGGTTTGTTACCCTCTTCCACCAATCAAGACGGGGTAAAGTGATGCCCATTAATGATGTCATCAGGTCAAATAAGACACTCGGAAAATCTGTTCCTGCATCAATCTAGAGAAGCAAACTCCAGAACGGAGGGATTCAGATGATACTCGTCTTTCTCTCAAACCTGGTTTGTTTTGAATCATAGACGATAGCAGCAGGTCAGGTCAATTCAGCCCACATGAGTAAAATGTTAAAAGCTGTCAGCCGTGAAAAGCATGACAGAATCACAGGACGAAGGAGAAGAACAGGCTGACATTTGAAACATGTTCTCAGAGATGCTGGATGGTGTCATGCAAGGAGTTAAGAATGATTCATGCCGAGTGTGTAACTAAACAACTAAATGCTATTGGTAAAACCACAACTTCGACATACATCAAGGGCATCTGATCTGCCAAACTTTCACGTCCAGAAACCCTTTAAAATCTATTATATTTGAATTTACAAAAAAACATAATTTCATAAAGCATATCAATATAATATCAGATCAAGTAACTACATTTTCTGCACTGCGCCGCAACAGCTCAAGGCTGTCTACACTAGACACGACAAAGCGCCCATTGCAAATCCTTTTGTTCTTTGTATCAGAAGCGTGTCTGAAGTCAATTCTGACTTCTTTTCTCAGAAGTTACAGTATATCTCGCAATTGTGAGAAAAAAGTCATAATTGTGAGATAAAAAGTTGCAATTATCTTTTAAATGTTTTTATTCCGTGGCAGAAACAAGCTTCCAAGCTTTTATCTTTCCAAAGGAGGAACAAAAGCAATTTGTCAAAGAGCCAATAATATTCATAATATACAATTGAAGGTTTACTAAACAACTAGAGAAGAACTGAAACAAGCTAGAGAAGTGGAGAAATTCAACATACTCAAAAAAAACAGAAACAGTTGAATGCAATGGACAAAAATATGTTAATAATGATAACTATCAAAAATCATCTCATTTCATACTGTAAACCTGATAACACAAAAACCACCTATTTATGAAATTTTAAATTATCCATTTTTTCTCTGCTTTAGATATCGAGTCAAGTCAAGTCAAGTCAAGTGTATTTATATAGCGCTTTTCACAATATAAATTGCATCAAAGCAGCTTCACAGTATCAATCAAATAACATAACAATGTTTGTTTCTTAGTGGAAAAAACATCCACGTTGGGTAGGGCTGATCAATGGTATTAATGCTTGGTTAATTAATTTGAATATCCCCAACTGAGCAAGCCAAAGGCAACAGTGGCAAGGAACCGAAAAACTCCATCAAGTGACCTACTGGTGTCCTAAACTCCATCAGGTGACCTACTGGTGTCCTAAAACTCCATCAGGTGACCTACTGGTGTCCTACAACTCCATCAGGTGACCTAATGGAGAGAAAAAAACCTTGGGAGAATCCAGGCTCAGTCGGGGGCCAGTTCTCCTCTGGCGTTTATGAACTTGAGGCCGGATTTACAGTAACTGTAATTTGATACAGAATTTTGTTTTATTTTATCACTTCGGGGTGGGTACGCGAACCGGAATCACAACGTTTTATCTGTAGAGTGGGAAAGGGATCCTCCATAGGGAGAGGCTAGTTGGCACTTCAGCACTGCGTTGTCATCGGGTCCAGGCAAAGCTCCTAGTCAGATCTGGATACGGCCTGGATCCGGTAGACTGCGGGAAAACCTCGGGATAAACAAAGACACTAAAATTAGCGTAGATGCCATTCTTCTTATGATGTAACGAGTACATCAGGATTTAAGGGAAGTGTTCCCAGTTCCGGCTGACCTAATCTATGCAGCCTAACATTGAATTATAGAAGTCTATAATATATTATGTGTATGCTAGGTCAAAGAGATGTGTTTTTAGTCTTGCTTTGAACTGACAGAGTGTGTCTGCTTCCCGGACAATGGTAGGAAGACTGTTCCAAAGTTTTGGTGCTAAATAGGAAAAGGATCTACCGCCAGCAGTCGATTTTGATATTCTAGGTATTATCAACTGGCCCGAGTTTTGAGATCGCAAAAGACGTGAAGGACTATAATGCGTTAAGAGCTCGCTCAAGTACTGCGGAGCTAAACCATTTAGTGCTTTGTAAGTAATCAACAATATTTTAAAATTTATACGATGTTTAATAGGCAGCCAATGCAGTGTTTACAGAACCGGGCTAATATGGTTATATTTCCTGGTTCTAGTAAAAACTCAAGCTCCAGCGTTTTGGACCAGCTGTAGTTTGTTTATTAAGTGTGCAGGGCAACCACTCAGTAGAGCATTACAATAATCTAGTCTTGATGTCATGAAAGCATGAACTAATAGTTCCGCATTTGTTAATGAGAGCATATGTCGTAATTTAGATATATTTTTAAGATGGAAAAATGCGGTTTTACAGATACTAGACACGTGACTTTCAAATGAAAGATTGCTATCAAAGAGCACACCCAGGTTCCTAACCGACGACGAAGACTTAATAGAGCAGCCATCAAGTGTTAGACAGTATTCTAGGTTTTTACGTGTGGGAGTTTTTTTTAGGTCGACACCTAAACAGACATATAAATGCCGGTAAATAGCTGTGAGTAAAAATCGACAAAAATCTAGGTTTAGAGATAGTGTTTTGCTTAACATTTTATTATCTTCACCTGATAACAGAACACCATTAAAACACTCTCAATGTAAGAAAGCCACTGCAAATGGTTCCAACTAACGCAGTTTGGTTGCTGCCAGAAAAATGACTGAAGTCTCTAAAGGTTCATGAAGACAAGCCCAGAGGATTTCCAGTGCAGGTGTGAGCGAGATGATATTTAAAGACTAGCCTATTTTTAGACTGCATTACCTACAACAGTATCCTAAAACAGTGCTTAAATAACATAAATCTGCCTTGATAATGTCGGCCAAAAAGAAAATATTAAACGTGCATTACAGAAGATTTTCTGCGGGGGAATCTCTTTTGTTGCTTTTCAACCACAGAAGGCATATAAAGAGGCCAAAGTTCCTTAGCGCACTTTTTACAGCTTAAGAAGAAGAGCACGTTTTAAGAAAGATTACAAATACTTCTTTTTTTTTTTTTTTTTTTTTTTGCACGTGCATTAAGAAAGTAAACACTTCTATTTTCCCCCGACTTCAAACAGAGGAATTGGATATTCTTGTACTTACCAGTATTTACTGTAAGGAAGTAGATTAACCCCTTATGATTTACTAGTCTAAAACGATTCCTTAAAGATATAAAAACAAACCAGTGACATTGAGAAATGCATGTGCAGCCTTTCAGACCAACAGCCTCGGGTCTGTTGAATATGCTGGCTTTCCATTGATTTGTTTCAGTAATTGACTGTCTTGAGAGTCTTCTAACCTGGAACTCACACCATAATCAGTTTGTTGGTGGGTAATTACTAACACCTGCCCTCGAGCCCTTTGACTCACCTCACCAGCTTCTTCTGCGGGTTGCGTTGAGTCTTCGCAGGCCTCCGTGGATTCCTCTTCATCCAGAGGCGTCTCTGCGTGGCTTGGGCTGCTCCATGTTTGTGCTGATATTATATCGGACTCGTATGATGGTGGTGGTTGTCACAGCTATTAGATTTGTCTCTGCCAACATGGTTGATCCCTCATGAGCGCTTGGTGAGACAAGTTCTACAGACCTTCTGTTGAGTGTAGCACAGGGAGCCTAGAAAAAATACAAAATCACAGGGTTCAATTTGTGATTACAGGTATCTGTAACCTTGATCTCAGGTTCCCTCCAACTTTATTTATATGGCGCGATATACAGGAAACAGGAAAATAATGATTCAATGATGCAAACCGAGTTCAATAAATAAATTAGTGTCATTGTTCAGCTGAAGTCGGTTTAGTGTTGATTCAGTTCCGTTCAATAACTGTGTAAAGATCATTAAATATAAGAGTTAAATCATCAAATTAAATGAGTTCAAATGAGTCAACCTGGTTGAAACTGGTAGAATACCTTGGATATGCTGGTTGGGAACAGTTTGAGCTGGTTAATCATCTTTCAAAACCTTATACTTTCGAAATAAACATTTTTGGTGAAATATTATACAGGTCCTTCTCAAAAAATTAGCATTTTGTGATAAAGTTCATTATTTTCTATAATGTAATAATAAAAATTTAACTTTCATATATTTTAGATTCATTGCACACCAACTGAAATATTTCAGGTCTTTTATTGTTTTAATACTGATGATTTTGGCATACAGCTCATGAAAACCCCAAATTCCTGTCTCAAAGAATTAGCATATTTCATCCGACCAATAAAATGTTTTTAATACAAAAAAAAAGTCAACCTTCAAATAATTATGTTCAGTTATGTACTCAATACTTGGTCAGGAATCCTTTTGCAGAAATGACTGCTTCAATCTGGCGTGGCATGGAGGCAATCAGCCTGTGGCACTGCTGAGGTGTTATGGAGGCCCAGGATGCTTCGATAGCGGCCTTAAGCTCATCCAGAGTGTTGGGTCTTGCGTCTCTCAACTTTCTCTTCACAATATCCCACAGATTCTCTATGGGGTTCAGGACAGGAGAGTTGGCAGGCCAATTGAGCACAGTAATACCATGGTCAGTAAACCATTTACCAGTGGTTTTGGCACTGTGAGCAGGTGCCAGGTCGTGCTGAAAAATGAAATCTTCATCTCCATAAAGCTTTTCAGCAGGTGGAAGCATGAAGTGCTCCAAAATCTCCTGATAGCGAGCTGCATTGACCCTGCCCTTGATAAAACACAGTGGACCAACACCAGCAGCTGACATGGCACCCCAGACCATCACTGACTGTGGGTACTTGACACTGGACTTCAGGCATTTTGGCATTTCCTTCTCTCCAGTCTTCCTCCAGACTCTTGCACCTTGATTTCCGAATGACATGCAACCACTGAGCAACAGTCCAGTGCTGCTTCTCTGTAGCCCAGGTCAGGCGCTTCTGCCGCTGTTTCTGGTTCAAAAGTGTCTTGACCTGGGGAATGCGGCACCTGTAGCCCATTTCCTGCACACGCCTGTGCACGGTGGCTCTGGATGTTTCTACTCCAGACTCAGTCCACTGCTTCCGCAGGTCCCCCAAGGTCTGGAATCGGTCCTTCTCCACAATCTTCCTTAGGGTCCGGTCACCTCTTCTCGTTGTGCAGCGTTTTTTGCCACACTTTTTCCTTCCCACAGACTTCCCACTGAGGTGCCTTGATACAGCACTCTGGGAACAGCCTATTTGTTCAGAAATGTCTTTCTGTGTCTTTCCCTCTTGCTTGAGGGTGTCAATGATGGCCTTCTGGACAGCAGTCAGGTCGGCAGTCTTACCCATGATTGCGGTTTTGAGTAATGAAACAGGCTGGGAGTTTTTAAAAGCCTCAGGAATCTTTTGCAGGTGTTTAGAGTTAATTAGTTGATTCAGATGATTAGGTTAATAGCTCGTTTAGAGAACCTTTTCATGATATGCTAATTTTTTGAGACTGGAATTTTGTGTTTTCATGAGCTGTATGCCAAAATCATCAGTATTAAAACAATAAAAGACCTGAAATATTTCAGTTGGTGTGCAATGAATCTAAAACATATGAAAGTTTAATTTTTATCATTACATTATGGAAAATAATGAACTTTATCACAATATGCTAATTTTTTGTAGAAGGACCTGTATATTCCTTGACATAAAAACCTTATCAAAAACATTGAAACATTAAGTCCATTCCGGAAGTTTTTGCTAATTCATAATCCTGTTTCCTTTAGTAATACATTCATTAAAGAAGTAAAGTGGGTTCATGTTGACTTTAAGTTGATGTGCCCTGCTTTTTCCCCCTGGGTTATGATTGTACCCGCATGCAAAGTCTTACAATAACAGGACAATATCTTGTCTAAAGCTTCAGTGCATTTCTGTATATCTGGTACACAAGCAAACACACTCCAGCACACTGAAACTCTTTAGCTGTGTCAGGCTTTGGATTACACGAATGATGAAACTGCTTTGCTGAGTAAAGCGAATTTCTCTATTTGCTATTCATGTTGGCAGAGCAAATGCTTTGTACTAGGACATGGCCTTGACCTCCAATGCTCTTGGATCATATATACAGTATATAAGTAATACTTGACGATGGGCTGTTGAATTATTCGAAAATAATGCACACCCCAGGTGGTAATGCAGACACACTGCGAAACAAACCTCGGGTGTGAATTATATATATAATAATTAAATGAACCAGAATCAATTATTCTGCTTATGCTACTGGTACCACACCTCAAGACATTGTTCAGATGTTGTATTTTAAGATACTAGTCGGTTTTTGTCCTTAAAATGCTCTTGTGTGTAGAACTAATTTCTTACACATCTAATCTCAAGCCTCTGGTGCTAATTCCAAAACATTTTTTTGAGCTAGTAACGGACGCTTGAGCCACTGATAGCAGACCAATGTTATAAATGAAAAAGAGAGAGAGATTAGGCATGTGTGAATTAACCGAGTCTGAGCGTCGGCTGTTCTACGAATAGCAAAACTGTAAGCTTTCCATTACTAAAAGAAAATTTTTAGGCAAAAAACATGGAAATAATTTGTCTTTTTTATTCTATTGTTTACTATATTTATTTGTTTAGTCAGTGTTTTTGTGGGTTTTGGTTATTTTGGCGCAAAGCATTTGGTTTACAGCAAATACTTTTTTTTAAGTTCTTTTTACTGTATTGATCTTTCTGTCCACCTAAAATACATTTTCAGTGAAAAGGATGAGGACGAAAGAAGAAGGGAGAACATGGCTGGATGACAGGATTTTGTTTCAATCTGAGAAATTAATGTATAAAATCCTAATTTTATAATATAAAGTGTTGTAAAGTTTCAATTTTGACATAGCCTACATATTTTGACATAGGCTACATGACATTGAACATGACTTATGTTTATGTGAGCAGTGCTTGGTGTAAAAATCATAAACTGATGCATTAAAGCATTCGCCAGGATTTTCTCTATTTTAATCTCAAATGCATGCTCCATTTGTCTCGCTATTATTTTCCCTGTGTACACCTTCTACTTTCTTGCTTCCTAGCAACCTCGTAATAGTCTTTCAGTGAAGCTGTCAGCAAAGCGTTTCATGCTGAGGTCAAAGCGGCGTGTGAGAGGTCATGAACCCTGACATGAGTCATGTAAAAGGGCCTGATTCCAGGGGTTTTCTTTACTCATCAGTCCATTCCATTCCAATTCTCTCTGTATTTATCAGCATTTGATGAAATGGCGGCCGTGGGCAGTACATAAATTATGATTTATATTTTAATCAAAGTAAAGCCTGGTGAATTTATGTGGAGGGAGAGCGTGAAATATGGGTAGCCACTGGCAGAAGGCCATGTTTGTGATCTTATATGCCAGGGCACAGAGGTAAAACAACAGCCGTTTCTTCTTTTGTTGTGCTTCAGTACAGAAGGTCCAGCCCGTTCCCATCCTTTGGCGTCATATGGGTGACGCTATATGACATTTCGTCGAAATACTACGCACATGGCAGCCTTTAGCGTCAATATGAGACGCAGAACCCAAGGCGTCATACAGGTGACTGGCATCCTTTAGCGTCAATATAAGACGCAGACCCTACCCCAGACCTAAACCTACCCATAAGAGTGCGTGTTATATTGACGCTAAAGGGTGCCATGTACGTAATATTTCGACGAAATGTCATATGGCGTCACCTATATGACGCCAAAGGATGAGAATGCGTTGGAAGGTCATGGATGTGTTCACTTTCACTCTCTCCATCTGCTGATCCTGTGTGTGACTGTGGGATGCAGGGCCTAAAACACACTCCTGAAAGGACCTGAGCAAAAGAGTACCGATGCTGAACTAGATTTTTATACAAAACATAACATTACCTGTGCAAAACATTCTGCAGCGATACAGTTCTAAAGGTGTTTTCAGTGGTTGCTAAGTCTGATTTTAAATCTGATTGCTTTAAAAACTAATAGCATGACTTGAAGTATCATTCATGACAGTAACATAAATGGCATCGTATGATTTAAAGACAAGAGTTTGATATCCAAAGTCAGCTAAAAGTAAGTCTGTGAATCTGTGGTGCTTTCAAAACACTGTGTCCCTACACGTCAACTTCTGGCTCGTGGCGGGATGTATTGATGAAACTGCAGGTGGGAAATCTGTTTGGAAACAATCATTCTTGCGTTTTGCAGTTCCATGGCAGAAAAATGACAGGATAGATAGAACAGGATCTGATCTAATTTGAGGTTTCTTTAAATGATCTGTAAACAATATCTTTAACCATTTAAACAATATTCTTCAATAGACCTAATTAAAACAAAAAAGATACTAGTAATGACTACCATGGTATAGCGTAAATATAAGTTTAGTCTGTAACACATAACAGATATGAAGTAATTTCATTTAACAATAGCTTTATATCATCTACCTTTCTATCTATCTGTGTGTGTGTGTGTGTGTGTGTGTGTGTGTGTGTGTGTGTGTGTGTGTGTGTGTGTGTGTGTGTGTGTGTGTGTGTGTGTGTGTGTGTGTGTGTGTGTGTGTGTGTGTGTGTGTGTGTGTGTGTGTGTGTCTCAGTCTGTCTATCTATCTATCTGTCTGTCTATCTAGCTAACTATTTTAATGTACTTTTTGATTATTTATTAACTATTTCTTTTTTATTGTTATTAAAAGTTTATCTTCATAATCATTTTTTAATTTGTTTATTTTTTTATTCTGATTCTCTTAGAATTGTGTGAGCTGATTAGTCGTGTACAGTAATAATAAGGATGTGTGTTGAAAATAAAATAGGTCTGATACATGTTGTCTTTAAACCCCTTAAGAAAAGCATCTCATTACTTACTGAAAAACAGTTACGTTTTCACCTATCAAACAAGTTTATGTATTCATGCTAGTTATTGCATTAATATTTCAACAGGCTTGATTTCAGGGCTTGGTGTGAGAAATGGCAATATTTCAAGGACATTAATTCAGCAATCTACAGTAATCATTAACTAAATCCTCTCGGGGTGTTACATTGTGGTTATCTCAATTATCTATTCAATTATTGATAAGTTAAAGAGGTTTAGCTGCCGGAAAGAATTCAGCCTGGTCTTGATC
This sequence comes from Meda fulgida, assembly GCA_030578275.1. NCBI lineage: Eukaryota > Metazoa > Chordata > Actinopteri > Cypriniformes > Leuciscidae > Meda > Meda fulgida. The sequence continues at coordinate 30,690,193 of CM060623.1, forward strand.
AATAAGTAGGAACACACTGCCACCTGCCGGCAGGATATATGATGGCATGGATCTAACAGGGGATGAAATGTTGTCAAATTTCAAGCTACAGTTCTTCGAAGAGACCTAGGCTAGCTATAGCTATTGTACTATCATTATGATAGATATATTTGGACAAAGTATTAAATCTCATGTTGCATTTTTAGCCCTAAAAGTGGAACTTTGGTTGGAATCTTATGTTTGGAATGAATATGTTCAATAGTGGTTTTCCCACATTTTCTGCATGAAATACACAGATGAGATGAGCCACTACGATTTGCCAGAAAGTTCGGTATACAACCAAATCACACTATGACGGCATTCGCAACCTGATAAATGCGCCATTCACAGACCGTAAACAACATAGTGAGATCATGTGACAACAATGAAGGCTTCGATTTCTGACTTTTCTAAAAGTAGTCACAAATTTGCAGTACACTAAAGTTACACAGTACACAGTGAAAGTGGCCTTTGTTTGAAATCGTTTAACTTGCATAGGCTATAGCCTAACGAAGTTGTGTTAATTAGGATCAAGGGAATTGCGATGAAAATGAAAAGGCTCATAAAACTTTTGTTTTTGTCTAAATCAATTCACTTGCTGACCTGGGGATCGAGATAAAAGATGCCATGTGTTCTGTTTAATAGGAGAAATTCATCTTTATGGGCCATGCCATAGAAATATGCCTCTGGGCTGCACTACCTAGCACACATTCAATTCTATTTATTCTGCGTTTACAGCTTGATACTAATTTGTTTTAGAGACACAATTTCAGTTAATGCACTATTGCAAAAAATAATGCATTATTGGTAAATCAATAGCCAGACTGTGATTTATCGTCTCTTTCTCATTGATTGTTCTCAAACCCGTATTATCTAAGATGTGGACCGGATTTATGGAAAAACACAATAATCTGACATAATGTATATATACACGGTTCAAAAGTTTGGGGTCAGTAAGACCTCTTCTGTTCTTAAGGCTGCATTTATTTTATTAATATTACAGTAAAACAGTAATATTGTGAAATATTATTACAATTTAAAATACCCGTTTTCTATCCTTATGTATATTAAAATGTAATTTATTCCTGTTATCAAAGCTACATTTTCAGCATCATTACTCCAGTCTTCACTGATTTGCTGCTCAAGAAACATTTCTGATTATCAGTGTTGTAAACAGCTTCATATTTTTGTGGATTTTTTCACGCAATAAATGCAGCTGTGGTGAAAATAAACTTCAACATTTTAATTATAACTGAATTATGTACACTACAGCAAGAAAATAAACAAATGTAAATAAAGATCTAAAGGTAGGCTAATGATGGGTTGACAGTTTACATGTGGACATCAAGATCATTTTGATTTTAAAATAGTTTGAAAATCTTGATATCAAATCCAGATGATTTTACCAAACAGGATTGGTGACTAAACCAACTAATCACACGAAACATAAAATTCATCTAATCCATTGCTAATACTTAATGTTGGTGCTGTTGATTTCCCACAAAAATAATTTCACTTCCTGGAAGATGATGTCATAAAGTAGGCTAACTGGTTTTAGTTGAAAGGATTTTACAAAATATGTCTAACACAACCGTTGATCCAAAGTGCTTCGCGAAACAATACAATAAATCAATTTAAAAAAATAAAATAAAAAAATATTAAGTGTCAAGTCCTACTCCTGTTCAACTTCCAAAGGAAACAAGGACAACTCAAATTTCCAACTCAATCACTTTTATTTGCTTTGTCAGGTGATTGTTCTGCTCAGAAAATTAGGTTGTAAACCTTCAAAGACAGAGAACAAAAGTTACAATTTTATTTAACCATCCATTTTAATTCAACATTAATGCATTTTAAATAAATTAACCATTTAAGCTTTTTACATTAAAAAAAAAAAAAAAAAAAAAAGTAATTTCATGAATCTTCCAAAATTTGCAAAGTTACCATTTTACCCTTTTTAACTTTATACCATCCTTTTGCATCTTATACTGAAAATTTTTACAAACTCAAAATCTAATATTGTTTTAGCACAAACACAAAATAAATGAAGGCAATGCTGCAACGTGTTACTTAAACATCTGCACAGCAGATGCACAAACATTTAAACACCATGAAAGTAAATAAAACATTTTACAGACCATTGGCGTCTTTGGACTGAACCTATGAGTGACTTGAGCCTCTTCTCCCTGAAGTTTGTTTTTTGACTGTCTGAGAACCTCCATGCTTTTTTCAGGTGGTCCAAATCAGTGACAATAACAATCAGGTGACAAGCAGCCGGTTTGCTGCTGCCGGTGGTGCACTCTGGGAAGCGTAGTTCTTTGATTATCACTCCTGAGATTCAGCTCAACAGAGAGAAAGGGAGTAGAAAAGGGGAAAAAAACGAAATTGAGATAAAAATCAAGTATCAAAAATAATGATATGTTTATACACATAACGTAGAACACCAACTAATTTAAAATACATACACAACATCACTCGAACACAAGAGAGTATAAAAAGCATCCAGTGATGGAGATGCCCTGATGTTTAATCAAATAAAATCTGGGCCTATCATCACACCACTTGTAAAGACTTTTGCGATTTGTTCTAGCATAAATTACAATCATGAATACTAAATTCCAGAGGGAATTGGTTGTCATTATTATTAGGGGTGGAGGAATCAATTCAAATACCAATCGCGATTTTATCTTCTGCAGATTCGCATCGATTCACAAATAAAAAAAAATCAATATTCTAATAGCCTATTTCATTTCTTAAATTTCGCTGTACTACTTAAAGTTTTTTATTGACACATTGTGTTATTAATCACAATAAGCCGCGAAAATGCGGTTCTCGCGCTGACGGACACAGCTGAAGCGTGCACAGAATAGGTGCCGCCTCTCTGACGCACACGGTTCCGAACGAAGTTCTCTTCGCAGTTTATTGTGCTTGAATGGTCAAAATTCACACACAATTATGTCAAAATGCATATTGTGTGGAATAGTCAGAATATTCATGTAAACACAGTCTGTTATGCCCTACGCAAAAGTAAACAGTTAGAGCAAATCGGATGTGTAACAGTATATTAGGTCCATGCATTTGATCTTAAAGGGACAGCAGCCTCACAAACTGTTGCCATCCGTTTCATTAAGGATAGTCAAAGTCCTTTTAGGCAAGTCATGCCACTCGGCCGCCATCTTGGCAACGCCTCCGGGCAGCTATTTCAGACTAACAAGACCAGGTTCCTATCTAAATGAATGGGCAGAGAGTCAGAACTGCACTTTCACTGGTCACCGGGACATAAAAACTGCATGTATAGAAACAGCAGTAAAATATGATAAAAATCGCTGAAAAAGTTTGATGACTTTGCCCCAAAATAAGGTTTAAAACGCCTTTTCCCCCACGGGTTATACTTTACTACGCATGCGCAAGGGTTCTCTCCCTCTCTGATGTGCGCGCGCGGCACGGTTTGAAACACAGTATGTGTGAGCTCTCGCTCACTCGCTCTAGATTCTGGGAGATTTGAACTAATTTGCTGGCATCAGGGAGCCGCTATCAATATGCGGTAGACACTTGGGATGTCTGATATTTACACAACGCACACATACACTGCATATCAAATCTGCCGCCTTTTCAAACCAACGTATTTCCCACTGTCGCAAACCTCAACTGTGCGCATGCGTCAGTGGAACCAGACGATAGGCTTAAATGTTTCCCGGCTTGATTTTTAAAAGCAGACGATTGGCTTTCCAGTGGGAGGGGCGGGACATGTGCATACAACCGCCATCTTTGGCGTTACGGGTTTTCCCTATATAGTTGTATTGAGGATTGAGTAAGTGGCATGTCTCTATATAAATAGTATCTGGGATAGTTCACCAAAAAATGAAAATTCTGTCATTATTATTCACCCTCATTTTGTTCCAAACTCGTAAGTTGATTTCCTTAGTATTTTTCCTCCTACTATGGAAGTCAATGGTTCAACACAACTGTTTGATTACCCATATTCATCAAAATATCTTCTTCTGTGTTCAGCAGAAGAAAGAAATTCATACAAGTTTGGAACAGCTCAATATTATCCGACTTTTCATTTTGGGTGAACTATCCCTTTAAGTATATATCTAAAATAACGTTTTCGGATGGTGACCGCGCGTGGTCGCTGTCGGGCTTCGCCTTCTTGCGTGAGTCGTGACGTCACTTGATCACGCACAACCAGCGCGTGTGTGCGGAATGATAGAAGAGCTAAACACGCTTCTGTACGGAGGGAATTATGAAATCAACCCGTATTCCAGCACTGTGTTAAGAAAACAAACATTCTCTTGTTAAATTATCTTTATAAAGTCACCGAGTCAGAGGAAAAGACGCTTGAAATCAACATCGAAAAATAAACAGGCCCAGGACTGATTCAGATCCAGCCCAGCATGGACGGTATATATAAGCAACTTTAATTTCGCTATATTAAATATGATTCATGCAGTCACGTAATGTTATGCGGTGTATTGCGTCGCTTAGAAAGTAAAGCTGATATTCTGACACATTTTGTGGTCTGCAGTGTTTGTAGATTGTCAAGTGTGTGTATGTTGATTGTGATTTAAATGTGCTCTGAAATAAGGTCCCACCTCTGTGTCTGATGCATGTGTAGATCGTCAGATGTTTGGCACAGACTGCTGGACACAGTCCTGATCAACAGCTCGTTCTCAAATCCATGTGAATTCACTCGATATGTCTGTGTTTCATGAAGATTTCTCGATCAGAACTATTTGTTGAAGTGGACACAGATAGGGGGGTTTTAATGTGGTCCTCGTGTTGGACATACAGTGTGAATTTGTCTTCGGTTCCAGGAGATGGAGACGGCCAGAGCCGCTGGTGTCTGTCCCAGGTCAAAGGAGCCGTGGATGATGATGTAGCTGAAGGTAAGACACATCCCTGACACCACAAGAAATCCACAACCCAAAGCACCACAGTTACTGCTGTAAAACAATAATAAATAAATATAGGATCTTCAAAGCTTCTTTTCAGTATCATTTTTGTGACCGTGCTGGATATTATTGCAGTTAACAAATCTGTAGTATTGTAATGTTATTATTATATTTCTTTATCTTTTAACGTCTTTGTTCCTGAAGTTTATGATATATACATACACACACACACACACACACACACACACACATATAATATTTATATTCACAATTACTATGTAAACAAATACTTTTATGTTAGATGAGATTAATCGATTTGACAGAACTAGAATTTATTAATTTTTCATGAGTTTGTATTATGCAAACATTCTTATGCTCATGGAAACACATGAGAACATGGTAAAATTGTTATTTATATCCATGGAAAAACTTGACATTTCAAATTAAATGTAACATAACAAGTGGAAATAATATTATATAAATACTGAGAGAGAGATTTGTATATAATTTTTAATTTACTATAACATATAACATCAGCTCCAAAGTGCCCTTTTGAGTGCTATATTTCTCAAATAATTTAGAGAGTAATTCTGAATAAAACTTCAAGAGCTCTGTGATTGATGTTCTGTAACAGTTTTGGAATTGATTTAGTGACGTTTCAATTGTGAATTCGGATCGTTGTGTCAAAATATGATTTGTTATGTTTATATATATTTATATATGAGGTTAAATGGTTGTAAACATAAAGGATTTGTTCTCTGGGTTGAGTCAGAACATGGCACAGCCCAGCACCACACTGTTGCCCGTCACAATAATACGACAGACAGAGAGAGAGAGATTGTTATTCTTAGGGAATGCTGGGATGGGGGGTTGCTGGATGGCACTGCATGTGCAGATGCCTGAGATGCTTTTAATGCCAGGCTCCGCATGTGCCCGCCCACACACTCACAAATACAAGAGTCACTTATATTCTCAGAAACATTCAGCGAAACAATATGGTCTCATAGTTGATCTCTTCAATTATTCATTATTGTGTGTGTGTGTGTTGCAGCTGACATCATTTCTGCGGTGGAGTTCAATCATTCCGGGGAGCTTTTGGCCACAGGAGACCGGGGCGGAAGAATAGTGATCTTCCAGCAAGAACAAGAGGTGAGATGGATTACTGGTCATTACGCAGAACAATTAAAATGGGCTTGAAATTGTTATTCAAAATGCAAAAGTAGCCCATATTCAAACCTCGCAACATACAGCATGTTATTGGTTCTCTCGTTCTCACGCAATATTAAAATCTTCATTTATGGATTATTCCTTTAATAATATGCAACGCAGTGGTATTTTAGCGTTACTTGTGTACCATTATTACACTGCTCTGTGGAATACTTGATTCTGATTGGTTAATTGCACCATCCAGCAATATTTTATCCCCCTATAATAACCGGTAAACACTAATAACACAGGCTCATCTGGGTAACTGAAGTTGGCGCTTTATGCTTTACGCTTTACGGTTGTTCCTCGTGGAAGTTTTGCGTTTGGTGAGATAATAAAATATTCAAATTCAAATCAATATTTTGTGTACAGTTATTTAATTGTTATCCGGTATTGCGGACTCACTCTTTCTTGTTTCATAATAACGCGGCTGCTGCCATTTTGCGACGATTGTTTTGTACACTGTAATGGATTATAATATAACAAACCAGTACGATTTTAAAACGGGTTAATCTCAAATCAATATCTCTTACCCTCATAATTATTTATGTGGTGAAATACCGGTTAATAAGTTGTATTAATGTACCATATCCCTTAAATGTCCGTCTAGTTTTAACTTGCCGCTTGCTAGCAACTGCTTTCTACATGGAATCTGTGGTTAAAGAGCTAATCATATATTTCAACTCGGATTAATATTTCTTATTCATAGGCAACAGTTTTTTTCAGAGGCAGTTTAACTGATTTATTTTGAAATCGTAACACGAGAATGAACCTCATTGGTTCTCGCAGAAGCTCAAACGTGCTGCGTAACACGAGAATGAACCTCATTGGTTCTCACAGAAGCTCAAACGTGCTGCGTAACACGAGAATGAACCTCATTGGTTCTCGCAGAAGCTCAAACGTGCTGCGTAACACGAGAATGAACCTCATTGGTTCTCGCAGAAGCTCAAACGTGCTGCGTAACATGAGAATGAACCTCATTGGTTCTCGCAGAAGCTCAAACGTGCTGCGTAACATGAGAATGAACCTCATTGGTCCTTGCAGAATCTCAAATGTGCTGCGTAACACGAGAATGAAGCTTATTGGTTCCCGCAGAAGCTCAAACGTGCTGCGTAACACGAGAATGAACCTCATTGGTTCTTGCTGAAGCTCAAACGTGCTGCGTAACACGAGAATGAACCTCATTGGTTCTTGCTGAAGCTCAAACGTGCTGCGTAACACGAGAATGAACCTCATTGGTTCTTGCTGAAGCTCAAACGTGCTGCGTAACACGAGAATGAACCTCATTGGTTCCCGCTGAAGCTCAAACGTGCTGCGTAACACGAGAATGAACCTCATTGGTTCTCGCTGAAGCTCAAACGTGCTGCGTAACACGAGAATGAACCTCATTGGTTCCTGCAGAAGCTCAAACGTGCTGGGATGTGCATTGTGCATTAAAATCATGTAATGCACACCTATCTGTGTTTTATCCCTTACATGTGGTATTTCTGTGTCCCGTTAGAGTAAGAACCTGCCACAGTGCCATGCGGAGTATAACGTCTACAGCACGTTCCAGAGTCACGAGCCAGAGTTCGATTATCTGAAGAGTCTGGAAATCGAGGAAAAGATCAACAAGATCCGCTGGCTTCCTCAGAAAAATGCTGCACACTTCCTGTTGTCGACAAACGGTGAGTTAACCGATGAAATGAAGTGTTATTTTAGTAATACTTAGATACTATTTTTTTTATTAATATTTTGAATTAACTTTACTTTCATTTCAAAAATTACAAGCATTTTTCATTTTTATTCCGTTTTTATAATTCTATTTAGTTTTAAATGATTTCAGTTTCAGTCGTTTTAGTTCTTCAGCTTGAACTTAAAGTGAATTTCCCAAGATAATATTTCTCATTTTCTTTTAGATTTTTCATCCGATATGTATATTTTATTTGAGCTTTAGTTCAATTACTGAGAACTTTTTGTTTAACACTGGCGCAGAGACAGACTCATTATACATGTAGCCAATGCTTCATTATTTTATTGCATACAGATAAAACCATCAAGCTCTGGAAAATCAGTGAACGAGACAAGAGACCAGAGGGGTATAACCTCAAAGAAGAGGACGGCCGCTACAGGCATCCGTCATCACTCACAACACTACGGGTGTGTTCAGACTCACACACTCTCAGGATTATGTTGATGCGTTAACAAACTCATTCGAGTAACGCGCTTTGCTCCGCACAGGTTCCTGTGTTCCAGCCGATGGATCTGATGGTGGAGGCGAGTCCACGGCGAGTGTACGCCAACGCTCACACCTACCACATCAACTCCATCTCAGTCAACAGCGACAACGAGACGTATCTGTCCGCCGATGACCTCAGGGTCAACCTGTGGCACCTGGACTTCACCGACCGAAGCTTCAGTATCCTGTTTATACATGTTTGTGTATTCCCGCACTACTGTCAGGAAGATTTTTTTTTTTAACGTTTTTGAAAGTGTCTTCTGCTCACCAAGGCTTTTTTTTTTTTTTTTTTAATACAGTAAAAACAGTTATATTGTGAAATATTATTACAATTTAAAATAGCACTTATTCTATTTTAATTTATGTAATTTATTCCTTGTGATCAGCGTCATTTCATCGGTCTTCAGTGTCACATGATCCTTCAGAAATCATTAAAAAAAAAATCCGCAAGATAAGTCGCACCATGTTTGAGAGAAAAAAAAGCACAGATAAGTTGCGTCAGTGTGCAAGTCACACTTTATTATTACATTCAGAAATAATGTAAAATACTGGTATATAAAACATTATACACACTGTAAACATTTTAGTTCCCTTCACTCAACAACAAATACTATAAATGTAACGATATTCAGAACAGAAGAGGAATGAAGAATATAAGTATAAAACAAACATAAATTATAGTGACATTCGCTGTGAACAACATTTTCTGCGGGTCTTAAAAAGTTATTAAATCAGAACTGAAAATCTTAAATTCATAAAGGTATGGCATTAAATGTTGCATGAAATGCAAAAAATGTATGTCTTCCTCAGTATTTTTGTCCTGTTTTTTTATTTACTTAACATCTTTGATACATTTACTTGAGATGCATGTTAAATTAAGTCTTGAACAATTTAACAAAATTAAGTGAGTTTGTTTAAAACAAGAACAAATGTCAATGAGTTTTGAATTAAGTAGATTTTTCTGCAGATATTTGTTATTGTTTTAAGCAAAACTAATTTAATTTTGATCAAATTCACAGAAAACAAGACTTCATATTTCACGTAATTTTGCATCTCCATGTAAATGTGTCTTGATGAATGTTTCATAGTAGTTAGCAAAGCAGTTGTTGAACTGGTGAGTGGGTGGTTTAGCTCTTCCTTTGTATAATATGAGAAGTAAACATGGAGAACAAGTCCCTGTCTTACTGAAGTTTAGCCCTTAACCCCTGACTCAGACATTGTTGATATCAAGCCGGCCAACATGGAGGAGCTGACGGAGGTGATCACGGCTTCAGAGTTTCACCCGCTCCAGTGCAACACGTTTGTGTACGGCAGCAGCAAGGGCTCAGTGCGCCTGTGTGACATGCGGGCGTCCGCTCTGTGTGACCAACACTCAAAATGTTCGTTTCTGAACTTTCACTTTCCTTTCACTGATCGAGCAGTAAACCTTTCAGAACTCATTTATGGTGTGTTTCTGTGCAGTGTTTGAGGAACCCGAGGACCCCAGCACACGGTCCTTCTTCTCTGAAATCATCTCATCCATCTCAGACGTCAAGTTCAGTCACAGCGGCCGATACATGATGACCAGAGATTATCTGACCCTCAAGATCTGGGACCTTCACATGGAGAGTCGGCCGGTGGAAATATACCAGGTAGGCCTGTAGAGATCATGAATTTTGTGACGATTAATTGCCATACAAAAAATTTTGATTAATGATTAAAATATGTTTTGTTCACATCACAGTGTAAGCCTAACACATTATATGATTTTTTTTTACTTGGAAATAATAATAAAAATGACAATAAAAAAGGCCCATCTGATTTATTTAATTCTCTGAAAATGTATATAATATAATACGGTCTGATTAAACCCACAAACCTTCATTTTGTATGAAGGCAGACTTTTGGCTATCTTTGGTACTCAATTTTTATTATGTTCTTTGGGAAAATGTGATTTGAAATTTAAACTGCACAATTATCTCAAATAATTGGGATTAGATCGAAAACCCACGATCCAGTGATTAATCAATAATTGTGACAAGCCTATTTCCAGGTGATGTTTCTGTCAATGGGGGACATTTTTTGCTGTAAATTATTTTTTTGTTGTAATCCATATTGCTTTGATGTACCAAAGCAGTCATACACTCGGAAGAACTAATAGGAATAGTTCACCTAAAAATGATCATGTTCCAAATATTCTGTGCAACACTAACACAAATGAGATATTAAGAATGTCCTGCTTTTATTCATGCAATTAATTTAGACTGGAAATTTTAAATTTAGAAAAGTACTATTAAAGTTGCTTATGGTAAAAATGGTCTGTGTGCTAAATTTCAGGTTTTTTCCCTCATCTTTAAATTCATCTTTGACATCTTAATGAAATGTAGCAATGCCCAGTTTGTGAACCAATTGTTCTGTTAAATTGGATCTTTGTAAAAGATTAAATTGGTTGATGCAGTTCACAAGACTTTAGTCTGAGAGTGATTCGTTCTCGCATCGTGCCGATCCAGACTCAATGATCCACTTGACGCAGTTAAAGACTCCCTGGATTATTAACGAGTAACAACTGAAATCAAAGATATTGTATGAATTCAGAAGATTTGGAACTGCTTTTCTAATATGTTTGTGTTCTTTTTAACCTTGACACTACATTGATTGTAATTACATGGGAAAAAACAACCAAGACATTCTTTAAAGTTTCACCTTCTCCATGAAAGAGGCTTGAAAACTAGTAAATGATCATTTTCTTTTTGTGAATTACTCCTCAAAACAAAATACTGATTTAGCAACATTGACCACTAGGTGGCATCAGGAATTTACTACTTGTTCAAATTTAATGTGGTGATTTTGCATTCCTTGAAAATATAATTTTTCCATAATGCAAGTCTTTTGCCTCAGAATATTCAGCAGTAAATAAAGAAGAAGCCATCAGGATGTAAGTTGGCTTATGATGCACTACATTAATGATATATTTAAATTAGTGTTATTATAAATTCTGAGCTTTTGCACATTTGGATTTAGAAATAATTAGCCTGCATGTCAGTAGTCATGATTCCAAAATGAATGCATGATCCCTTTCCTGTTTAGTCATTTTGTGTCATTGGCTTATATTTAAATTGAATTCAGTTGACATGAGCGTTTACACTACGAAAGCAATACGGTCGATTGTGTTTTCGACTACCTCTGGAAGTAGTGGAAAGTGGACAAGCTCAAACCATTTTACACCCCTTTACATCTATATTGGGTGTCGTCCGTCCCCTTGTGATCCGATCGACCAAAACGCATCTTAATACCAGGTGTAAAAAACAGGGCCTGAGTCATAAACAAGCTTTCTATGCTGTCGCGTCCTTATATCAGAAGCACGGAAGTACCATCAGTGTGTTGTGACTGATCTCTCTCTCTCTCTCTATCTCTCTCTCTCTCCAGGTTCATGGTTATCTCAGGAGTAAGCTGTGCTCTCTGTACGAGAACGACTGCATCTTTGATAAGTTTGAGTGCTGCTGGGGGGGCGACGACAGGTGAGATGTTCTGAGATGAGACGTGACTCGTGTACATGATCATTATGACGCTCCCGCGCATTATTTTAATGACTAAAGCATCTTCAGTTTATGATAAAAGCAAATGCAAAACAAACCTTGAATAGGCATGAGCTGTGTGTTCTCACTGTGGGGTCTTCCCTGCCATATCACTGTGAACAGAGAGGCCTTATCACTCGAGCTTTTATCTTTGACTAACAGAGCGCTCGCAAATACACACACACACAATACTGTTTCAGAAACCTCCTGATTTTGAGCTTAAGTACATGAAACTACATTATATAGATTATATTTTTTTGCAAATATTAAAGATTACAATTTTATATTTATAAACTTATTACTAGCATTCAAACATTTGGGGTCAGTAAGATGTTTTTGTTGGTTGAAAGAAATGAATACTTTTATTCAGCAATGATGCATTAAATTGATCAAAAACGTGACCGTAAAGACGTTTATAATGTTACAAAAGATTAAGTAAATGGTGTACTTTTGAACTTTTTATTTATCTAAGAATCTTAAAAAAAGCACACAAAAAAAATGTTTCTTGAGCAGCAAATCATCATATTAGAATGATTTCTGAAGGATCATTTCAATTCAGCTTTGATCACAGGAATAAGTTATTTTAAATTTAAATATTTCACATTTCTCTTTTCTTTTCTGTATTTTTTATCAAATAAATGGTGGGCTTAAGAGACTTCTTTCAAAAATATTAAAAGATCTTATCGACCAAAACATTCAATGTTAGTAATAACTGCTGAAATGGAGTGAATGAAAATATTTTTACCTTAGCGTAGTTATCGAAAAACATGGCTGAATTTTTTTAAAGCAAATTTTCACTGTACTTTGCAGCAATGGCTTTTTGGCTGATATCTCGGTCATTTAATACATACATTTAGCTATTAACAGTTTTTTTTTTTTGCACCATTGCTATAAAGACTATGTTTGTTTTCTTATAAAAAAAAAAGGATATCTGCCTAATTACACTTATTTTTCATCTCCATTTTCAGTGAGGTCATGACGGGGTCCTATAACAACTTCTTCCGGATGTTCGATCGGGACGCCCAGCGCGACGCGACCCTCGAGGCCTCGTGGGAGAGCGGCTCGCCCGGCCTCCCGCTCAAGACCTGGCGTGTGTGTGCGGGGAGCAGACGCAAGAGGAACGAGATCGGCGTGGACTGCCTGGACTTCAGCAGAAAGATCCTCTACACCTCCTGGCATCCTCAGGATAACATTGTTGCATTGGCGACAGTCAATAACCTTTACATATTCCAGGACAAACTGAATTAGGAATTTCAAACTGCTTCGTCCCCATTCCTAGTTCCAGGAGTAAGACGGGATACATGCTAATCTGGTATCCATGCACAACCTCTCTCCTGAAACTCATAGTCTTAATATTAACCACTGTAGTACACGAAAAACCTTTGGATTATTCTATTACGTTAATTGATACACTGTAGGCCGGAGAAGGGATTTTTAGTTGTATTACTGCATTTTTTTTTTTTATTTTGCACATTTTGATCTGTCCGTTTTAGCTTTAATCAGAAACCCCATGCACTGCTGGGTTATTTTTCCACGTCTCGAACACGCAACCAAAATGACCCTCAAGCAACCCACAAAATCCTGTTTATTAAGTTTGCATAATCATGATTAACACTGAATCAGTTGTACAAAACCTCATGCTCTGATCGCTCCCTTCTGGCCTGGTGCAACAGGACGTTTCCTTCACCTAACGCTCGGTCTAATGCCTGACATTTATCCACAAGTGCAATTGACTTGAAGTTGCAGGGTTCCCAAATAGCTACATTATTCCCTACATTAAGTCCCTAATGGGTACAACTAATTGTGGCATTAATTTTATGCAATATATTAGTCTTTGTGGGAAGGGAGACTTTTATCTCTTTTAATAGGGACACACAAATATTTTAAGTCTTAAATAATTGTTTGTGCAGATGTGCATGTTTTATAATGTCTTATGATTTTCGGCATCTTATGTGTGTCGTTTTATTTTGTTTTATTTGCTTTTTAATACAGAATGGTTCCTATGAGGTAAAGAATGCTCTAGATATTTTTATATAAATTTTAGAAAATTGAAATCATGTCCTTGACAGTATTCAGTGTATTAATGCAGTCATGTGACTGTCTTTGAGCTGTTGATTGATTGGTGCAGAATGATTCTGTATAATGGAGTGCGTTTACATGGAAATCAGGCCTGCTGTATATGAACAAACCCAGAATTATGTTCCATTTATCTTAATAGTTGTAAAACCCAAATGTAAAAATAAAGCTTAATTTTAAGACTGAAAAACTAAACTTCTTGGGGTCATTTTTCCAGGAAAGGAGAATCCATTCAAATGTAATTTTATTATAAAGCAGGTAAGAGAATATTATACAAAGTAGAATCACTTTTCTTTAAACATCATGATCTGCCCCATATTCATGTTAGCAAGAACAAATAGGACATCCAGAAATGAATCTGTGCCTGAGCTATTTTAGGTTTTGGTGATTGTGAACAGTACTAGCGGGTTTTTAGGTTGTCATTATTGCAGTATATATAGACATTGTATATTGTCTTTCAATTTAGGGGCAACATCTGTAATATGCATATAGAAATCAAGTGTGTGTGTGTGTGTGTGTGTGTGTGTGTGTGTGTTCTGAATGTGATGACGTCGCGCCTACTTTCAGGTGGAGCCATTCAGGGGCCGCAGATGAATGAGCACGCGCGCGTTCACGAGCAGGGGACGCGAGCGACTGGAGAGGCAACATGTCCACCACAGCCGCCGCGCAGCTCAACAACAATGAAGAACAGGGACTCAACGGTAAAACCCCGTCCATGTTTCTGCAGGGAAAAGTCGGGAGGGATCCTAATGTCGCTTTAAATCTGTTGTATGTGCACGTTTTATTTTTCTATGGAGCTTTAAAACGCTGTTATGCAACATCTATTGTCTCACTTCGCTCAATGTCTGGAATTTCCTCCTTTCTCTTAGGGGCGGGAGATTGAATGACGTCATAACGCGAATGAAAACGAATGATGTGGCGTTGCTTGGCAACTCTTAATGATTGATGGAACGTTAGCCAACCGTTAGTTTGATTTTAATTTTGAGCGCCGTGGAGGCGGGGCTACGTTGATATCAAAACAATGCGAGAAAAAAAGGGTTCCGTGAAAAATGGAGGCGGGGTGCTCATTGTGTGCTCCATTCTGTTTTAGTTTTAGGAGAAACTGGGTTATTCCAGTTAGCAGTATTTCATACCCCCATCATATGGGTTATTATATATATATATTTTTTTTTTAATTAAAAAACTGAAATCTCAATATTTGGTTTCTATTATCAGAATACCACAATTAAGTGGCACAAAGATAAATTATAAATAATTTGGTAAATGTTGTCTTTGCCCACCCTGTTCTGAAAACGGCAGTCTATGTTGAGACAGTTTCCTGTTATTTTGCCCCTCTTTTTTCATCTTTGTGTATTCAAAGCGGTCAGATTTACTGGTTAGATGACCTCAAACCTCAGCACATTTTCTTAATTTTTCACATTCATTCTGTACCTCTGAACAATTCACATTGGTTGCACTTGCACATACGAAGTGAAGTGCAAACCATATTTCCTTATTTTGCTTGTTTGTCCACAATATATGGTTAGAAGTGCATATAGTTGCATACTCTAGAACCAAATATGAACTATTACTCTTAATTCTTGCGCAAGCATTGTAGATTTTAATATAATGTAAATGAATCTTCGTATGCATATTTCTGCAAATGTTATAGAACGTGGAGAATGTGTAAGTGTGCCCAGGCTAAATTAGTGCTTATTTTATGCTATTCAAATTCATATTTAATTCATATACTGGTTGCACTAGTTGTAAAGTGACGTAATAAAGTAATTTAAGGTCAATCGTGTGATTTGACAGATGACAGTATCTCTGAAACAATCTCAAATCTTTCAAGAAGCCCCATGGGACATGTCCCCATGGAATAATGTCATCATGATGTAATTTTTTTTTTTTTTTTTTTAAATGCATTTGCATTTTCTTAATACACCCTCATGCTCATGTCGTGCAAAATGTACCAATGCACGTTATTCTGAAGAAGAAAAAAAAAAAGTATTTTGTGATGTTTATTTTCCTTTTCAGCTGGTCTCATCAAGCCCTCTTATTTTTCAGCCCCTCATATCAAATCTCACTTTTCACCATCTAATCAATTCCTGACTGATAAAATCAAGTCCCATCCTACAATCATTCTACTTGAATATCCTATTGCACTCGGAATTTTGTCACATTACAGAGGTAAAATGATTCTGGCTTTGTTTTACCCATCCGATTTACACTCATCATCAACCTAGTGTTTTGCCTACCTACCTAGACAGCATACATCCTATGATGCCCAATAATGCTGTCTAGAATAGGCAACTTGATAGCTTTTGAGATGCACTCTGTCTTCTCTTACATTGTCCACTCTTAGAGAGCTTTCAGATGGTGCAAACTCATTAAAACGAGTCATTCTGTTTACTAGTTATCACTCAGCGTCTGTGGCACACAGACAGATCTGGGTTACAGACACAGCGGGGGGATGGGAGAGGAACAGCAGTGAGTGGTTTGATTTGCCAGAGATTACATAATCCCTCCCTTCCTCCGGCTCCTGCCCTGCAGTGAATTCCATCGGAGCTGCTCTAGGATCAGTGCAACTAGAGCTGGTGTGTTATAATATCTGTGCGTTCATTTGAATATTTTACCACATCGATAGTCAGTCATGGGATGTGGCTAAGTTAGGTTTTTATATATTTTTTTCGAATGTAAGTGGTTCTCGCCCATGCAGAACTCATCAGCACGTTGTCAAGGTGTTGCTATGCAGTTGTTCTGGTGGTTACTACGTGGTACCAGATATGGCTTGGGTCCCTTCTTCAATGCAAGTCTGTGGGAAGTCTGAGGTTTATTGTGATGCAGTGTGACGACAAAAGCTGGTGGATAATAGTCTGCCATGGCAACATGCCCATAACTGTAGACAAATACGAGAGTTCATTGTTGTGGGCTGGCCTCTAGTGAAGGATTTTGCCATAATAAGATGATTAGACATGCTCATTTAAACAGGATGCTGGCTAATTAGTGCTGCAATGTTGTTGATGATTTCCCTTGATGTTTTAAAAGGTTAGTTGTGATAATGATTAAATTAAAGGGTTAGTTTACCAAATGATTTACATTCTGTCATTAATTACTCACCCTCATGTCGTTCCAAACCCGTAAGACTTTCGTTCATCTTTGAAACACAAATTAAGACCTTAATAGGGGAGGCATCTAGTCAATTTTCGGAGAGGCTAACAATAGCTTTGAAAGCATAAGCCACGCCTCCTTCAAAACACGCCCACAGCAGCGTTTGCAAAGTGTCATGAGATGAGAGACAGCGTTAAACTACCTCATGTCTCAAAGCATATGATATTACAATAATAATAATCATAATAAACAAACAACTTAAAGAGCACTGACCTGTACCACCTGACTGCTGCGGATTCATTTTGATGTTGATAGTGTTGCCATAGAAACGCACAAATTCAAGTCACAAACTGCTCCAAGTATTACCTCACGAGTTTCCATCTCTTACTGTAGTTATGGCGTGAACGGGCATAAGCTGGATGTTTTGGTTCAGGAGGAACTGTAAAAGGCTGAAATCTGAGAGCTTTCTGTCCCTCCATTGACAGTCTACGCAACTACCCCTTTCAAGCCCCAGAAACAGTAAAAACATCATATTTTAAATAAATATTTAGTAAATAAAGTGGTAAATTATGTTTTTTGCGCAAACAAAGCACTCGCGTCACTTCGTAAAATTGGTGTTAACCGACTGGAGTCACATGGATTACTTTTATGATGGTTTTACTTCATTTCTGGGGCTTGAAAGTAGTAGTTGTGTTGTTGTCAATGGAGGGCCAGAAATCTCTCAGATTTCATTAAAAAGATCTGGTGTTCCAAAGATGAACGAAAGTCTAACTGGTTTGGAGCGACATGAGGGTGAGTAATAAATGACAGAATTATTTTTGGGTGAACTATCCCTTTATCCCTTTCCCTTTTAGAATTTACTTAAAAAGATCTATTTTGTTTGGAGCAACAGCAGAAACTTGTAACCAACCACCCAGAACACCATATCAGCCACAAAACAATGCCTAGCAACATCCCATCACTCCATCATGTTATTAAAGCATCATGGGACCCGTCTGTGGATCTTTGTGTTGCCTAGCAACAGTGAGCTTCAAGTGGGACGCATACGTGTCTCATGTTTGCACAGGTCACCAGAGGTTGTGTGTTCTTTAAAGACAGTCACATATTCACTTTTGAGCAAAATGTGTGTGTTTTGGCTCCCATTTGCTTAAAATGCAGGCATTCTCTGTGTACTCTTTCCTGATGTCAATCCCACAATCCCCTGAATGAGTCTGTCTAGCCCTAGCCTGGTTAAAACCAGACCATTCTCAGTTGTAACTGAGTTATGGTCTGGCAACGCGTCATAGACAAATCATTTCCAGAGGGGCGTCACCAACGGACGTCGCGGATAGACCTAAAACCAATCAGAGCGATAAAGGAGATGACGTATGCAGAGCGACGGAGAAACATCTAGTATTGTTCTTTGCTCGGTTTTTAACAAAAAGGAAACGTTCAAATCGCTTAAAACAGACGCGATAGCTGATTGGAACGAGTGATGTTCCACGGCGGCATCCATCTTTGTAATGTAGGCTACAAAATCTGCTTCAAAATCCTAGCGCTGTCGTCATCGTGTAAAGCCCGCCCCGATGTTTCTGATTGGTGCCTCGATTTCGACGGATTGGAAATGGGCTTGAATGAGCTCTTTGCCAGACTAACTTTCAGAGCAAATCTAAATTTGCCAGAAGTTGTCTGGGTTTTCCCAGGCTAGCCTAGCCCTAGAGAATTAATTGAAAACGCCCACTCAGCTCCACACCAGCGGACACATACACTAAGGGTTAGAGAGAGGTTAGAAACTCTCATGAAAGACTAAATTTCACTGGATAAAAAAAAATAAATAAATCAAACAAAGCCCATTTAAATGCATGAACTGTTGCTAATGAATGTTTTGTCTTTTTAGGGTCCTGGGTGGAGCTGGAGTTGAACGGAAACACTCAGCAGCAGAACGCCAGCTTGCCCTCGCTGCTTCTGCTGGGGAATGGGAACCCAGGCGAGTCCCAGGCTTCACAGGCCCTGGAGGCCGTGCAGGAGGAAGAGGAGGTCCTAACAGGAGGACTGGAGCACGTGCCTTCCTCCTCCTCCATCCATAACGGAGACATGGAGAAAATCCTGCTGGATGCCCAACACGAGTCCAGCCCCAGCAGTTCATCCTGCAATAGGTACGACAGGTTTGTTCTTCAAACTCAAACACTCCTAATTATTGACAGGAAGAGAATGTTTCTGATGAGTGGACTAAAAATGAGTGGACTACTCCCAGACCAGGGTTGTTATAGTGTATTAGCACCCCTTTTTTCCAGCGGCGCTAGTTCCGGAAGTATTTTTTCCATTCATTTCTCCCATAGGAATTTTTAAAGAGTCTTCATTAAAGCGTTATAAGCCATGAACCGAGCCAATCAGCTACGAGGTGTATATCAACATTACAGACTTTAATCTGAAGCAAAAAAGTTTTTGAAAATCAGACAAAAATACAAAGGTACAAGACTGTACTTAATGCCTTTGGTGAGGGAAAGAACTACACTCCCATGAAGCACTGCAAACAGCATAATAGAATATAAAACCACTCATTTTAAAATGTTGAATATTTTCATTAAGGATAAGTTTATTGCAAAATATGCATATATATATATTGAAATATTCTGAGATTGTGGAGAGGCCGATTTACGTTTACATTTCGACTCTGATTGGTGGAATGTTCTGTACAGCATTATGGGTAATGTAGTTTTTCACCATGCATTCTGCTGTTAAATGCGATGATTTTAAAACTAAGTTGAAACACTGCGGGCTGACTGCTTCATCTGTAGCAAATGCTATCGATTAACAACCCCTTCGCTCACAGTAGGGCTGTCTTTGAGTTATCCTTCAAAACCCATTTCCCTATGGAGAAAATGAGTGGAGTTTTTACTTCTGAAACCTGACTTTTTGAACTCTATTATAGTTCACTAAAACTATAAAAGCTTGGTGTTTCTCCTCATGTACAGAGCTTTGATTTTAGCACTTTTATTCTTAGATCTGCAGCTTTCAATACAGTCTAATCCACTCCACACATGATTCCGATTTGGTTTGTTTTCTCTGATCTGTATTTTACACTTCTTTGATGTGTGTTTCCAGCCCACCGCGACCACACAGTCCTGACCAGGATGAGGGGCAGATCATGTTTGATGTGGTGATGCCCAGCGAGAGAGACTGTCAGGTACACCGTAATCTAGAGGCATTATTGATCTACTGTTTAACAGTGATCTAGCGTTATAGTACTGTTATTTAATGAGTGCTGTCTTTTCTCATCTCATTCAGTCAGATGATGATAGTCTGGACAGGGATAAAGAGAGTTGGGTGGCAGACTGGTCCAGTCGGCCAGAGAACATTCCCCCGAAGTAAGAACCCATATTAAACCATTTTGTGTGTTTGTTCAGTTTCATGTGACATATTGCCACATGGAAAATGTATTAATTTCTAAACAAATCCAATATACTTATTTTATATTCATAAAATATTCTATTTTCTGTGAAAATTAAATGGTTTTTTTTTTTTCTATTTTAATTTATCATTTTAATTTATTGATTGATTGATTTAAAATAGTATGTATTTCTTAAAAATAGCTTTATTTATTTTTTATTTATTTTAAAGTCCCCGTGAACCAGAAAACTTCCGTTTTGTGACGTATTTCCAAGTGAAGAATTGAATAGAGGGCGGGGTTTTACTTTAGCGCACCTCCTCTCCATTCCCCGCTCATAGCAGACTGGCGGCTGGTTGAGGATATTCAACCTAAACTGTCAAACTGATGTCATCAGAGAAGGAGCAATCCAGAGCGGAAGCAAATTTTCAGATTTTGATTAATGATTACCACAACAAACTATTTTTTTGTGTATTATCTAGTTGCATGGATTAATTGTTCACCTCAAGACTAATAATGTGCGCTAACAAAGTAAATAGGGTCAATTTTGATTTCAAGATGACTTAAAATAAATCAAATAAAAAAAAATATTAGAGAATTATTTTTATTTTTTATTATTATTTTTAAATATAATGTTAAATATTAAAATTATAATTTTTAAGGTTATGTATATTATATATTTAATTATTTATTTATTTAAAATATATTTTTAATTCAGAAAAATATTTTATTTATTTTTTATTTTAAATATTATTTTATGTATGTATAGAGAGAGATTTTTAATTATTTAAATATTTTTTACCTTTATTTATTTTAAATGTATTTTTATTTTTTATTTTATTTTATTCCCTCAGTAAGGTACCAAGCTCACAACAGAAGTGTTCTGCAGTTTAGATAAAAGTATAATTGTCCTCTTTGACCGCTCAAAGGGAATATATATAAATAAGATTTTTTTTTTTTATACAATTATTTTAATTAATACATAATATAAAATAAAACAAAAAATATATATATATGTATTTAAAATAATTGTATTTACTTATTTAAAAAATAGTAAAAATGTTATAATAATAACAATTTAGAATTTGTTATTCTATTTATTGTTTACTTTAAAATATCATGTATTAATTTAAATAATTTTATTTATTTAAAATTTACATTTTATTTTGACATTTAATTATTTAAATATTTTATTTATTTTAAATGTGTTTTTTTGTGTGTTTTTTAGCCCTCAGTAAGGTACTAACAAAAGTGTTCTGCAGTTTAAGTGAGATATTAGTAAAATGGTTCACTTTGACCGCTCACAGGGAATTCCACTTCCGCCACCCGAAGCGTTCTGGATCGGTGTCTCTGAGCATGAGAAAGACGGGTGCTATGAAGAAAGGAGGCGTGTTCTCCGCTGAGTTCCTCAAAATGTTCATGCCCTCGCTGCTGCTCACCCACATCCTGGCTCTGGGACTGGGGTGAGTGCCAACACAAACACCAGCTCAACCTGTGCCTATCACAATAATCACTTCAAAGCAACATATGAATATATCTGTATTGAAGTTGATGCATGCTGATACTATTAAGAAATGATATATCTACATGGTCTTACATGTACACATGATTTAAGAAATAAAAACATTTTGGCAAGTAAAATTAATTTATTTGTACATTAAGCTTATATTTTAACCCCTGAAGTGCACTTATTATGTTAATCAAGCTTTCCTGCACCAGAAACTCGAAATTTAGTTTGACATGCCCTGACCCATTGTTGAAACCAGCAACAACATCCCCACCTAGATGCCGAATATTGAATATGCGTTATGATGTAAATGTGGGTGGGCATACGCTACCTTTCAAAAGTTTAGGGCGGTAAGATGTTTTTCAAAGTAGTCTCTCCTGCTCACCAAGATTTTATTTATTTGATTAAAAAAAATACAGTAAAAATGAAATATTATTATGATTTAAAATAACTTTTCTTTTTTAATATATTTTTAAATTAAATTTATTCTTGTGATGCAAAGCTGAATTTTCAGCATCATTCAGAACGATGAACTTTGTAAAAATCAACGTGTTTCAGAATGGCGGGGCACAAAGGAGCAACAATAATGTACGTTATGAGTAAAATAATGACTTTTTTTAAACCTAAAATCGCGTAAACATTGCATTAAACCAAATACACAAAATAATGTTCTTTTTATTGAACCGTCATATGACCCCTTTAAATAAATGCAGCCTTGGTGAACAGAAAACTTTTGAACGTTAGTTTGTGCGTTCATGTGTGTATTAAATATTTACTCGATTAATGTTATATTATACAAATATTATGTCCTTTTTTTTTAGGGTCTACATTGGAAAGAGGTTAACTACCCCTTCCACCAGCTCATTTTGAACCGGATCAGACCCAGTGCCTGGACGCCCCATCATGAGCAGTCGTGGCACAGCGGTGGCCAATCATGTGATGATTCCCTCTCTCTCTCTCTCTCTCTTTCTCTCCCTCTCTCTCTCTCTCTCTCTTTCTCTCTTTCTCTCTCTCTCTCTCTCTTTCTCTCTTTCTCCCTCTCTCTCTCCCTCTCTCTCTCTCAATCCACGGCCCTGGTTTCCCATCACCCCCTCTGCTGGGAGACGCTCCGCTTGTTGACCTTTATCTGTGTCGCAGTTCCTTGCCCTCTAACACCGTGGCTTACTGACATGTTTTATGTTTTTGGCATATTATCTTTTATTTCTGCATGACACATTTCATATGTAACTAATATGGAGTCTCTGTTTGCTCCTGGATGTGGCCAGGAATCTTGGGAAATTGTAGGTACCACTGGACTGATACAGTGTAGTCCCATCTTTATATCAAGTTTATTGACTCGTAATAGTAAATTTAGTGAGGGTAAATTATAAATTATGCACAATTACATGCAACTAACCCTAAACCAAACCCTATTCTTAATCCCGACCCTATAGTAAGCACATGTGGTTAATTATTAATACTCAGTACTTCAATGTATAATTACACTATAACACTGACACCTTAAAATAAAGTGTAACCCAGCAGAGTATAAAAACATATTATAAAACAAGTAAATAATCAAAAGACTTTAAGATAAAGAGATTAGCATGGACGTACATTGTTTAAGAGCCAAACTGGTCCGGTTACAGTAGTTTTTTTTAGTTACTAGGAAAGCCACACACACATACAAACTTACACTCTCTTCTTTGCCTTGATGCATATCCGCTTCTGACTGTGTATCTCCGTGCCAAAGGGTTTCCGCCGCCAAACCCAACACGAGTCCCTCGCACTTCTCGTGGACTCTGCCTGGTTTGAGTGGATTATTTGACTTCATTTTCACAACACCCTACAAGGCCTTTGATTTTACTGTGAACACCCTGTTGATATTAGCCATAGTATTTCTAAGGTTGTGTATAATACGCTGTTTTACGTACTTTTATCAAAACAACAGATCCACACTCCGTCTACATGTTTTTAAGTGGCATGGTGTCGTTTTACAGATGAATCTACTCGTTTAGAAAACTTACACTTACCGATATACAGATGAAATCTGTTGGGAACACGTCTGGGTCATATTTCATCCCATGATTATATTCTAATTTATAAAGACCTAAGCCAGGTTTAAGATATTGAGGTATTATTTGCATGACAATTAAGCAAATGTTCTCATTACCATATTGTAAAAAAAAAAATTAAATATTAAAATATTTATACATTATTGTTATGTTAGTTTCACTGCCCTTAAATTAATGCTGTTTTAATAAAAAACATAACTATGTATTACACTAATTTTTATTGTAATACAGTAAAAATATCATGGAAAAATGTCATAATTTAAATAAAATAATAATCACACACACACACACACATATATATATACATATTTATTTAATTAGGGGAAAAAGTTAAACTGGACATTTTCTAGACCGGTATTTCACCCTCACATTATCTAGTAGCACTTCTACTTAGCAAAGTGTGTTTAAAAGGCCGTGAAACCTCATAGTTGAATAGTCCGCTCTGTGTTCATGCTTTTCATGCTGTCTCGGAGGGGGAGTGGAAATACAAGGGGCCAATTTAGTGTCACTTCAGCCGTGCCTCCAGTTTTGTTGTTTGCACCTTTTCTGAGCCCCATTGCATGCGTGTGTTCAGAGAATCCACATCAGGACCAGCGACGGAGGTGAAGTTAGTTTTCCCCTGCGTGGGGCGGAAATGACAACTGTGAATGGAATATCTGTAGCTCATGTCCTATAGGATAAACTAGCTCTGCCTGGTCTATGTTGGGTGGGATCACCATATGAGATGTTTTACGCACATTATTATGTTTTCTTTCTCTGTTATATCTCTTGTTGTTTTGAATTATTGCTTTAATCATGAGTATGGATACTGGAGGGCAGGGCCCTCGTGATTGACAGCTCTACAATGTGTTTCGTTTGAATTCCAATCGTGACTGGAGTGATGAAGCACAGAACATGTAGTTTCTTGTGTTTCGCTGGTATTGGAGGAAAACTTAACTTGATATTAAAATATAACCCTGACATTCATCTTTTCTTTTGTTGTCTTTCCATTGTTGGTTTGTGTCCATGTTGAACATTTCTCTTTTTTTTTTTTTTTTGCAATGTGACAAGTTAGGAAGTGATATGAAAATGAAAGTAAAGTAAAGTTTTAGTAATTGTTTGTTTTTATTTTGACATTATTTTAATTTTACACTTCCAGGATTTCATTCATTTTCAGCTTTATATCAATTTACAAAGCCTTTGCAGTTTCTTCACAAACCCCAGTTTGGGTGGCATAAATTACTGTAAGTGTGCTTTAATAAACCAGGAATTGTTGACAGTCTCAAAAGCTTCATATACTGTAGTCCAAATTCTAACCAAATACCATTAAAATCAAAAGGGGAAATGATGGTTGCCCCCTAACTGAAACACACTGTTTTCTTCTTAAACTGTGTGTTTTATTAGAATGCTGTTCCAGGATTTCTACAATTCAAACAGTAGAGCATGGCGCTAATGCTAAGATCATGGGTTTGATTCCTGGGAACTAATAAAATGTACCTTACATGCAATGTATATAAAAGCATCTGATAAATGTGAAAGACCAACATGTGTCTTTAGATTTATCATTTAAACCGAATGCCCTAGAAACAACATTTTATGAACTTTTTCATTTTTAATTTCTTACAAACTAGATTTTCCATCTCTCAACAACTTTGCGTGTTTGTCAAACCATGTAGCGGATCAGTTAATGAACTAACCAGGAAAGACTGGCTGTATTAGCATGAACACCAAGCATTAAACTTATGTATGATTGCCAGAATGACTCGATACAAGTCAAATTTGAAGACTGTGGTGAACAATTTCTCAGGTTTCACCCTATAGGCTATTTAATGGATTTTTTGCACCTTTTTGTTCAGGGATATCCCTTCTAAATTTGTCCAATCTATGCCAAAATTGGCTCAAATCCTATTCAGATCAAGCCTCACAAAAAACGTCAAATGAATGTTAGGTGTTCAGTACAATTCTCCAAAAACACCTTAATGAATTTGTCAGTGAATGCATAAAACGGCAAATTAGGAAGTATCAGAAATGGTGCCCTAGCAATTTATTTGATTACAGTCCAAATGCTATAAAGTTATTAAAAATCGAAAATCTAAACTTGGCCTTTGAACTACTTTTCCTAGACCACCTCTTGGAGTGCTGTACAATCCACTCAGCATGTGGCCTTTCTCCCTGCATATAATTCTTAATGAAACAATGGCAAACACATTCAAGCATTTTCCATTCATCTGACGTTTATATGTATCCATATTTCTTGCCATTTCTGAAGATAAGATAGTACCACCATCATGAAAGTTCTCGAAGGACTGAAAGCTAATTTACAGGTGCACGAGTGTGTGTTCGATGGAATGACTCGCGCATGAACTGTGAATGCATGTGATTGTGGGGTTGTGTAAATGAATGTGGGGTTTGTGTTTGTTTTATTTGGTGAAAAGTCTCCACAGACAGGCAAGCATGCCACCTGTGCTCTGGTCGTGTCTCCTGTCCTGATGCATGTTACAGGTACAGAAAACCGCATGGTACAGGATACGCTTTTATTCTGTTATGTGCGAACTTTAATATGAAAAGCTAACAAATGCCTCAGTGACAGTTCTTTTTAAAGAGATAGTGCACCCAAAAATGAGAAATCTGTCACTCGCTCTCATGACGTTCAGATTTGTTTGACTTTCTTTCTTCTGTTAAACATTGAAGTCTTCACACAGCTCTTTTCTTGAAGACAGCTCAGTGACCACATGCAAATAACATAATAATAATTAAATCGAAGATGGCTTAAATCTGTTCCTCACAAAAAGCACTGTATGACTTCAGAAAACATCAGAATATAGTGCATTTTTTGTCTTTTTTTTTTTTTTTGGTTCTCTTTTATGCCACTGCCAAAAGATAAACCTCTCTCACCCATGTTTCCTTCACTTGTCTTAATTATTGCACGCTGAACTTTTATTTTGTTTATTTTTTGGATGGTTGGTCGAAACACACCCAGCGTTTGTTCTCATAAGTCACCCACTGTGAATAATTATTTTCATAACAGATTCGATAACATTTTGATCTGTATCTGTTGATTAGCTTTACTTAAGTCTGTTTAGTGATTACTGTGATCTTTTCATGTGTTCTGAACCTGTTTTTTTTCTCTCTCTCCTAAAATCTTGTTCATAGATGGACAGGGAGCTGTAAGCTTTCTTTTACCAAAGCATTTTTAGCCTATACCTTTGTAAGATATGATTTCACGACACTTGTGTATATCATGTCTCGTGTTTTGTTTGCATTAAAAGTAGATAAATGATAAACAGAGTTTTATGTGATTGCATGTTTATATTTCCTAAAATGCAACTGAATCTCATCTGCTAAAAGAGCATTTCAAGTTCATTTATTCTCCTTTTAACATTTGTGTAACATATCTGATATGGAATAGTAGAATACTGCATATTATACACTATGTAACAATGAACTTAGTGGGCTATATCGTCACATGCAGTGTTGGGATAAGTTACTTTTAAAAGTTATGCGTTGCAATATTACTCCATAAAATGTTACTCATTATGTTGCTTACTTTTTTGTAAAAAAAAAAAAAAAAGTAATATGTTACTTTTGCATTACTTTTTCTCTCCTAGGCTGGGCTTTCTTGTTTGTTTTTTTAATAACCTTTTTTTTATTATTCTAAGGTGACACACATTACTGCATGTACTAGTAATAACAGTAAATTATGCATAATTATACAAGTAAATAACCCTAAACCAAACCCTAACCGTAACTCTATCGTAAGTACATGAAGGTAATCAATATTACTCAGTACTTATTTGAGTAAGCACAATGTATGTCACCTTAAAATAAAGTCTAAGCAAAAATAACAGTTCTGTTTTCGGCTAATGTAAAGGCCATTTCACACCAAAAGTGAAATGGATAATGAGTAACTTGCATTACTTATTCGAAAAAGTAACTCTTGAGATTTTGTTGTAAATGTATCATGCGTTCTTTGCTAGTTAAGTAATCTGATTATGTATGCGTTACAAAACTGGTCACATGACATGCATAGGCTATTTAATTTTAATCAAGCCCATAAAATAAAAAAAGTTATTTTTTATTTTTATTCTGAATTGTCGCCTAATCATATAATGAATCAATAAAGAAGAGTTAATATTGCACAGTATTTACACTGATTCTAGGAATCAAATATTTAATTTGTATAAAGATTCTATTGGATAAAATGAAATTCCTACTGGATTTATTTAAACTAGAAATGCATACTTCAGATAAATTGTGCCTAGTATACATAGTGTAGGAACAGTATGTTAGTATGTTATTCTAAATACAGTCAGTGATAATTTGCACATCACTGCCTCCTGATGGCTGAAAAGCCAATGTTAAAAATGAAACACTAGTCATTGGCAGTAAACAAACATCCTTCCAGATCCACAGAAACTACAAGATGCACACTGTGATTTTAGACACTCAGAAGAGCAAATGGAGGTTTATAACATGCTTGTAGTTTGCATGCTGGAGCTGGTTTCAGCTTGTAAAGCAGATCACTGGTTGTTCCCTTTTCACAATCACATTGTCTTATTCTATTCAACAATATGAGATGCTTCCAAATAGTGTGTACACTCATTTTGCACATTAATAGAGAACGATTAGCCATGCAGTGAGAACCAGGCCATGAAATACCAAATTATCTCACACAAGAGCAGGATCCATTGTGCTGCCGATGGTCTTCATTTATGGGAGACAGGCATAGAGGACCAGCCTATGCCCAGTTACCCACGGCAACCATAGAAACTCAATGGGAGGAGCCTGTGGGCTTCCATTCACGTGATTGGCTGCTGGCAGGTGTTCTGAGGTTGCATATGCTGAAGTGGAGGGGCTGGAGGAGTGTGTGTGAAGGAGAAATGCTTAATTCATTATTTGTCAACATATTCCCTTGTTATAATTTCCCCCATTATAGGCTATTTAAATATGAGATATCTAAAAATGGACATCTTTAAAAATTGGACTTATTGACCAGCAGGCCTGACACATTCAAATTCCTCAATTTATTTGCATTGACATATAAAGTCAGACGTATTGTTTAATACAACAAGGCACAAAGAATCAAATAATCTTCATCTGTATTATATAATGATATTATTATTAGTCCTAATCAAATATATTATATTGTTCAATGGTTTCAGTAAGGTTTAATAGAAACATCAGACCCATAACTCACTATCCTTTATCCCACCATTCATAATAAATCAATAAATTAAGCTGCTAAACATAAAATAACAGCTATATTAAAACTTGCTAAACAAAATATATCCCAACAGCTTTTATTTTATTTTATTTCATAAATTTAATTAGGTCATTAGGGATAGACCAGGCCAGGAAACTGGTTTGTATAAATGCTAGATTTATTTTATTTTACTTTTGAATTGGGTTGAATTGTTTATCTGAACAGCAAACAAAACTAAACAAAATCTGTATAGTTTTTAAACAAAATGTATATTATATCCCCCCACAGAAGACTATCAACAGCCAGGGATATGAAACATTTTTTAACAGTTTTACTCTTCTGAATGCTTTTATGTTTCATACAAGTTTATCATCAAAATAATTGTGTGATTGTATAGGAATACATTGAAAATCTATAGAAATAGAATTGATTCCTTAACGTGTGTGCGTGCGTGCGTGCGTGTGTGTGCGTGCGTGGATCAGGGTGGGGTGTTTCGCTGCGCATGCACGGTGGCTTTGGCCGCGTAAATCTCCAACAGTGTCTGTCTGGAACGTCCTGCCGCTGCGCCGGAACAAGAGAGAAGAGCCCGTCTCCTGAAACCGAGGGGAAACTTCATCATCCACCTTTACAATCTCTACAGGATTGTCTGGAAACATCCCACCATCGCATCCGGGTCGTTTAGTGCCGACAGCGGCGGGTGTCATTGAGCTTCTCCAAACGCGCCTCGGGAACCATTACGCGTGCGGATCTCCAGCCATCAGCGCAGAGATGTCCGGATACCAGGGCAAAAAGAACATCCCTCGCATCACTGTGAGTACAGATCAACATGGATCACTCGCGATTATGAATATGAGGTGATGAAATGATGACAGCGACTCCTAACAGGAGCGCAGATTCCTATAATGGCATTTCAGTTCTGAAATGACCAAGTTAAGCCTATATATGCAGTATGCGGTTTTGTGCTTTCACATTGGTCGAGTTATGCCAATACCTTTACATCAGATGTTGGATTACTGTCTCCTCTCATTTCACACACATTCAGACACACACACACACACACACATCAGGCCCACTTATCAAACATGTTTCTTTGTGGGTCAGATCCATTGAAGCTCCACTGTAGGTCCGGGAAAAAAAAAAAAAAAAAAAAAAAAAACACCTTATGGAAAGCTGTCATGCATGCATTATAAAACAGCCTCATTTAAATAGAATATAATGCATTATCCCTAGCCATAAACATAACCTGCCCACATTTGATTGCAATACTACAATTTATTACATTCAATCCTATTGTGTCGCTAAAATGTGTCTTATAATGTTGCTATATTATGTCACAAATGAATATACAGTAATTCATCACTGGTGATTTTTTGTGACTAGTTTTTCTGTATGCATTGAAATCATCCGCCATCAAAAGTATTTATTTTTTCAACATTAAAAATGACTGTTTGGAAAGCTGTTAAGCATGTATGCATACATGTATTATTTTAAGATCCTAGGAATATGTCTCATCTGCCTAGGAATATCTATCTTCACTGAAGCATTGCATGATTGCAGTTCTTTGGAAATCTTTGTGAATTATGGTTTTGCATGCACTGAAAACTTGAAAAACTAGCTTGTGCAGGAAAAGCATGCATACATCCTTAAATCAGAGAACTGAATCAAGCATTATTCACTTTTCCAACTGAGCCTTCAAACGTATATATCTAATGCAGAAATGTATCTTACAAGGTAGGCTATATCTTCAGTGAATCAAATCCACCTTCAAAAGTCATTAATGTAAAAAGCAGCTTCGGTTAGCAATGGCCTCCTCATACACCCCCGCTGGTTCGAAAGCCGTGGCAAATGCAGAAAACTCTCTTTAGAGGAAATGGATGAAAATCCTCTTCTGAAAAGTAGGTCAGTTAACGTAAAGTGTATGTCATGGTATGTGGTGATACTTGCCTGTAATACATGTTCCATCCACTGGCCTATCCTAGTGCAAAGACCGTGTGCACTGCATTCCATATTCTCTGGGATTGTTTCGAGGCGGTGATCTGGTTGCAGAAGGCCTGCAGGAACGGACAGATCTGGGACAGGAGGGAGAAAGAGGAAAACTGCCTTTGCTGTAAGATCTTGCCTTTAGCTCTTAAACGTCAGCTAAGCTTCAGCCATCTTAAGGGATGGTGATAAGACTGCCAGTGGGTGGCTAACGCTGATACTATACTACACTATACTACACACTCAAAGACTTAAAGGACTAGTTCACGTTATGTCATTGTTCCAAATCTATGCTGTTCGTTTTTCTACAGTGTGTTTGAATATTAATACAGCTCTTTTGCATACAATGACAGTCTTTACTGAAATCAACTGTCAAGCTCTAAAAGGAACAAAAAAACACATACAACTAGTCCATATGACTGATGTACTATATATATTTAAAGTCTTATGATATTGTTTATCAGCTTTGATGAGGAACAGACCTATATTTTTTTCTTCACAAAGATTTTAAATCTCATTTGCATCATTGCTCAGTTGTGTTTAGAATCAAAAGCTGCCATGTGTAATTGTAAATTAAAGGCAAATGTGGCTGGCACGTTAATATATGTGGAGATGTGAATGAGATTCTTAACCATTTAAAGCATGAAATAATAGGCAGAGAAAAATCAAATGTTTTGAAACAGAAGAGTTTAGTGAACCTTTAGACAATATATATAGAAAAAGTTTGCATATGTGTTTTATATTTTGTGTTATATCTGATACATCAGGCTTTTATGGATCAAATATGATGATATAATGAGAATATGAAACTCATACTCGAGGAGTAAAAAACTAATTTATGTTGGCCCAAACTTAGCAAAAATATGCAATTTGGTGCAAATGGTGCTAATATTTATAAGGGCAAAAAATAAGATGACATTCTGATGCTTGTAATGTAAATCAGTGAGATTGTTATAAAATTATAGCAGATACTTACATTTAATGCATATAAATATCAGCTCTCACTCTATATCTGCCATGATATGTCTTAGTAAGATGATATTTTAATGCTTAGTTTTATGATCAACGCTCTGTAGTTTTAAAACATATAATGCGATACAATATAATGATGATTGAGGGATGAACATAAACCTTCCTTAAAAGCCTGATGGATCATGTTTGATACTCACAAGATTTTTCAAAAAAATTATGTAATCAAGTAAACCTCAGTTGCTTCAGTCCAGTGAGTGTTTATCCTGAAATATTACTTACAATTTAAAAGTTATTCTTATGTTTCCTCTATAAACGTTTTAACAATTATACTAAAATTATACTTCTTATACTTCTTTCTCATTTTATCATTGTCTGACACTGTCACATCGCCACACCACTCATGCACTCGATCCTTTCACTCGATCCTTTCCCTCTGAAACACACACACACACACACACACACACACACACACACACACACACGGCCCACTTTCTAGGCATGTTTTCTGCAGAAATCACATTCCCACAGCCCAGACAATGTTCTGCTTCGCCGGACTTCATCATCCGCGGCGTATCGAATGTCTGAGAGATCTGCTGGTTTTGTGTTGCTCTCTCTCATGCTCTCATTGATTTGATAAAAGTGCAGCCGTGAATTGCTGACAGCAGTAGTGAAGCTCACCTTAAAAAACTCAGATGTGTGTCATCAACCCATCATGATAGATGCTCTGAAACATTAGGTGCATTCACACCATGTCATAATTTCGAGATTTCATTGTGGCAAAAGTGTTCACGCCCTCATATTTACAACTTGTAAGCTAGGGAGTTTTCAAAGAGCTCCTACTTGTAACATGTGACCGCTGTACTACATGACTGCTTCAGTTTTATTTAGGCGTTGATAGTTTTGCCATAAAAAAGCTAAATTCCCAGTCTGAGGACTTGAGAACAGCTCGGAGTAGAACATCATGTGTTGTCATCTCGAAATTACGGTAATTATGACATGGCGTGAATGCAGCATTATATTGTTCAGAAGTTGCTCTCTCAAGACTCAGCTGTTATCAGATAGTTTTCTTAGAAGTATCAACTTGGTCTCTCCTATAATAGACAGAAAAGTGTTGATTGGCATCGACCCAGAACGTTCCCATTAAGTTATAAAGACTAAATGTTCTAATAATGTTCAAAACGTCCAACGTTTAGTCTTGGTTGTGCGAATGTTAAGGGAACGTTCCATTTGATCATTTTGCAAACATAATGGGATTGTTATTTTTCTAACCACACATCTCTTCTGAAACCCTAAAAATGTGAGATTATCTGGGAAACAGGAGACTTAAACAGTTTGCTCTCCATTTAATCTCACAACCATCTAAAACACATGAGATCTAGAAACCTCCTTTGTGATGGTTTATGTTTCACATGTAAATGTAGCAGTGCTGGTGTGTGTGCTTCAAATGTGTGGTTAGAACAATCACTGAAGGAAATTGTTGAGTAATTGCACGTAATGATATGTCTTCCTGAGAACAATGTCGGTGCCAATAAACTTGGTTTCAACACCTAATGTGCTTTCGATTTAGCAGGTATCGACAAACTGCTCGCTACAACTTGA
Source organism: Meda fulgida (assembly GCA_030578275.1). Taxonomy (NCBI): domain Eukaryota; kingdom Metazoa; phylum Chordata; class Actinopteri; order Cypriniformes; family Leuciscidae; genus Meda; species Meda fulgida. Next base: position 30,723,908 of record CM060623.1, read on the forward strand.
CACCCGTTTGGTTGAAACTGTGACATTGTAATGGCCTCAATTGTCATGATAAAGATCATTTTCCATCTTTGACAGCACTCTGATCCTGTAGATTACACTGATTGTTAGTTCAGATCCCGAGAACTGAAGCTGAACTCACGATTAACCTCTTGATCAGAAAGACTCCAGATTTCCAGCTATAGCGCAGAGAAGTTGAGCTCCTGGAATACAGCAAACTCAGACTTTTCATTTTCACTCAAAAAGTACATTTCTCAAATAATTACAAAGAAATTGCAATTTAAATGTAAAATTTTGAAGTAGAAAGACTGAATAATCTGTGCTCCAATAGGGAGAACCTCCTGACCTGGAAATAGTCCGCTGTGACTAGTTTGGGTGATTATCTTTTTTGTCCTAGTGTAAATATTCATGTATGGAGTCAATTTTGTTGTTTGCATGAAGCTCTAGCAATCTCAATGCTGAATAAGGATATAGAGACCCCTTTAAACCATATGTGCAACCTGTAAACATCAAATGTGGAAGAAAACAGTTTATACTATCGCTCGTTGTAACACCTAATGTGACAATGCTGAGAATGCAATGCATACTTGCATTTTGTTATGAATTGCGCGCTTGCATACTTCAAACACAATGTTCTCCATTCATGTAATGTAAAGTATGATTCTTACCACTCAAAATACTGTATATAATTTCAACCGCATATGATCTATATTCACCAACATTGTCTGGACTTTCAAAAGCAAAATAAACACAAATGTGGAAAGATAAATTAAGATTGGCAAGCCAGCTGACTGATTCAATCATTTGTCAGTGGACGTTTGTGAAGCATTGGGCCTACTAAAATAATTCTAATGTCTATGGTCTCTGTTTTTTTTTTGTTTTTTTTAAAGCCGCCGCAAACAGAGCAGAACAGACCCTCAAAATGTTGTATTTTTTGTGTTTAGACCTCATGCATACATGCATGCATACATGTTATTCTTGTGAAGACGTGAAACACAAACCTGATCAGCCACATAAACACTTCCACTACTGCTAGATGACTGTACCTTCACCAATCTGAGTGTGTTTGACCCACTTACTGGACTACACTTCTCTTAGTTCTCTGTGCACATTACTTTCGGAGCCCCCCTGGTTGTCAATTTGAGTAGTGTGTCTTTAGGAAAAAAGAATGCACTGGATTTGCTGTAAGTGGGTCACAGGGATTTGGTCTGGTATGGATGGGCTCTCTGGAAGCCATCATTAGCAATCTCTCATGCTCACTGCAGTACACACTACGAGGGGGGGTCTTTACTCTTAACAGAGCGGCACTAGGCACTTTTAGCTGTCGGAAATACATGTAACCATAACAAATGTTTAGTTCAACATTTTAAGTACAAACACTATTTGCATGCGTGATCTACTAGAAGAGGGATCTTTTTGCTGTTACGTAATAACCAATTAAGCCCATTCACAGGCTGTATAATGGATTAAAGAAATATTCTGGGTTCAGGACGAGTTCAGTGCGATCAACAGTATTTGTAACCACAGAAAAATATTTTAACTTAGTTTTTTGCAGTTTGAGTAATAAACTATAAGCAGTGTCAAAATCCTCAGGAATTATGAATTGAAATATGAGCATTTACATTAAAATGTGTATTATTTGAGCTTTATATATGAGTATTATTTGTAACGTTATTTTTGGTGGGTCTGCTGTTCTAGATTGGTGTCAGCTTTTGTTTTTTGTGGCTGGTTTTTGTTGTCAAACGTCATAAACATGTAAATACATGTAGAGACGAGTTTGCGTTCTTCTGCGGATTCAAGACAGCGTTCTTACAGTAAAGTTGCGTAACCTTTCTTCTTGGTATTCATGCAAAATGTATCAGGATTAGCGGGTTTGGAATTTTGGAATTTTACACAGACAAGATCACATAGTGGCCATAAACTGTGTGTATTTGAATGTTTATTTTGTTTGTAAAATGTTTATATTTTTCACTACATTGTACACTGTCCATGCCTTACCATAACTGTGTTTCTTTTGTTTGTTTTTTATTAAAGATGGGTAGAACTATGTGTTGTAGACATTATATATATATTTACATATCTATTTATTTGTACAATATTATATATGTCCTCCATTTGATGAAAGAATGCCTAAAAATATATATTTGATTGAGATGAGAATTGTCTCAGATATGCCTCATGATAATTGCATGATCTGACTCTTCCCGAAGCCATTTACTCCTTTAAGGGTTAATATGTGAATTGTAGTTTTGCATATTTTTTTAATAGATTTTTTCCCCCACTTAGTACAAAAAAAAAAACGTATTTTGGCAATAATGAAACATAATAAAGATCTGATGAACATAAGGTCTGATGCTTCATCTATCTATTTTTTTTTTACTGTGTTGCCACAGAGAATGCTGGGAAATGTTGTTTTCGTCATGCCATTGACGCCTCATAAACCTGGTAAATAAGTGGTATTTTCTATCAAACTTCATTGCTAGTCATCAACAGTACTCAAAATGTGTACATACTAAATTGTACATTGACAATAACAATTTGTTTCTTCCACTGTTCTTTTACTAATATCTCTTAAACACACCACATCCAATGGTAAATATGCCATTGTTGTACCATTCATGTGTGCTTGCCTCTTAAAATACAAGATTCTGATATGATTTAAAAGCATTTTATGATTAATCTGCAGTCTTGAATCTTAAGTCATGATATTTCAGATATTATTTATACAATACAATATTTATATCTGTCCTCCATTACACCTTGAAAAACTCTGAGGCCAAAATATTGGTGAATAATTTAAAAACAATTAGCATATTACAATAATGCATATTTTTCCTTCTTATATATTTATAGTACTAATTTGCACGTCAAAACCTAAGGTGTATGTTTGTTTTTAAAATTGTGCCATAAATATGGGCAGTGGAGCTGAAATAGCTGCCATTAGTGAGGTCGAAAGCTGACAGTAAAGAATCAATGGACGGGTCATCTAGCACACGGACTGGTTTAGGTTTATACACTATACGTCTGTTTGTGGCTACTGATCGACTTTACTATTAAAAGCAAACAGCTTCATATTTCACTCATGTAAAGCTCAGGTGCAGTCAGAGTTCAGTGTCAGCCATGTATTACAAAATGCTCTGAGACAAGAAGGTTAAGATCCAAATGCAGCTTTTAATAATGGTTAAAAACAGTCAAAACACAGGAAGGCAGTCCAAACAAACAAAACACACAAGGTTGGGAACGAGGCAAACGGGTAATCCAAAGGCAGGCAGAGAGTCCAAAAACCAAAATACATGGAACCAGAGAACTGCTCAGAAATGCAGCACAACAACATACACAACTTTGCAGTGAGTGATAGGGTGAACCAGGCTTTTATAGGCAGAGCCAATGAGGCTAATGATTAACAGCTGTATGTAATCATGGCTGATAAGTCCGGGCAAAGGATTTTGGGGAATGGAGTCTTTGAAGGTGTGGTAATAGTGCCCTCTGATGGTAATCCCGGTCACTCTCACTGGTGATTGTTACAATATGTTTTTACCAGCGGAGGGTATTTTGGACACAAGGCTTATCCAGATCAGATCTAGGGTCATTAGGGTCATGACATGGTAACCTCCTGTCTTTGCCGAGCACGGATGGACAGCAGCTCTCCAGCTAACAGGGAACCTTCTCAGAACTGTAGCTGATGTTCTGGCAACGTTCTCTCAAAGTTAAAGGCAAGCGTTCTTCCAGTAATGTTCATTCAAAGTTATCTGGTCTTTAATAATGACCTCAAAACATTTAACACAAAACATTATTTATACATGGAGTGTTTTTTTTTTCTGAAATGTTTTAGTTGGACGTTCGTCTGATTTAAAAAATGTTTTTACTTGTTTTAGAATGTTCGGAGAACATTCAAAAGTAACATTTCAAAAAATGAAAAAATGGAACGTTTAAAATGGAACGTTTCTTTAACGTATACATAATGTTCAGAGAACATTCATAAATAACGCATTTATAACAATGTAAACCTTAGAAAAACGTTCTTGGAACATATTTTTGTTAGCTGGGTCATTCACTGGACTTCAAGTTTTCCTTGGGTGATGTTGTTGATGCTTCAGCTGTGACAATTATATTTTTTGATTGAGCATCCAGGAACATAACCATCCATTTAGTTCAATTTGAAATGCTGCCTTTAAATTCAGTCTTTAATGGAAACACTGGTCAGTATTCCTGAACTGCTGATTAAGCCGAAAGCTCAGCAGTTCAGCAGATGTAATGATGTTTTAATGAGCCTTTAGGCTGCAGAATGAGCCAGCGTTTGTCTAGACACAGCACTAGTAATGGATTTGTGTAGAAGAGTGACCAACAAACAACTACAGAGCACAAGTCCTGTCACGGTTGAATAAAATGAGTTCATCTTGATCTCAAGCTCTGTATAAACATCACAAATAGCCCATGTGATCGCTGGAGTCCTTCCACTGTGACTAACAAAGTTAAGATGGTTTTGATGTCTGCGAGATGTTTTCAGCTAACAGCATGAGCGAGCGGTTATTGGCACAGATGATAACTGAGCTACTGTGTGTGTCATAGTAAAGCAGTGAACAGAGAGGCTTTGTCTCAGAGACAGATGAGGCCTCATTTCCGTTTGCATGTTTAAGAAAAATAATCATTCTTTCTCGAACTGTATACTCTTTAAGGGTTGATATACTTGTAGCAATGTTCAGGGAAGAAGGAGGCGGGAACCGGCGAACAATCAAAATATAATTTATTTAAATAAAACAAACAAACGAAAATACCGCCAGCAGCCCCTCGCGGACGACTGCTGGCTACCGAAAATAAATATAACTAAAGTAAAATACAAAAACAAAACAACTAAAATACAGGCCTGTTCCTCTCTCGATCATCAACGTCGTCGCTCCTCCTTTATGCTTCCGCTCCTCCGTGAGAGATGCGAGACCGGTGTGCTTCACAGGTGCTGCTCATTAGCAATCGCACCACCGGCCTCGCGCCGTTCTCTCACGCCCCTCGGCCGTCCTGTTCGCCACATACCCCCATCGCCCCTCACAGGCCGGGGGGTACTCACGAGCCTGTGCCTACTCCCCCCCCGGCGGCGGCGATCCCTGGGGGGTATGGACAGACAAACCGAGGGAAACGGAGACGGAAGCATGAGGAGCGACAGATCGAGAGAGGGGAGAGAGGGAAAAAAAATTGGTCCGGTTCCCACAACGCGCTGCCATCTGGTCCCCCACCAGCTAGGCGATCTCCTCCGCGGTGCCTGGCGGCGACGCTGGGTAGCCCTCGGTGGACGGCTCGACGCTCCTCCGCCGCCCGGTGGACGGCGACGGCTCCTCGGGTGCCTTGGGCAGACGGTAGGAGTCCCCCGCTCCCTGCTCCTCCCCTTCACTGGTGGACGGCAGCAGGCTCCGGCCCACGGCGAGCGGCGGCGACTCCTCCTCTCCCTCCCGGATGGCAGCCGCCCCTCCAATACCCAGGCGGCCGGCAGCGAGCTCGACCGTCCCAACGGCAACTCACTCCAGCGCCCCGCCTCGAGCGTCCGTGGCCGCGAGTCCCCCGCTCCCTGCTCCTCCCCTCGCTCGGCGGATGGCAGCAGGCTCCGGCCCACGGCGAGCGGCGGCGACTCGCGCACCATGCTCGATGGCACCGCGGATTCCCCACACCGGCGAGGACTCTCTGACAGCGCGTTCCTCCCTCTTCCCGGGTTTCGGCACCAGTGTAGCAATGTTCAGGGAAGAAGGAGGCGGGAACCGGCGAACAATCAAAATATAATTTATTTAAATAAAACAAACAAACGAAAATACCGCCAGCAGCCCCTCGCGGACGACTGCTGGCTACCGAAAATAAATATAACTAAAGTAAAATACAAAAACAAAACACAACTAAAATACAGGCCTGTTCCTCTCTCGATCATCAACGTCGTCGCTCCTCCTTTATGCTTCCGCTCCTCCGTGAGAGATGCGAGACCGGTGTGCTTCACAGGTGCTGCTCATTAGCAATCGCACCACCGGCCTCGCGCCGTTCTCTCACGCCCCTCGGCCGTCCTGTTCGCCACAATACTGTATACATCGATTATGTGGATTATTCATCGATTATTCCACCCCTAATGGAACATAATTAAGAGCAAATGATACACATTATAAGACAGATTTACTCACTGTTTGCTCCAGCGCAAACCCTCTTTTGGTGTTAAAAAACTACTGTCAGGATTTACTAAAGACACACTGTGAAAAATTTGTGCTGAAAAAGCATTTTTTTTTGTGGCTGACCTTATTGAATATGCATTTATAGGAGTTTCCCTTTCAGACGCAAAATTTATGAGAGGAGAGTATTTAAATGAATCACGCAAGGTGATTTTCGTTTGCGCTAGTCTATTCACTGGTATTTGCACCATTATTTAACGCCCAAAAAAAGCATGTCTTAAACCAGACGCTGTGTATTTAATTGTTTATCATTTTAACAGTGTTGCTTCAGAAAATGATGGGAAATGTAGTTTGTTGTGCCTGTAATAGTAGGTTAGCAAGTAGTATTTTCTATCAAACTTCATTGCTAGTCATCAACAGCATAAAAAATATGACATACTGTACTAAATTGTAACGTCAACATTCTCAACATTCATTTGTGCTTGTTTCGTAAAATAAAACCATTCTGATATGATTGTTAAGCATATTAAGTTTAAGTGTGGTCAATCGTAAATATGTTATCTATAAATACTCATCTTTTTAGCAGTCTTTCCAGCAATGTCTTGTTCTCCACAGCACAGGCTCTTTTCTTACAGTAGAATCATGAACCACGGCTCAACGATAGCTACTCATTAGCAGTCAACCAGCTACAGAATAGGACTTCCATGACAATTATCTCTTCAGGTCATTAATTACAGAGCACAATGCAGCTAATATCTTCTTAAGCCCCCTACAATTCCCATCATGCCTTTGGAAGTCACTATCACGATGGGTTAAAGTGGCAATACTGTGGCATTCAATCATTTAATATTGACTGAAAAATAATTGAACTATGTGTCTGAACAGAAGAAAAGCATGTGGGCTGCAGTCAATGGCGGTGTCCTTAAACAACATTTGTGCCCATGATGTGTCAGACTCCATTTAGCATGATAAGAATCACTGTGTTTTTCTGATGTGCCTTAGCGATCTTTTCGCTTCATCTGTGATTGAACCCCATGTCCAGTGCTTGTCTGTAAAATAAATTAGTGCACGGAGTGGTTATGCAAAAACATTTATCAAATCAAATCACTTCATTGTCAACAACAGTGGTGACTTTTTATAGCCACATACACCCTGCAAGGTTTATAGTCAATTGCCTTAAAAGTGCACATTTTATGCTTTTTCGAATATTACCTTTCATGTAGTGTGTAATATAGCTGTTTGTGAATCTAAAAGGTCTGCAATGTTTTAAAGATCAAAGTGCAGATAAATGGAGTTATTATCTTCCAAAAGAAATAATCGATTCTGAAATGCCTGAAACAATCTGCAGTCTTACTTCCTGCACGAACCTTTGTAGGTTTGTAATACATTTGAAAAGAGCCTATGGTTAGAGTTTGGTTCATGTTGCCGACATCATGTCGAGAAGACGCTGGTTTCTGCGCTACCAAAGCAAATCCACTTTGCTGCACTTCCAAAGCATGACATTAGCTGTAAGCGATCGACCAATCTCAACAGAGTGGGCATTTGACCAATCAGAGCAGAGTAGACCAATCACAACAGACTGGCCTATCTTATCGATCAGAGCAGAGTAGACCAATCACAACAGACTGGCCTATCTTATCAATCAGAGCAGAGTAGACCAATCACAACAGACTGGGCCATCTGACCAATCAGAGCAGAGTAGACCAATCACAACAGACTGGGCCAGCGCAGAGTAGACCAATCAAGACAGACTGGGTCATCTGACCAATCAGAGCAGAGTAGACCAATCACAACAGACTGGGTCATCTGACCAATCAGAGCAGAGTAGACCAATCACGACAGACTGGGTCATCTGACCAATCAGAGCAGAGTAGACCAATCACGACAGACTGGGCCATCTGACCAATCAGAGCAGAGTAGACCAATCAACAGACTGGCCTATCTGATCAATCAGAGCAGAGTAGACCAATCACAACAGACAGGGCCATCCGACCAATCAGAGCAGAGTAGACCAATCACAACAGACTGGGCCATCTGACCAATCAGAGCAGAGTAGACCAATCACAACAGAATGGCCTATCTGATCAATCAGAGCAGAGTAGACCAATCACAACAGACTGGGCCAGAGCAGAGTAGACCAATCACGACAGACTGGGTCATCTGACCAATCAGAGCAGAGTAGACCAATCACAACAGACTGGGTCATCTGACCAATCAGAGCAGAGTAGACCAATCACGACAGACTGGGCCAGAGCAGAGTAGACCAATCACGACAGACTGGGTCATCTGACCAATCAGAGCAGAGTAGACCAATCACGACAGACTGGGTCATCTGACCAATCAGAGCAGAGTAGACCAATCACGACAGACTGGGTCATCTGACCAATCAGAGCAGAGTAGACCAATCACGACAGACTGGGTCATCTGACCAATCAGAGCAGAGTAGACCAATCATGACAGACTGGGCCATCTGACCAATCAGAGCAGAGTAGACTAATCAACAGACTGGCCTATCTGATCAATCAGAGCAGAGTAGACCAATCACAACAGACTGGGCCATCTGACCAATCAGAGCAGAGTAGACCAATCACAACAGACTGGGTCATCTGACCAATCAGAGCAGAGTAGACCAATCACAACAGACTGGGTCATCTGACCAATCAGAGCAGAGTAGACCAATCACAACAGACTGGGTCATCTGACCAATCAGAGCAGGATTTAGTAAAGGAGGGGTTTAGAGAGACTGAATCCTTGATCGAACCGTTTCAGACTCTGTGAGAAAAGAGCTGAAGCTGCAATAGAGCTTGAGTGATCGAATGGAATTCAAGCGTAATTCAGGCAGACCGTTGATCGCTAAACAATATCAGCTGACGCTCTGCTAATTTGTTACTCCACCTACTCTAATCAACTTTAGTATTTAAGCTCGTTCAACGAATGCTCCGCAGTCTGTCGCAGACATTTACACCCACCTCCACCCCTTCAGCTCCTAGCATCTTCATAATAGAGCAGTGGATTCTGTATAAACTCTATGTACTCATTGTATCTTCTTCTGTAAACATATGCTAAGAAACATTTGGTTATTAAAAGGCTTGGGGGATTTGTGTCTCAAGGATGTATCTCAAGCTGTCTAGAATGGCAGCTCGAGCACCTTAGAGCCTAAGCCCCTCGCCAAATCCAAAGATTGTCAATACATTTCATTCTCGAAGTGGTCCTGACTGAAATGTATATTATGAGAGAATTAAAGTGTGTTTTAACCTTGAATGCAGGTAGATATTGTAGGAGACCTTCAAAACAAAATTAGGAGCCTTTTATATAACACAATAGGGGCACTTATTAAGTTATCCATGTGTGTATGAAAGTCACTCCTGGACTTACAATTGTTTTGATATTTATGTGTGAAACCTGTATTGAGCGACAGTGGGTATGTGGCCTTTGAGAACTGCCAGTGAAGGTGATGTTACTGTGAAATATGCACATGCATTTTTGTTTTATTGTTCATACTATGCAAAAACAAAGTATTTCTGTGCTTAAACTGAGAGCATGTGAGACCTATTGAGTTACAGTCAAATGATTGTTTAAATAGTTACCATACAGCTGCTGGGAATAAATGCAGTTTTTGTATGACTCTGTCTCCCTTTCTCACAGAGTGACCGTCTTCTAATCAAAGGTGCGAAGATAGTGAATGATGATCAGTCTTTCCATGCCGACATCTATATGGAGGATGGAGTCATCAAGCAAGTGTTTTAATTATTATTTAATGTCATTGTTTTTCTAGTTTGAAGTATTGACTGACAGTAGAGATGACCTCTGTTGACCGTTGTGACGCTTATTTTCTCTCTCCAGGCAAATCGGTGAAAACCTCATAGTTCCTGGTGGTGTGAAGATCATCGACGCCCACGGCAGGATGCTGATCCCAGGTGGCATTGACGTTCATACCTGCTTCCAGAAGCCCGACCGGGGCATGACAGCGGCTGATGACTTCTACCAGGGCACACGAGCTGCTCTCGCTGGCGGCACCACTATGATCAGTACGTCTAAAAAGACTATAAAAGAATTGATATGCAATTTATACAAAATATATATGAAATTGTATTATTATATATAAAAATTGTTTGCATTTATGTGTATATATATGTGTATATGTATATACAAATATATGTACAGTATATATATATATATATACACAATATTATTTTTATATACTGTATATACACAATATGTATATATATATATATATATATATATATATATATATATATATATAATTGTGTTTAATTATATATATAATAACTAAAATAATTATAAAATAATAATTTATATGCAATTTAGTTATTAAAATTATGAATCATAATCTCATGATTTTTTGTATTTAACAAGATTAATTTCTTTGTTTGTCTGCAGTAATTTGCCCCTAATTAAAAAGTTTTATTTTCAAAATGTAATACAAAATGATTCATATCTAATATGTTTTGGATGATAGTCAAATTTCTACATATAAACAATGTACATTTTTATCTGAATTTGATTTATGAATAAATCAGACATGCTTTATAAACGGATCATATTGCTTTATAAGCTGATTCAATAACAGTGCAAAGTTCATTAAATTATGAAAAGTAATATGAAAAATAAATATGAAAAATGCTTAATTCAGCTTTAAAGGTACTGTATGTAACTTTTTTACTCTACTAAAGCATAAAAGTACCATAAAATGTTTGCAGGTATTTAGGAAACATGCTGAGTTCTGAAAAACACTTCTACAGCCAGTTATTTTACTTATTATTTTACTCGTTCCGTGTTGTCAGTCGTTTTTTGTTTTGGTCTGTGTGATCTCGCCCACTGCCAGTTCACCCAATAGTATTTCGACACCCCTGGTTGCCAGTTGGCAGAAACGCAGCGTATCGCAGCCTTGGAAACCAGCAAACAAACTGGGTCAGAGATTGACGATTCCACACAGCCTAAAAAGCCTCGATATCCATCTAAAAATTTCTATGAACGAGAGCATATTAAAACGCGGATAAATCATTCATTGTCAATTGCACTCATTCCTGTTGCGTGTCCTCAAACTGGCAACCCGCGTGATCGTCGAGTCTGAGGAGGCGGCGGGGAAACAACGATCTCTGATATTTTGAATTTGGACTACAGTACCTATTTCCACTAGCCTGACTTCGTCATACTCATATTCTAGTCAGAATGTGAGTCTGATGCTGCTCCATAGGGCTTTGATTATGAGGCGTGTCTTAACCGAAGCAGGAAAAAAAAAACTTTGCACTCAATTGGATAGACCTACAACCAATCAGAGTAAGCAAACGGCAAGGAAGGACGGCAAACACATCTTTACGATCGACAAATGCCTTGATTGCAGTTCTCTGTTCGTCTTTTAAAATTAATGCGCTGTCGATTTCTTTTACAACTGACGCGATAGCGGAATCTATAGGCTAGATCTCAATTCTCCAGCTGCAGTCATCTTTGTTGTAATCCAGTTGTAATCCAAAGCGCTCTTTGATGACGTGATGAATACGTAACTGCAGATCATCTGTCCATCATCGTATAAAGCCCGCCCTGGCAATTTGATTGGTCCGACGATTTCTGAACTGATCATAATTACTCCTCAATGGATCGAGTCCAGACCGAACTTCCCGACCAAAAAATATTGTGCACGTGGGCGGGGTTCGGGCTGGCATCCAGGCTATATTTCCACCACTAGATATATAGATAGAGATCGATAGATTTACAGTATTTGATCCTTTCGGTAAATTGTTCTGCACCATACAGTACGTCTGATACATTTATGCAAAAGACAATTTGACAAGACAGAATACAAAACAGAATATACAACAGAATTTCCCTCACCCCAACCACCCCCACCCTACCACACCCCTACACATACACTAGCTGTCATTCTTACAGACAGCACCTTTAAGCAGCTTCACCGAAGCCAATAGTGTCAGTTCAGTCAGTTCATTTCAATAATGGTCAATGTTGCATCAATAATGAAACAAATTCAATTCAGCTATAAAGCAGCTCTATTGAAGACTGTTCTCATTATCCAGCTCAAGTTTTGTTCTCATCCAATAGTGTCAGTACAGTCAAACTGATAATATCTCTGAATATAAAGTGTCTTTTAAACCCCAAAATGTGTGGGACGAGTTAAATGTTGAAGTTTAATATCCTTCCATTTAATTCTATAGTATACACACAAGTTCCCTCGCTTTAAGTATATAGGATCAATATATTTCGATTGTGATATTTTCAGTTGATCATGTGGTTCCGGAGCCGGGCGTCAGTCTGATCGCTGCCTTTAACCAGTGGAGGGAGTGGGCCGACCACAAGTCCTGCTGCGATTACTCTCTCCATGTGGACATCACGGAGTGGCACAAGGGCATGCAGGAGGAGGTCGAGGCGCTGGTCAAAGATCACGGTACGTTCCTCATACGTGTGCCTGGTGCAGATACAGTGGATGGGTTTATTATAAATGAGACAATCGCGTTTGCTCAATACAGAATGCTATGTCGTGCTTTCTCTTATGACACATAGCAACACAGCTAAAAGTATTCCTAATATGTTGGACTATTTAGCTTTTGAGATATGCCTTCCCAAGCACCGTAAGAGCTGCGATTGGGATGTTTCAGTTGGGAGAGGCGCGACACGCTAAAGAGGTGTTTGTAATTCAGCAAGAAACCACTAGCTTTATTATGTGCAATGAAAATGTAAGCAAGATTTTAGTATGTTATTACTACACTTAAAACTCAATTCAAAATTCACCCAGAACGTAAAAGTTATTATAATTTAATTTAAATGGTTATATCTCTAAAAACAATTATATTTAATCCATTTGCAATATTTTGCAAAGCAGTTACATCAGTGATAGGTTTATCCACCTAGTATTCCCACATGAAAGTGATGATTTAATTTTTGGCTCAAATTCCACACATTTTCGAAGGAAGAATCCTTACAAGACAGCGGTACAATCTGCACATTCCTGCTTTTAAACTGTCTGTGACACAGTTACGTCAGCCTTGCTTGCTCTGCATGTGTCCATGTCTCATGATATCTAACCTCCTGGTCTTTTTCTCCCAGGTGTCAACTCTTTCCTGGTCTACTTGGCTTACAAGGATATTTTTCAGCTAAATGACTCCCAGGTATGACTGTAAAGCATGATCTCTCATGCATATGCCTTTAATTATGCATATAAAGATGTATTAAACACTGTTTATTTACTTCATAAAGTCTAAATCTCTGTGTCTTGGGTGCATTGAGAATGCAGTAATGATGAGTTCTCCATGCACTGATGTGATTTGAGAGAGCATGCTCTCCACGTTTCCTGAAGCCGGAGATCCAGAGCATACGAAAACACACTGCACTGCATGAACACAGAAAACACACCGAATGTTTTTTCTCCTGTCTGTTACAGATGTATGAAGTGTTCAGTGGGATCAGGGACATGGGAGCCATCGCCCAGGTGCACGCAGAGAACGGTGACATCATTGCTGAGGTGAGCTCAACATATATAAATATACGAAATATACTAACGGTCACTTCTGCTCACCAAGGCTGCATTTATTCAATCAAAAATAGTAAAAACAGTGATATTGTGAAATAATTTTACTATTTTAAATGACTGTTTTCTATATGAATATATTTTCAAATGTAATTTATTCCTGTGATGGCAATGCTGATTTTTATATTGAATTTGATCTACAGTACTGTATATTACCTCAAAAGAAGGAAAAATATGTATACTTTTGGGATCATTAAGATTTTTTGAATTGTGATATTTTTAATGACATTTATCATCCTCCCTTCCATATTTCATGCAGATGAAAAGAAATTATATGATATTAAATGTAGTATTTGTAAAAAGTAAAATGTCTGCATTGCTGTAATGATACATTTATATACTGTATGTATATATATATATATATATTAACTTTTCTTTTTTTTTTTTTTTGACGTGAAATCCATATAAATCTCTTTTACTCTCTTTTTGCTTTTAGGAGCAGAAGAGAATTCTGGGATTGGGTATCACTGGTCCAGAGGGACACGTTCTGAGCCGCCCAGAGGAGGTGAAACGCTTCAAATGCACCTTGACTATAGTTTAGCTATAATCCAGAGCACATCACACCACACCAAATACACCATCAGAACACATTCATACTGCAAAATTACAGCTGCGCACCACATGGAAGGAGGTTTTTAGCACATCATTGGCCTTACACGTACATCGAGACCCGAGAAACGCTTCCAAAATAACCCTCAAACATGCTGCACTAAAACACATTTATGGTTTGTTTCCCTTTAGGGATCAGGGGAGTTCAGACTTTCCACTTTCCCACTGTTTTTGCTGCCAAAGTCATTGATCATTGGTATCAGCCTTCCAGAAACCTTTAGCCGAGTCCGTTGGCGCACATAAAGTGCAGTCAGCGTTCAGGAGGTGTTGAGCAGCACTTTACCTCGGCTGCGTCTGTAATTTCAGCTGAAGGTCAGTGAGTGTCGGCCGATGTTTTATAGGTGGAGGCCGAGGCCATCAACCGGGCTGTGACCATCGCCAACCAGACCAACTGCCCGCTTTACATCACCAAAGTGATGAGCAAGAGTGCTGCTGATGTCATCGCCCAGGCTAGGAAAAAAGGTACATCAGATGTTTGATATAAAAGTCCTATGAATTGATATCATAGGAATCGACATCCCACTCAACCCTTGGATGAGCTTGGAAAAAGCTGTCACATGGGTTTTGTTCTCACATTATCAATAGACTCCTAACTAGAGGCTATTTGACACTGACGATGTTCCGAACACTATTGAGCTGCCTTCCTAGACAACATTTTTAAGCAACTTTCAACACAGATGCTGTTCCAAATAGTAATACTAGTAAGCCTCTGCTGAATAATATCAGCTAAAACCAGCCTAAGCTTAGTCTTAGCTGGTTAAAGCTGTATCTAGATGGTTTCCTTAGTGAAAAATAAATATACTAAAATGTATTTGAAATACATAAATTTTATGCTAAATATACTACAAATACACTTAGATATGTTATATGTATGTACTTAATGTAAATACCCTGCGATTATACTTTTGCTATACTAAATTGATATACTTAAAGTCTGCTAAATTGGAACAACTTGTACTTAATGCACTTACCGGTAAGTTTTCCAGAAATAGTGCTGAGTTCCAATTAAAGATATACTTAAGTATATTAAAGTGGAGCTATTGCGAGTATACTTCAGCTGGTACACTTTAAATATCTTGCATTTAAAGACTAATATTATACAACAGAGATTATGCTATCCTTCTAATAGTGATATAAAAAACACGTTTTAGGCTTAATATTAAGAAATGTGCATTGTGCAATAAAGAAGTACTCCTCATAAAGTTGAATTATAATTACATCAGTAAGTCTCAAGCGATATGTCAGTAAATATGTTAATGGATTTGTTGTATAGGCCTACTTAGTATGAAATTGTAAATAGATTTTGTTATAGGTTTATTTCACTTGGGATAAGAGAAAAAATGATGGAGAAACTTGTCTCCCAGTCTGAAATAATTGGCCAAAACCCCTCTAAAATAACCCTGTTAAACCATAGACTGGTTTTAGCTTTAGTTTTTGTAGTTTTTTTTTTTTTAATTCTTTTCTTTCTTCATCAGAGCAAGTACATTGCCTTATGATGTATCTTTTCACAGATTTTTTTTGTAATGAAAATGTAATTTTAAAAATATTTTAATCAGTATCTATAATAAGTGAAACGAACAACTAACTGTTAAACTAACTGTTAGCTTAGCATTATGCTAATGTCCGTTAGAAGGGAGTTTTTATTAGTCTTTTTTGACTTGGTTTCCAGTAAGGGATACTGACAATGCTGAAAAATAAAACAACAACAGCTAAAACCAGACTAAGATGGTTTTCCAGTCTGGTCATTGTAGGTATTAAAGGGGTTTTCACACTTATTTAGCAGGTAAGGCTAGGTGACTAGCTGACCAACCATTTAAAACCAGCTTGAACAGCTTAAACCAGCTACGTCCAGCCATCCTGCATTAACTGGTTTTAGCTGTTTTTCCAGCTGACGTTATCAGGCAAAACAACTCTTTAGACTTTGAAACAGAGCATTGTCTGCTTATGAGCACGAGGCATTTAAGTAAAGAACGAAGTAGCTCTTAAACAGCTCTTCAAACCATTGTAGTGACCCTGACCCTGTGCTTTCCCTGCTCAGGTACCGTGGTGTACGGAGAGCCCATCTCAGCCAGCCTGGGGACAGACGGCACTCACTACTGGAGCAAGAACTGGGCCAAAGCTGCAGCCTACATCACATCTCCACCCCTGAGCCCCGACCCGTCCACCCCGGACTATCTCAACTCCCTGCTGGCCTGGTGTGTGTGCTAGTGCATTATGGGACATAGATTACAGGGGGTATTTGGACCACAGTGAGTGTGTGTGTGCAGAGCAGGGGTTATTCATTATGGTCACTCATTCGTCATCCTGCTTGCTAAGGGAAGAACATTAATGGGCTGATCACTAGAGGGCATCGTTACTCAAAGAACGGCCCATGTGAGCTTTTCTCTACACAAACTAAGATGATTATGAAGGAAATCACTTTCCTTACAAAAATACTGTGGGAGAAGTTTTCAGAGAAGTTAACTAAAACTAAAGCAAAAAATAAAACTTAAATAAAAAAAATATACATATAAAAAACTTAAACTTATTTTATTTCAGCTAGTTACCAAAATGTCTTATTTTCATTTTAACTTGATGTACTAAAAGAACAATAACTAAAATTGTTATTAAAATGTATAAACATTTTATAGACAAAAAAAACGAAAACTTTAACTAAAATGAAAATGGAAAATATAAAAATCAAATCAAATTCAAAATATGAATCGAAGAAAAAGCTATAATATTATCTTAATTATATAAAAATAACACTGGAGATAACATGGTACAGCGAAGGTGTCTGATGGTTATATCAAATGGGTTTTTGATATAATTCCACTGACGTGTTTTAACTAACAAATATAACCAAATGTATATGATTTAAAAGGGAAAGTGTATTTCTTATCCTGTAACTGATCACATTCTCACCATTTTTAAACAACTTTTTGCCTTTACTAGTTCATTTTAAATGGTTGTGTTGTGACAGAAAAATTATATTTCTCAATTAATCTCAATTAATATGCAGTCATAAAATTGCATGTATTATTATAAAATAAGTTGATGCATGTTTTTTTATTTACAGAAGTTCACATGGAGTTTAGCAACACACAGCAGAACATATTTAAATACCATAGTATTTGCATGGTATTCAAAGGTTCTTCAAGTAATACATTGTCGGAAAAACATTATATTGCCATGTGCAAAAACATTGCTGTATGTCATTGTTTTAAGCGTGTGTTTTCTGTGCAGTGGCGATCTGCAGGTGACTGGCAGTGCCCACTGCACCTTCAACACCTCTCAAAGGGCCGTTGGCAAGGATAATTTCACCCTCATCCCGGAGGGAACGAACGGCACTGAGGAGAGAATGTCCATCATCTGGGACAAGTGTGTGGTGAGAGACGCTTTATCTGCTTTATATGGTCATTGTTACAGATCCAGATTAAACGAGAATTTGCTGCTCAATCATTTGTTACTTTTTATGGGCTTATCTTTTTTGGTTTATTGCAGCCAACATGTGTATTTAATAATCAATAGTCCATGTTGCATTTTTTTTATTATAATAATTATAATGATAATTATTGTTATTATTATAAGGCAGGGTATTTACAATAGTTTCAACTGTAAAATCAGATTAGATAAGCCATGTTGCATTTTTTTAATTATTAGAATCAATATTTTTATAAATAATAAATTATTATTATTATTATAAGGTGCATTCATTTTTGTTTGTATTCATGTTATCTATCAATCAATAGTTTATTCTCTAAAATCTGTTTGGATAAGCCATGTGACATTATTTTAAATTATTATAATCAATATTTTTATAAATAATAAATCATTATTATTATATAATACATTTGGGAAAAAAAAGAAGTTATTTATAAATTTTTTGTTTATTCTCTCAAATCTGATTGGATGAGCCATGTTGCACTATTTGTATAAATAAATTAGAATGATTATTTATAATAATAAAAGGTACTATTTATTGAAGTGGTATTCTGTTTCATGGCCTGCACAACACACCTATACTTTGGTAAAAAAAAATCAATGTAACTTTCATTACAGTATCATCCCCATAACAAGTTTCTGACCTTGTCCTTAAGATGAATGCTGTGCTTCACAGGTGACAGGTAAGATGGATGAAAACCAGTTTGTGTCTGTGACGAGCACCAACGCTGCCAAGATCTTTAACCTGTACCCACGGAAGGGCCGTATCGCTGTGGGCTCTGATGCTGATCTGGTGCTCTGGGACCCCGACACCACCAAAATCATCTCTGCTAAGAGTCACCACCTGGTGAGAAGAGTTTATGTGCAATAATGCTGTAATAATGTTGGTGGAGTGAGAAGCTTCGGGGTCTGAATGTGACTTTAGCTGCATCGCTGGCTGTCTGTCTTTAAATGAACCGTGATGTGGGCGACACTATTAGTTCTGGATCAGCTCTGACTCCCATGATCCTCTGCTCTGAGCTGTTTTAATATTCTGCTGACTCGCTCGCTCTGTCCGCTCATGTTTGTCAGCGAGGCCGATCCTGCGGTCTACACCGATTTAATTTGACTGGAATGAGATGCTGATGCGGTCAAATATGGAGAGAGTGAACTATCACGAGGTCACACTTGCTGTCACTGAGCGCTGGTGACCTCTGAACAGTTCACGGTCGGTGAGATTATTTTTGGAAAGAAATTAATACTTTTACTCGGCAAGGATGCATTAAATTGATCAAAGGCGACATTAATAAATGTTACAGAGTATTTCAAATAAATTCGTTTTCGATCGATCAGAAAATCCTGAACAAAATGGTTCACGGTTTCCGCAAACATATTAACTGTTTTCAACACTGATAACAATCAAAAATGTTTATTGAGCCACAAATCATCATATTAGAGTGATTTCTGAAGGATCATGTGACACTGAAGACTGGAGTAATGATGCTGAACATTCAGCTTTGATCACAGGAATATATTACAGTTTACAATATATTCACATAGAAAACAGTTATTTTACAAAACAGTTATTTTAAATTGTAATAATAGTTCAGAATATTACTGTTTTTACTGTATTTTTGATCAAATAAATGCAGCTTTGGTGAGCAGAAGAGACTTCTTTCAAAAACATTTAAAAATCTTATCAACCCCAATATAATAATAAATCAATGTTACAGATTTAGGAAAAGTAGTTTTTACATTTATAATTGTTTTTATAAAACATTTAAATAGTTTTGCTCAAAAAGTCACTTGAAAATATCTGAAATGAAAAAATGTACAGTAGATAATCCATTGTTGGTAAATTATATATAATTTTAACATAATTTTGATAAACTGTCATGTTGAGTGTGATTTATTCATGAAAATATGATATAAAACAGTTATGATGCCAAAAAGAATAAAAGCACCCTATATGAGCATAAGATACTTCTTTCAAAAACATAAAAATGAGAAATTAAAGAATTAATTGTATATCCATAATGTTTGAATATGTAATTACTTGTGCTACAGATTCAGTTGAAAGTACACAGACTAGACAGACATTAGTAGAACGTAGTGGTTAAAGACCCGAGAGCTTTCCTCTTGTTCTGTCGTTCTCAGGCGGTGGAATACAACATCTTTGAGGGGATTGAGGTGCGTGGAGCTCCTCTGGTGGTGATCAGCCAGGGCAAGATCGTCCTAGAGGACGGGAACCTGCACACCACTGAGGGTTCTGGACGCTACATCACCCGTAAACCCTTCCCAGACTACGTCTACAAGAGGATAAAGGCCCGCAGCAGGGTAAATACACATTATATATAAAGAGAGTATAAAGAGTGGAACTCCTCATAAGTGATTTGGAGTAACTGAGGCATCTCTCTTCACAGCTTGCTGAACTGCGCGGAGTCCCGCGAGGTCTATACGACGGCCCCGTGTGTGAGGTCACTGTGACACCTAAGGTCATGACCCCTGCCACTTCTGGTAAGACTTCTCCAGTCAAAACTGCTCCTCAACCAGTTCGCAACCTGCACCAGTCTGGATTCAGCCTGTCTGGTGAGAATACAACTGAATGTCCTACACTTATTGTTGAAACAAACATACCATTTACAACAGAGGGACTTTTCATAATGGCATACTACCATGCTACTATTTTTTTAATGTGCAGTATATATAGCATTTCCTGTCATGTGCAATATTCAGTACAACCAGATCACACTGTATCCCACAATGCATTGCGCTCCACATGATATTCCTTTCATTTCCAGTGTGACGAATAAAGCTTTAGCAGCCAGGATTTTTAGCATTTAGCATCACACTGCCAAATAATTTGACAATTTTACATTAAATTAGATTAAAAATGCATCTTATTTTTATTTATAAGATACAAACTCAGTAATTAGTATGCTCACATAAAGCAATAAATACTATATAGCAAATCTCTGAAAAATGTAAACTGTATTATCGCCCAGCTCTCTATATAAAGTTGGATATACATATTATCAGATTATGCATATAGCATATGCTTTATTTTTTAAATTTCACTGCAAAATGTAACTATAATGTCGCCCGGCTCGTTATATAAAGTTGGATATAAACGTACTGTATCTCCAACTTTATCCGCAAAAAAAACGTTATATATACTATACTGTATATTTTAAATTGCCAGTATCTTCACAAAATGTAAACTATATTACAGCCCAGGTAATATTATCTGCTGAATGCAACAGTTAGGCATGAAGACATTATATACATTAACATCATGATTTTATGTAAAGCTGCTTTGAAACAATGTTTTGTGAAAAGCACTATACAAATAATATTTACATTTTGATAACTGTTCAACAATTTTTTTGTTGCATACTCTTTGTTTTCTCACACATTTTATGTTTGCTCCATCTAAGCCCTGTGTTTTTTCTTGCTCTGTTTCACAGGGGCTCAAATTGACGACAACATCCCTCACCGTCCCACTCAGCGCATAGTGGCGCCCCCCGGTGGCAGGGCCAACATTACCAACCTGGGATAAAATCATTTACTCCACAGACAAAAAAAAGAAGGGGTGGGATGGGGGGGTAAAGCAACTTGGGCTTTTCTCCGGGATCCAGCCATCTGGACATGCGTCCCAGCAAGCACACCTCCACTTCCGTTCATCCACCCCCAAACCTCATCCTTCTAGCCTCCTTTTCTTTGAGTGTGTGCTACTTTGATGAAAATGTTTCAGGATGACTTGGCCTTATGTTCTGGAATAGTTGGCATATGTTGCAATGTTCGTAATAGCATACTAGCATACAAATATTTCAGTATGTATACTGGTCATAGTATGAGAGATTTCTGTGTGCACTGAACGACCGAATTCCTTTAGCAAAATGTGCAGTATGCAACAGAGCATATTGCACTGTGTAGGCTACTGTATCCCATAATCCAATGCAACCTTCCATTTCACGTGTGACGAATGAACTAGAAATAATAGCATTTAAAAAAAAAAAATCTTATTTGATCAGTGACTAAATTTGGATTTTTTTGTTTTGTTTTACATGCAATTAGATTAAAATGCAAAATAAATTATTTATTTCCGCCTTGATAAATAACGAAAATTTTAGCTTGTTTGCCAAGTGTTTCTGAAACTTTTCCGGCTAACCAAGTAAGCTGCGTTCAAAGAACAGGAACTGGTACTGTATCCGTCATTTGCCTCCATACTTAAATGTTTTTATTCGTTTGTATTCTGGAAAAGAACGGCACAAAACTCCCGCCTGTATCGTTTAGTATTAAACGTGCTGTTGCCATTTTGATGATTTGTTGTTTTTCCTTGTAGGAAGAGTCGATGGATTATTTATTGTTTAGGATGCAAACCACATTTGTATTTGAAATTTTTGCAAAAGTGTCAACTTTTCCACAAAAGCCTGATTTGTTAAACGTTTTTAGAAATGTTGTTTTATAATGAACTTAATAGTTTTGATTTTATTTTTTGAATGTAGGCTATGTTATGATTTCGGTTTCAGGTCAGTATGCTCCCTGAAATCCCTGACGTTTGTCTTCCTCACGTTCTTTGCACTTCTTTATTTTCTTGTTATTTAACTGCAGTTCTTGAGACGTTTTTGAACGTTCTTTTGAAAAAAAGAAAAGACTAACAGTGGTGTTCTTGCCCGTGGTGCGCAGTCCTGTGGGGTTTTGGTGTGATTTGAATTCACTCATTTTTCGCTGTAATGTCAAACTGTCCGTTCCTACTTTGTCCTACAGTTTACACAAAGGGGGTCTCACCAGAAAGAATAGGCCCTACAACAATACAAATAGAAAATAATAGAAAACTCCCTGGGCGAACAGTAGATCGAGAGAGAGCTGCTGTTTTTCACCCTTTCATTTGAGTTTAGGATGAAGGCGGTCACCATAGCAATGGTCCCAATCGCTCGGCATGGATCCTGATTAGATACGACAGCCGTGCCGTGTTGGAGCATTGCCCCGGTGACCTCTTCTCACCGGGGGCTTTATTCATACCCGTGACGTCACGGCCACTCCGTGGGGCAGCTACACACCCCCTCTCTCTCGTCCCGCAAACACAACCCACCTTTACCGTGAGGACATGTTGAAGGTTGCAGTGACTCTGTCTCTCAAACGGATCGTCTGGCATGTGTACGGTTGATCGGTGTTAGTCTGAATTAAACGTTTGGTCACAATGATTTTCTTACGTTGCAAGTTCTGCTTTGTTTTTATAAATCGTCTTGCCTGCCTATTCACCAAGTGATACAGTTCTTGATTAATGTCTTTGAGTGTTATGACAAGCTGAACATTTCTCATGGAAGATGTACAGAATTCATCATTCTTCATGTCTTTGATTGTTACAATAAAATGCAGTTGTTGAACAAAACCTGTACAGTTTGTCCATTGTCTAACACATTATTTATATATATGTATTATTTGTACTTCACCTTCCTCATTTATGGTATTAGATAGTAATACTGAAAAAGTGTGAAGCTAATAGAGTACTTATATTAATTCCAGAATTTTTAAATCTTTATTTTGAGACAGCTTTCATATCATATGCATAATGATTTTATAAATGATCCTGTGTTTGGGGTTTTAATTAATAAAAGTCATGTTCTCTGGCATGTTCTAGTCTGATCTCTCGTGTGCATTTGTGAGAGGTTTTGATACTATTTTCACTCCATATGTTTCCATTATGCTGAAAGACAGACAGACAGACAGACAGATAGATAGATAGATAGATAGATAGATAGATAGATAGATAGATAAATCACATACTCTGTTGAGTAGGTACTTATTTTGAACAAATAATTACTTCATGACCGATAAAAAAAAGTGTTCTACAGTGTGAATATGTAGGCTACTACGCCATGTTGTCATTATCATCACGTGACTTACCAGCGTCAGTTGCGTCACTTCAGTGCCATTCACAAATCATTATATGTGCACTTCAGAATCTAGCCAAAAGTAGTAGGTCATCCGAGTTTGCCTACTCTTATGAGTAGTAGGCTACTGTGAATTCAGACATACCTCTTTTTTCACATACTGTTTTTTGACTACTAAATAGGGAAGTATGCGATTTTGAATGCAGCCTTCAAGTATAAGTATAGACATTATTGGCCACTTGATCACTCTCTGATTGGATGATTGTTCTAGTCTCCTCCCACTCCAATCAGAAGGTATGATAATGGCTGCGCCTGAAAACTGATAAATAGTGCTTTCCAAGGTCGGAAGTCATCAGGGCACTAGTTTCACTTCCAGTCTCCTGAGATACCGTCATCTGATCGATTTTTGAAGGCAGCACAGAACTCCATCACTGCCTTTGATATCCCATAATCCTGTGCTTTCCTGTTAGAGTTTAGCTAGAAAAATAAAGATGGCGTCTGAAAGTTGCGGCTGGTGGTCAGTTTATGTGAACATTTTTTTTTATCAACGTTTTCCTATGATGTCATTTGCGAGAAATTAATTGTAGTCATTAAACATTCACTTAGTTTTCACCAGCTCGCTCTATTTTGCTGTAGATCATTAAACCATTACACTGCCTCATATGTCTGTCTGAAATCATTTTCGTGAGGTACCTTTGTGCACAAACGCTGCCTGCAAAAGTCATTACCTGATAAGGCGACGCAGTACGTTTTCCTCTGTTACCAACATTTTTTATTTTATATATTAATTTATTATTGGGCCTCTTTAGTTGGTGTTGTATCACCTTTTTCTCCACTTTCTATTCTTGTTAAATCTGCCAGATTGAGTGCAGGCTACTTTCTACAGCAGTCTTTCTCAGACCTGTTCCTGGAGGCTCACCAACAGTGTGCATTTTGGGTGTATCTATTTCTGGTTTTGGACTCTTTACTAAAGATCTGATGAGTTGAATCAGGTGCGTTTGGTTGGAAAGAGTAGGAAAATCTGTAGTGTTGGTGTGCCGTAACAGGGCTGGGAAACACTGATCTACAACACACTGACAATGCTGTCAAGTCAAAATTGCAATGTCTTCTATAGTCTGGATATTCAGAGCACATATACAACAAAAATGTAGTATGCTATTTTGAACAGCCAAAGTGTTGAAACTCTGGGTGTTATACTCGCATTAGAACAGTAGGAGGTGTTGTATGTCCGAAAAAAAACTGTTCACTTCCTTCATATCTGTGGATCTGTGGATCATTATAAAAATATACGTCCAATTAGGAGTGGATTAACAATCAACACTTATAATAGTTAATTAACTAGTTTAATTCAAATCAATTCAACCTAAATATATTTACACCTACAAAACTAATTTTTAATGGGTTAAATCAGGTCAAAATATCTCTTTGAAGGAAAAAACACAGGCTGCCAATTTTGGCAGTGCAATATCATATGATTACCATATTCATAAATCATGATATTCACATGCTACTTCAAATAATATGGTATTATCTCCTTCTAAAAACCATTGTGTTGTCACAGCACATGTCTAGAGAACATATTACCATAGTTCAAAAAGCTATGTTTTTATGATAGTAGCCTACATGTCCAAAATTACCACTTGATAGACAAAGTTGTCTTTAAAAATGTGGTACTTAATGAGTACTTTTGGTACATTTTGCTCGTGTGTGCTCAATTGAAGGCACTTTGCACAGGGAGTGTGAAGGGGCACGAGGGGATTTCAGCCTCCCACATAAGAGGGCATCAGAAAACTAATGCAAATGTACATGAGCTCCCATTTAAAGTTCCTGTCGGGTGATGTTGAGCAGGCGCTGTCTTCCCCCGCAGCTCCAGGACTACAACACTAATGACCCTGACAGGTCTTTAAATTCTCCTCCGCTGTCCTGCGGCAAGAGCCGCTATAGATCATTACGTGATGGGCTATTGTCTGATCTTCTGCATACAATATTCATTTTTTAGCAGTGGAGGTGGGTGTAAGCCAGGAACTTTTCTTCAAAATGAGGGGCTGCGTTTGCCCCCAGAACTGATGTTTAAGAGCTTTTTTTACCTTTAATGAGGATTGTTTTCTCCTTGAGCCATTTTCATAACATTAAAAAAACACAGCATGTTGTCCATTTTATACTGAATTGCAATTCAGTAAATTCTGAATGTGAACCATGATTGACTGTTAATTACACTGTAAATGATTTTTCAAATTTGTAAATAAAAGAGATTTTTATATTGGAGTATATTTCGTGAAATAAAAGTTTTTCTACTTCAAACTTTGTGTAATTCAGTGTGTTAGTCTACTAGCTGTTTCTTTATAATTCTTTGTGATTTTTCTGAATTATATAAATAAATCAAAGACTATTGTAGTACGTTTTTATTGTAGTTCTATAAAAAATGTACTTTAACTCAAAGTGTTCTACATTTCGTAATTATTTGTGAAATTTACTTGTGCTATCTGAGTGAAAATTGTTTCAAAGTAAATCCGAAACTTTTTTTTCATATATTTTCAATAATAATGCACAATAACAACCATTTGTCACGAATCACACACAGAAGAGAGAAATCCAATAGCAGTATTTATTAAAGGGTAATCCGTATTCACAACAGTCCAGGCAAAGGTCAAAATCCAGAAAAGGCAATCCAAAAACAAGACAAACACAAGGAACCAACTCGAACAGTAAACGGAGGTGCGGGGACAATAACAAGGACTCCGTAACAAACACTAAACAGGCAGGGTATTTATACACATATCTAACAAGACTAACACAGAACAGCTGGGAACAATGATTACGGGGAACAGCTGAGTGCTATGAACTGATGAGTGACAGTGACAGACAGAATGCTGGGAACTGAAGTCAAATGTGAAGGACAGCGTGAGAACAAGGACCTCTAGTGATAGACAAGGGAACACAACCAGACACTGTGACATAACCCCCCCCCCCCCCCCCCCCCCCCCACACACACACACACACACTCTACGGAGCGGCTACCAGACGCTCTACGACAACACTAAAACACGACACAAGAGTTCAGGAGGGAAGTGGAACGGTGGAGGATCAGGGGGAGGGATGGTGGGCCAGGTCCTTGAAGGGAGACAGGAACAAGGGGTGGGGGGCTTAACCGGGCGGCCAGGGCGAAGCGGGGGGCTTAACCGGGCGGCCCGGGCGAGGCGGGGGGCTTAACCGGGCGGCCAGGGCGAGGCGGGGGGCTTACCCGGGCGGCCAGGGCGAGGCGGGGGGCTTAACCGGGCGGCCAGGGCGAAGCGGGGGGCTTAACCGGGCGGCCAGGGCGAAGCGGGGGGCTTAACCGGGCGGCCAGGGCGAAGCGGGGGGCTTAACCGGGCGGCCAGGGCGAAGCGGGGGGCTTAACCGGGCGGCCAGGGCGAAGCGGAGGGCTTAACCGGGCGGCCAGGGCGAAGCGGGGGGCTTAACCGGGCGGCCAGGGCGAAGCAGACGGCCCATCGGGCGGCCAGGGCGAAGCAGACGACCCATCGGGCGGCCAGGGCGATGAAGACCCCTCATCGGGCGGCCGGGGCGGTGAAGACCCCTCGGGCGGCCAGGGCGGTGCAGACCCCTCGGGCGGCCAGGGCGGTGCAGACCCCTCGGGCGGCCAGGGCGGTGCAGACCCCTCGGGCGGCCAGGGCGGTGCAGACCCCTCGGGCGGCCAGGGCGGTGCAGACCCCTCGGGCGGCCAGGGCGGTGAAGACCCTTCGGGCGGCCATGGCAGAGGCTCTGGAACAGACACTGGCACTGGCTCCGGCTCAGGAATAGCAGACACCGGCTCTGGAACAGCAGACACTGGCTCTGGAACAGACGGCACCAGCTCTGGCTCTAGAACAGCCACTGGCTCCAGCTCTGGAACAGACACTGGCTCAGGAACGGGCATTAGCTCAGGAACAGACACCGGCTCAGGAACAGACACCAAAACTGTAACAGCCACAAGAACAGACACAAACACAGAAACAAACACTGGCTCTGGCTCTGGAATGGGCACTGGCTCTGTCTCCGGCTCTGGAACGGGCACTGCCTCTGCCTCCGGCTCTGGAACGGGCACTGGCTCTGCCTCCGGCTCTGGAACGGGCACTGGCTCTGCCTCCGGCTCTGGAACGGGCACTGGCTCTGCCTCCGGCTCTGGAACGGGCACTGGCTCTGCCTCCGGCTCTGGAACGGGCACTGGCTCTGCCTCCGGCTCTGGAACGGGCACTGGCTCTGCCTCAGGCTCTGGAACAGGAGACACGGGTATGTCCAGGATCCGAGCCAGACGCTCCAGATAGTCCAGGTCCATGAAGGCAGACGGAACGTGAACAGTCTCTGACTGGACAGACGGGACGTGAACAGTCTCTCGCTGGGCAGACGTGAAGTGAACCGTCTCTCGCTGGGCAGACGTGACGTGAACCGTCTCTCGCTGGGCAGACGTGACGTGAACCGTCTCTCGCTGGGCAGACGTGACGTGAACCGTCTCTCGCTGGGCAGACGTGACGTGAACCGTCTCTCGCTGGGCAGACGTGACGTGAACCGTCTCTCGCTGGGCAGACGTGACGTGAACCGTCTCTCGCTGGGCAGACGTGACGTGAACCGTCTCTCGCTGGGCAGACGTGACGTGAACCGTCTCTCGCTGGGCAGACGTGACGTGAACCGTCTCTCGCTGGGCAGACGTGACGTGAACAGTCTCTGACTGGGCAGACGGGCTGTGTCTCCTCCTTCTCCAGACCACCGGACTCAGGACCACCAGAACCGGGACCACCGAAACAGGGATCATCTCCCGACTACATCCTCCACTGTGACCTCCACGGGACCCACGAAACTTGACCAACCGGGTCCCCTTAAAAAACTCCCTTCTCTCCCGCTCGGTGGCTGGGGAAGAGATATTAACCTCCATAACGCTGGATCTCTATTTGTGACGGAGTCCTTCTGTCACGAATCACACACAGAAGAGAGAGATCCAATAGCAGTATTTATTAAAGGGTAATCCGTATTCACAACAGTCCAGGCAAAGGTCAAAATCCAGAAAAGGCAATCCAAAAACAAGAAGACAAACACAAGGAACCAAGTCGAACAGTAAACAGAAGTGTGGGGACAATAACAAGGACTCCGTAACAAACACTAAACAGGCAGGGTATTTATACACATATCTAACAAGACTAACACAGAACAGCTGGGAACAATGATTACGGGGAACAGCTGAGTGCAATGAACTGATGAGTGACAGTGACAGACAGAATGCTGGGAATTGAAGTCAAATGTGAAGGACACCGTGAGAACGAGGACCTCTAGTGATAGACAAGGGAACACAACCAGACACTGTGACACCATTAGTATGTGGGTTTCATATACAGGTCCTTCTCAAAAAATTAGCATATTGTGATAAAGTTCATTATTTTCCATAATGTAATGATAAAAATTAAACTTTCATATATTTTAGATTCATTGCACACCAACTGAAATATTTCAGGTCTTTTATTGTTTTAATACTGATGATTTTGGCATACAGCTCATAAAAACCCAAAAATCCTATCTCAAAAAATTAGCATATCATGAAAAGGTTCTCTAAACAAGCTATTAACCTAATCATTTGAATCAACTAATTAACTCTAACGATCTGCAAAAGATTCCTGAGGCTTTTAAAAACTCCCAGCCTATTTCATTACTCAAAACCGCAATCATGGGTAAGACTGCCGACCTGACTGCTGTCCAGAAGGCCATCATTGACACCCTCAAGCAAGAGGGTAAGACACAGAAAGACATTTCTGAACAAATAGGCTGTTCCCAGAGTGCTGGATCAAGGCACCTCAGTGGGAAGTCTGTGGGAGGGAAAAAGTGTGGCAAAAAACGCTGCACAATGAGAAGAGGTGACCGGACCCTGAGGAAGATTGTGGAGAAGGACCGATTCCAGACCTTGGGGGACCTGCGGAAGCAGTGGACTGAGTCTGGAGTAGAAACATCCAGAGCCACCGTGCACAGGCGTGTGCAGGAAATGGGCTACAGGTGCCGCATTCCCCAGGTCAAGCCACTTTTGAACCAGAAACAGCGGCAGAAGCGCCTGACCTGGGCTACAGAGAAGCAGCACTGGACTGTTGCTCAGTGGTTGCATGTCATTCGGAAATCAAGGTGCCAGAGTCTGGAGGAAGACTGGAGAGAAGGAAATGCCAAAATGCCTGAAGTCCAGTGTCAAGTACCCACAGTCAGTGATGGTCTGGGGTGCCATGTCAGCTGCTGGTGTTGGTCCACTGTGTTTTATCAAGGGCAGGGTCAATGCAGCTAGTTATCAGGAGATTTTGGAGCACTTCATGCTTCCACCTGCTGAAAAGCTTTATGGAGATGAAGATTTCAATTTTCAGCACGACCTGGCACCTGATCACAGTGCCAAAACCACTGGTAAATGGTTTACTGACCATGGTATTACTGTGCTCAATTGGCCTGCCAACTCTCCTGACCTGAACCCCATAGAGAATCTGTGGGATATTGTGAAGAGAAAGTTGAGAGACGCAAGACCCAACACTCTGGATGAGCTTAAGGCCGCTATCGAAGCATCCTGGGCCTCCATAACACCTCAGCAGTGCCACAGGCTGATTGCCTCCATGCCACGCCACATTGAAGCAGTCATTTCTGCAAAAGGATTCCTGACCAAGTATTGAGTGCATAACTGAACATAATTATTTGAAGGTTGACTTTTTTTTGTATTAAAAACACTTATTTTATTGGTCGGATGAAATATATGCTAATTTTTTGAGATAGGAATTTGGGGTTTTCATGAGCTGTATGCCAAAATCATCAGTATTATAACAGTAAAAGACCTGAAATATTTCAGTTGGTGTGCAATGAATCTAAAATATATGAAAGTTTAATTTTTATCATTACATTATGGAAAATAATGAACTTTATCACAACACGCTAATTTTTTTAGAAGGACCTGTATATAGTTGTGAGGCCGATGCATTATAATGATAAATAATGATAATAATTGTTGAACGTTATATAGACCACACATCTGAGAAGAGATGCTGATTTAGATTTCCATTTTCCATAAGAAATATGTTGTACGGTAACCACCACATGTGTGGCCGAACAATCATTTGCAAGGATAAATCTTTGATTTCTGTAATGTGCATGTTGAGATTGATAAATACAAACATACATTGGTACGCATAAATCACACCATTCGCAGAGCCCATGATCATCATTATGGAGGTAAATGGTGCTCTGGGGTGTAAACACAATCCCTCGAGCGAGGGCTGGAATTTTAAGCAGAGATTGTCATGTTGCCATGTTTCTGTGGGCGATGGCTTTCTCATGTGCTCTATGTTTGGAGAGGCTCTCACGAAGGCCTGAATGAAGCGTAGCTCAGTCCCGTGGGAACGCTGCGTTACCCAGACCCAGGAAATGTGCAACCTTGGTGTGTCAGATCAATAACAAATTCAAGACAGACTTGCATGAAGAAAAAAATAAGAAAGAAATTCCCTGTGCTTTCCCTTCAGATATCCAGACAGATTTATATTGGGCTGTTTTCTTGGTCCCCTTCTTGAGCAACATTTTATTACCCTTACGAAAGTTAACCATGGTTTTACTACAAATAAAACAAAGCAAAAACATAGCTAGGCAGAGTTTAACCATGGTAACCACAAATTAACAATATAACCGTGGTATTAAAACTGTGTTTATACAAATGGTAATCAATCTGCCAAAAAAACATGGTTACTACACTTTTACCATAATTAGGCCATGGATCATTTTAAAAAAACGTTAATTAATTTAATCCAAAACATGTAGATTAGAATTCAATTTCTTTTCCATGTCCACAATAGATTTTTCTTGAACCAGTGCACGTGGTGATTTACCCAAAAATTTCAGAAGACTTGAAATATAGTGCATGGTCATATTTTCTTCTCTAGCCCTCTGGTCCTCTTCGTTTAGGGGTCACACTGGCTTCTTCCCGGTCAAAAGTGACTGTTGACCGTTAACTGTTTTTTTCCCAGGAAAACCAATGTAATATATTTTTTGATTATTATTCAGAATTTTTAACGATGTCTAAGTTACTATGCAATAATTATACATTTTTTATGAGCTATTTTTTTACATTATAATAACTTTTCTTTTTTTTTAAATGCAACATTTCACATAAATAGAGTGCTGCCCAGGTGAAAAAGACGTACTGTTAAATGTATTAAACATGCATTATAGTATATTTGTATTGTACTAAAAACATACTCAAGTACATTTTAAATACATTTAATAGTACGTCTTTTTCACCTGGCCTTTAAAATAAATTTTTGAAGTGAGAAAAGCGCCATCCAGTGGCATTAAAAAATATAAATGTGTGTAATGTCCTATAACCGCCCGTCGGCTATACTAGCTCACTATATCAATACATAGAGAAGCTTTTTAATTTCGCTTGGGTTTTTTTAGACATGATTTTTCCATTTTATTCGTTTTTTTTTAGATGTATATTTAGACATTCTAAAAGACTACTTTTAATATATTTTTAGATATTTCTGTTATTTGCAGTCTTTATGTTTTAGAGTGTCACCCGTTCATTGCTGTACACTTTTTTTCTGCACAGTGGCTGATTTGTAGTTTGTACCACCAAAAGTTTCTCTGACTTTTCCTTTTTTTTTTGTATTTCCCATTAATTTCCTATGGCGGTCATTTTTGACTACCGGTATTTATTTATTTAGCCAAGTGTGACTATTTTTTTTATGATCCTTTAACATACCCGAATCATCTCTTTTTTTCTTTTTTCTTTTTTTGTGTGTGTGTGTTCACATAGGTAACACAACAAAAGTCACCAAGTTTCATCCCATTCCGATGAAGCAAAAGAAAATTAAACATTTAAAAACGTAAAAGTTTTCGGTCATTTTTGACCGAAGAGGACCAGAGGGCTAGAAAGAATGACCCATGCACTTGCTACTAGCGACACCATTGGCCACTAAATGAACTGCAGTCAACAACTTACTGCTCGTGCTCGCAGTCTCACTCGTCCACACGTAACGTACAAGAGACTGAAACGTGATTCAATGCCCACATATACTTACGGTGAAGTTTTTTTTTATTTATTTTTTTTAGTTGTTTTCTTCTTCTTTCACTTAGGGAATATATAGCCTACTTTTAACGAACATCCAGACGCTGTCCAAACTGCTGAAAGCCACGTTTAGATGAATATGTAGGCTTAAATGTGCTGCAGGCTTTCCTCTCAATAACAACATAATCAACAAAAATGACAGCAGTGAACAAAAAAAACAGCAGTTAAACATCTGATCGTGGCGATGTGGATGTTTGCACCAGCTCTGCACCGACATCATGTCGAGAGATGAGGTAATTAAAATTACACTGTTATGATAGATTGATTATAAAGTATTAGCTATGTATATAATATAGATCTGGATGTGTAAAAACTATATTTTGAATGAATAATTGTTATTTGCACGACACATTGACACGACAGTACAGCACAGATATTTTGTCATAATCCTGAACAACATTAATTGCATGCGTCAAGTCATCTTCATGCGTCATTGAACTGAATTGATTCTCTCGGGAGCGCTCCTAACCTCACAATATTTTGATTTTCCCGTCAAAAACGTTCCGAGTTCTACAGGGGTCGATCCAACAACTTCCTAGGTTGTGCTACAGGCTTTCATGCACAACCTAGGAAGTTGCTGAAGGTCTCGTTTTTTAAGTTCGTTACAAGCTCATCGCACATTGGCAATAAAAAAAAGATTAATACATGAAAACATTTCACGTGTACCAGATGTGGGCCGGATCTGGACCAACACTATGTTGCTGTCTGGGTAGGCCTATATATCTTGTCATTGAATGTTGTGTTTTACTCATATGTTGTTATGGAATTAAAATCAGTCTCGAATGACATTTACTGTATTGACTTTGGTGCCTTTGGACTTTCATCGAATGCAAAGAAACAATTGGAAATTCTATAAAACTTCTTTCAATTCACGGAAGAAAGTCATATGACCTTTAATATCATGAAGTTGACAATGATTCATTTCTGCATAAACTATTTATTTAAGACACTAAGATCTCCTATGACAGAGGCTCAAGGTCTGAACATTTTGTCTGATAAACCTGCTCTCACTTTTGATGCTGAGTTCCACAGTGATTATTAATAGTAGCGTCCCGACTGCGTTTGACATTTTATGCCTTTGTAATATATTAAATTGCACTAAACTAAATTTACAATCCGAAGTAAAATGTTGGCCTGATGCCACATAGAAACACAGGGATAAAGAGCTTGGGGAGACGGGGAATAAGGACGCTTGTACAATAACTGTCTGCTTGAGAGTAAGTGGTCAAATGTGAGGCGCCGTTAACGGTACGAGACACCACTCGAAGTGATCTGAGATGCTCTCTGTGTCTCTTCATCCTCAGAAATGCTGTGAACAGTGCTGATAAGATGTTGAAGATATAGGGGTGTTTGGACTAGTCACAACTAGTAGGCTACTTCTACAAAAACAACTTTCCCCAGATGACTCGGTTTATGCTTCCGTAGGCAGGCTTTTTTTGAGCACTGCCATAAATCAAAAACAGCCATTCTGAGATGCCACAAGACCACAATGTGTTTACCATATTAGTGCTGAGACAATTCTCATGATTGCTATTGCTGAAAATCAGAGTTTCTCCTGAATTCAGGCATGAATGACACCTCAAATTGTGCAGCTTGTTGAGAAGTATTACATCTCTAGGCTTACTTGTGATTTTTTGACAATAAAGCAGGCTAACAATAAAATAAAACTGCAGGGACCCGAGTCATATCTATCGACCAGAGGTGCGTTTCCCGAAAGCATCGTTAGCCAACTATGGTCGCAAGTTCCGTCGTTATCAGCATAGTTCAACGAGTCTGTGTTTCCCGAAACCATCGTTCCAGCGAACATTCGCGAACAGCATCGCAAAGTTGTGTGGTTTGAACGACAGCTCTCGACCTGTGGTTAGAGGCATCGTTTCTATATTGCAGCACATTTGGAGGTAATAAATCCTTATCTTGAGTAAAATAAGCAAGCTGACATTCAGTACAACCGGTGCCTTTTATTTAGAATACATACGAATGTAATTTACGTCTTTTAGTTTGTCAAAAGATTTAAAGTAACGTGTTTGAAGAGTGCGCATGTGCGTACGTGCTCTACTATGTAAGAAAAAAGCCAAATATTGAGTCTGGTAATAAAGCAAAACAACTTAGAACAATTAGAAATAGTCCTCAGATGACATGTCTGTAATTTATATTAACAAATCTGCCCTTAACTGGATCTCAAACAGTTTCATTAAAAGTAGTTATTATTCCACCACGTGCGAAACCATCGTGGTTGAACGATACTTTGCGACAGTGGGTTTCGGGAAACAGTCGTGACTAGCTAGTTGATTTCTCTATCGTACTATGGTAGTGAAACAGCGAGTTACATCGTTGTACGGGAAACGCACCCCAGGCATGTTTTCAGACCAAAAAAAAAGCTAAACCTGTTCTTCCTGTTGACTATACTATAATAATAATAATAATAATAATAATAATAGTAAACAATCAAAATATTTTTTATTTAAAAGTTGTTCTTTAAAATA
This sequence comes from Meda fulgida, assembly GCA_030578275.1. Taxonomy (NCBI): domain Eukaryota; kingdom Metazoa; phylum Chordata; class Actinopteri; order Cypriniformes; family Leuciscidae; genus Meda; species Meda fulgida. The sequence continues at coordinate 30,759,097 of CM060623.1, forward strand.
AAAATTAGTAATAATTAGTAATAATAATAATTAGTAAAATATTTGTATTACTTAAATTATTTAAATTTAAATTAAACAAATTATATAAAAAACAAATTAAATTTGCAAAACAAATGTACAAATTCAATTAAAAATAATTGTAACATTGTAAAATAAAAATGAGTATTTAATAATCATAATTTAATTTTACATATGAACGGTAAAATTACAATACTAATATTTATAACTGTCTTAATTTCTTTGCCTTCAAATATTAAACCATACAGCTTTTATTTTGGTGAAAAATTGCAGCGACAAAAGATTTATAAACTGTTTTCATCACAAATTTGGTGTGTTGCGTTTCCAAATACTCATAAATGACTGAGGGAAAAAATGTGTATAAACATGGAAAAATCACATGCTTGCTAAAATTATATGTGGACTTATGGAAAAAATTACATATTGTGAAAAAACAAACAAAAGTACAGTCATAACTGTAAAACACATGGTCTTGATAAGGCTGTAGCGTCCCATGAGATCCAGGTTTGAACCCAGACTGCATTGTTTCCTGAACATCCCCATCATCTCATTTCTCGTCTACTTTCACAGGCATATAAACCCTCAAAATATTAAAAGTAGACACAGTTCTTATTTATTTCTCATCCTTGATGGATACAGCATGACACATTTCCATGTAATTGTGAATAGCCATCCTAGGGGAATGTGTGCGTCCACTATACTGGAATGTCATAGAAACCATGATGACATTCTCATGGTGAGTCGTTCCGGATGCTATGCTATAAGTGGGACGCTTCATCAGAGGTTATTCCCAAAACACTTATGATGCAGTATGTTTTATTGGATATTTTCCATATTGGAATCACATGATTTTCTTTCATTTGAGAAACAAACACAATAACAGAAGTGCCACTTGTTATAAGGCTTTTAAGCAACATAAGTTGGTCCTTTTGAGGTCATTACATATTCAATGTTATGGTCAATGTATGGTCAAGTATCAATATCACATGGATATTTGTGCATTTTCCAGATCACAGTAATAGAAACACAAATTATGAGAAGGGTGACAATTGATCCCACGGTGAAACACATGGAAGGCCGTGTCTGACACTCGTGTAGCAGGGGTGCACAGATAATAAGGTGACCATGCAGGAATACCAAAAAGACGCACTGAGAATCAGTTCTCTGTTCACAAAGCTTTCTGTGCATCACGATTAATCGTGGTGACATGGGTTTTCTGTAAGAATTTCTGATTATACTCAATGCAAACAACCCATGGCCATTAACTGTAGTGCAACTTCAGAAACTGAACTGGTGAGCAAACAGTCGAAAATACAATATTCTTTTCTTTTTTATATATATAGAAACACTCATCAGACATTGGTAAAATAACTGCACTCAGTAATAATAACAATAATAATAATAAAAATTGCTGGTATTTATCATCACAGACCCATGCAGAATGATGTCCACCATAATTTCCGAGCAAACAAACACGTGCACTGCCTCCTTTTAAAGGAAAAGTTCACTCAAACATGACATTTCTGTCAGTATTTGTTCATGCTCATGTCATTCCAAACTTAAAAACATAAAACAATGTGCCCATGTTTGTCAAACTCTAAAAAAAAGAAGACAAAAAATACAATAAAAGCAGCATAAAATAGTCCATAAGACTTGTGCGTTATATATTCAACATCTTCTGAAGAACATGTTAGCTTATACTGAGTTTAACCCTATAAAGCCCACTGTATCATAAATGTCTAAGGCCTCTTAATCATCAGCATGATCAACACTTTACTGTAAAACCTGCACACAATCTACTACATGGCTTCTGTCGTCTGATTGATCGTTTGTACTTTTTGGCATTAAAAAGGCCTTTTTGTATACATGTAAACAAGTATCAATATCACATGGAGATTTGTGATATTGATCAGTTTATATCTGATCAATATCACAATTGATCAGAATTGTTTTCCCCTTTAGCTCAGTTCATGTGTCTTTTTGCTGTGAAATTACTGATTTGTTTTATTTTATTATCAAGTAAACGTTATAACTTTAATATTGTTGGTAATATTTCAAGATGAACACTTGCTGGACTGAAGCAACTCAGGTTTACTTGATTATCCATACATTTTCCTTTAGAAAAATCATGTTCAAATGTGTCTCAAATATGACCCATCAGGCTTTTAAGGAAGGTTTATTTGTTGTTTTGCAAACTAAACAGAGATTAATCATAAAAAAAAATCATCTTTCTAAGACATTACTGGCAGATATAGAGTGATGACTGATATTTATATGCATTTTAAGTATCTGCTATACTGTTATAAAGATCTCACTGATTTACATTACAAGCATCAGAATTTCATGTTTTTGGTCATATAAATATCAGCATCTGCACCAAATTGCATATTTTTGCTCAGTTTGAGCCTCTGAATAAAATATGTATTTTTTTCTCCTCCATTATGAGCTCAATATTCTCAGTATTAGCCATAAAAGCCTGATATGATACATATGCAAACTTTCTTTCCGATTTTGTTCAATAAACGTTCCATTGCAGTAATTAGATTCTGACTATTATTTCATAATTCAGGCTTTACAGGGTTAAGTCATTATGCATTTCCCTCCGTTGAAGCTGCAAAACCTCATGCGTTTTAATCCACTGACTGTCAATTGACAGGTTTCGAACAACATGAGGGTGAGTAAATAGAGACAGTTTACGTTTAACGGTAAACTGTCCCTTTAATAAGCATCAACAGCATTGCATCAGCTTTCAATATTCCCATCGCAGATCGTTTCAACCCAAAGCGTCTGGCTTTTGTTCATGGGTTTGTGTTCTCGAGTCTGAGACTCAAGTGGCATCACAGTCAGCGTGAGTCTCCTCAGAGTGATTTCCCCAGCGTGCCGCTCACTCACACCGCATCCCCGTCCTCACACAGCGAGAGCTGATGGATTTTGATGACGGGAAGCGAGTTGTGCGTAGGCGGTTCGGGCTGCGGCGAATCCGCTATCACGCTGCAACACGTCCTCAGCAGGTTCTTACCACACATTCCCGCCACTTTGGCTCCCACGCTGACCCCTGTCGTCCCCACCGACGAGGTCCGGGAAGGGCCCTGCCACTCCCTGGAGGAAGGGCTGCGGGACAGCACTATAGAAGAAGACGGGCTCAGATGGGACGGATTGTCACGGCTCGACAGGCCGAGGATCTGAGACTGGCCGTGCCGAGGACTGTGGCTCTGGTACAGCGGGTGGGACGGCGTAGATCTCTTGCGGAGGCAGCGCGCACCCAAGACACTCAGGAAGGCTTTCTTAAACTCCTGACTGGAACAGGGGTAGATGATGGGGTTGATGCAGCTGTTGAAATAGCCCAGCCAAAACGTAATCTTGAAGACTGTGTCCGAGGGTCTGTACGTTGGGAAGATGGAGCCTAGACAGACGAAGAAGGAATTATTTTCAATAATCATTAATGAGTTACTGAGATGCAAAGCTGAATTTTCAGCATCATTACTCCAGTCTTCAGTGTCACATGATCCTTCAGAAATCACTCTAATATGCTGATTTGCTGTTTAAGAAAATGCTGAAAACTTTTAGGATTCTTTGATGAACCGAAAAGTTCAAAAGAACAGCATTTATTTGAAATAGAAATCTTTTGTAACATTATTAATGTCTTTACTATCACTTTTGAACAATTTAATGCATCCTTACTGAATAAAAGTGTTAATTTCTTTAGAAGAAATCATACTCTACCCAAACTTGAACAGTAGTGTACAATCAGTGTGTTTACATGAACAATAAAACAATCTGATAACTATCAACCATCATTGTCATCAAGTCAATTCATACTTCCATTATCTGACATAGGCTATTTCTAAGTGATACATATTCATCAATATTTATCGATCATGGATTGATTATGTGTCTTAATATGGTAGATGGAGAGGAGACATCAGCTGAAATGTAAATATTATGAAAATAGGAATTCTATAATGTGCACTGAAGAAACAAGCAAGTGAGTTTCCATGCAAAGTCAAACCAGTTCCCTGATAAAAGAACAGTTTCAGGTGTTTCTACAATGTCTGCGTAATATGTGCATGTGACCACATCCAGTAAAATTCATCTGGATTCGCATCATAATGGATTACCAATTGATAAATTAAGTAAGGCTCTTAAAAGGTCTCAGCTGTTTCACTCTCTGTGAAAAAGATTAATGGGACCTGAAATGAATAGATAAGGAGCAGAAAACGAGAAAGGTTAGGTCTGGAAAAGAGAAAAACGTGTGAATGCTTCTGAAAGCATCTTTCTCAGCACGGCTGTCTCCGTGTGACAGGACAGATAACTACGTCATGCATCACAATGCCGGCCAAGTCTTTTTATAGAATCTGATCTGATCTCACGCTGGACCGTTCCTCCATTAATCAAGGTTAATAGTTTTATTCAAATTGCTGTCATAAATCCGGCTCAATATGATCAGAGAAGGACCCTTCCGAGGAAAGGAATTGTTCAGCGTTATGAAGGACGCAGGCACAGAAAAGAGAATTACATAGGTATATATTTAACCGTTCACACACCCAATGGATTTTTCTAATGCAATGACGGCTGTACCATTAAAATAATTAAAGTGTCCAGCAAAACCACCTGGCCTTGAGACGCAGCATCTGTCTTCAGAGCGTCTCGTAACACACTTTAAGAGCGAGTCTAGAGGGGCTTTTACGCACGCAGGGTAGAAGAGCTTAGGATTACCATCTGCAGGCTAAACGAGAGGAAGAGGTTAAACTGAGGTTCAGTCATCTACATTTCACTTACTGTCCACCAGTAACGTAACGTTACATATTTCACCTCCAAATTAAACGTTTATTTATTTTGCATAAAGAAAATTAAGCCTACGTTTAGGACCATTAACACTTTTGGGTTTGTGAAATTATTTTCATGACAATTAAACCATTTAAACACTAATTCTCATCATAATATTTTTATTGAAAAAATTATAATCATATAAATTATATAATAAATATATTTATATTTTTTTTCTTAAAATATATATATATATAGCCTAAATAAATACACATTTTATTAATTAAAAAAATATGTATTTTTATTATTATTAAAAATGTATGAAATGTAACCTGGAGTAAAATGGATTTATTATGTTCATGCTTAAATAATTTTTTGCATCATGTTTGTAAAAAAAAAAAAAGGTCAGAAAACAATTTGTATTAAAAAATCCTGAAAATGAATGATCCTAAAAATGCCCCATAGATAGATAGATAGATAGATAGATAGATAGATAGATAGATAGATAGATAGATAGATAGATAGATAGATAGATAGATAGATAGATAGATAGATAGATGCTTGTGGAAATATAAATAGTGGATCTGACTAAATGATGCGTCAAATTGAAGGAAGTGGAAATGAGAAAACAAAAGCAATTTTGTCCGAGCCCATAATGATAATGACTGAAACGCAAACGCTTTCTACTGGGAAACTGTGTTTCCTCGAGTCAAACCCTGACACTTTCCGTGCGACTGTGGCAAAAGGCTCTCGTAATGAAAGTGGCTGTTTATCAGGTCTGATTCCATCAAAAGTTATGTCCTCAGCGCACTGAGGTGTGGTTTAAAGCCCTTTACGAGGCGCAGAGGATGGAAAGAAACAACCATTCATCTGATGCTAAATCAAGCACCAGGTCCTGCTGAAGCATCACATTGCATATGCAAAACAGCGCTGTCCTTGACCGCTGGAACGACAGTTAGTCATCATTAGAAAGGGCCGCTGGGCTTATCTGGTGGTGGTGTCAAAAAATTCTGTAAACACACAAAGACCTCTGACACGGCCGTATGTTGCAGTCAGTGCAGGAATTGACTGGGATATTCTGAGGAAACTGCCATTTGTGCCTGGACATTTCTGCAGTTTTTCCCAATAATTATCATTTGAAATGATGACTCATGGACTGAAATCATCAGGCTCAAATTATTTTTTAGAAAAATCATGTTAAAATGTGAGTATTAAACATGATCCATCAGGCTTTTGAGAAACATCATTGTTTTCCATTGCATTATTTGTTTTAAAACTATAGAGCTTTTGATTTTGTTTAATAATACGATCCACTGACTATAATTTCATATGTCAGGATTTACAGGATTAAACTTTTACCCTCTAATCCTAAATATATTACAGCCTTGCAAAGTACCAGTTGCTATCATTACTAACCCAAAAGCACGATTTACACTTCACTACATAAGTTTGTAATACATATGCTTCAGTCATTTCAATAGATAACCAAGTCAATTCTGGTGGTTTTATTCACATTCAAAATGTTAAAGCGTTGAAGGTCAGTGCAATAACAGCCTTATGAAAGTGTGTATCACTGCACCACACCACTAGTCAATCAATATTTTGTACTCTGGGTCAAGAAAAAAAGTATTCATTACGATTTTTTTCCATAAATTATCATATAAACAAACTAGTGAGCTTGATAAGGCCAATTTACTCATAATCATAATGAAATACTGATCGATTGTAAAAAAAAATATATATATACTTATATTTTGATGATCTCACATCCTCAAATATGATAAATATGAAGTTTGAAAGATCTGAGTAGAAAAAAGTCACAGAGAAAGTGGAATTGTCATAATTGTATTTTAAAAATTCACACTTTTTGTATTCCTGAAGTTAAATCTATCAAATAATGTGACTTATTTTAGCACCCTGTTCATTATATCAGTACAAGTCGTGGAGACACAAATGCCACTGTTTGAGAATGATCCGACTGCTCTTAAAAACTAGTAGACATAAAAACGTTTGCCTGTGCTTTTCTTAATGTCAAGCCACCGCTGCTCTTTAATATTAGCTCTAATGTAATATTAACCACAGTAGATACTGATGCCCATTATTTATTAAAGCCTCACAGATCTCTACTGCATTTTATGCATCCACTGTGCAAATGCTTCCAAAAATACAGGATGACTGAGCTCGTTTTCAATTTTATTTTCTTCAGCCTGAGCAGTTTAGTACCTCCCGCCTCATTCCCCGTGGTTCCTGTCAGGGCAATGATCAGAGAAAAGAGAGAGTTTAAGCCATGTGAGAATTTCAGACATGAATTCAATGTTAAAGATTGACTCTTGTCTGACGCAGGTTTAACTGGATATAGTCGGCACATAGAGCACAAGTCTAGGAGTCTCTAAGAGAGCTGGTTCACACACTAACAAACCCTGAAACAGACTCGGCTACAGGTGATAAAAACATGCAGGGGTGCGTTTCCCAAAAGCATCGTTAGTCAATAGCCAACCATGGTCGCAAGTTCTGTCGTTGCCAACGTAGACTGCGTTTAACTCCACTTTTAGACATACACTCGTGAACGCACTCGGAATCCCCAACGCCATTTTGAAGTGCGTTCAACTTCGTCAAATGGCCGAGGGAAGTGCATTTAGACAGACCCGAGCGACTCCACATGTACACTTCAGGCAGATCCATAAACCACAATTCAACATGATTGTAACTTTACTGCAGATCACGCTTATTTCCACCCCAACACTCCAGTGTATCATATTGGAGTTATTTTGACATTTAACCACATAATACTTGTAGCTACCTTAAGCTGACTGTTATAGTTCATTTTATTGTTATCATTTTTGTTTGTGTAATTTTTTATATTTTCTCCAACAGCAAAAGCATACATACAGGCCTATAGAATGGTTCGTCAAACAAATTCATAAGGAAAAAAAGGTAAATCATAAATCATAATAAACATTAATATGATATATATGGTAATATAATAATATATAATATATATATATAAATATAATATAATGTAATAAAACATTTGTGCAATTTCTAAGTGATTTTTTTCAAAGGCCTATACTGTGTATATATATATATATATATATAGTGTAGGCTATATATCAGTTTAAATGTAATAACTGGATCTTTTTTAGGGATGCATATTAACATTTTACACTGTCAATTTAAAATGTATATATATATATTTTTTTGTTTTGTTTTTTTTGTTTGTGTTTTTAATAGTTATAATAGGTTATTATAGTTAACTGAAACTACACATTTTTTATTTAATTTTTTTACATCTCTCATTTTCATTTTGTTTAATCTGATGGACAAAAACAACTGAAACTAAAACTGAAATAAAAATGAATAAAAACTATACAGACATTTATTTAAAAACAACTAAATTACTAAAACTTTAACTTAAATTAAAATGGTGACAGGAAATATAAAAATAAAAGCTAATTAAAAATATCCCTGTAATATGACACCAAAGGCAATCTAAATGTAAACATAGAGGAAGCCATTAAATAAGAATAAAATGTAAATATCTTAATGATATAGTACTGATATATCTCGAAGAAGATTTAACAATTTAAGAAATAAGAAATAAACAGAGCAATTCCAATAGGGTCCTCACATCATCAGTGCTCGGGCCCTAAAAATGAGTTCACCCATGCAAAAACTCAGTGTCTCGTTGCTATGCGGTTGCTAGGGTGTTCTCGCCGGTGGTCGCTTACTGACTCTCATAAAGACTCCTAACCCTTTAGAACAATCCATAACTATTGTGCATGCACAATAATAATATGGTAAACTGTTTAACGCGGTGATTTTTCCCTGGCTGCTATTTATAACTCACTGTGTTCATGCAGTATTATCACACTGACTTTAATGCACTGGATGTTCTTCAGATGCATCCAGGCATAAAAATAATTTTCTCTTCCCTGCTGCTACTGTATAGAAAGCATCGAGAGAAGATTTAAAAGGAAGAATGTCTGTCCGAAGGGCAAATCCTTCATCCTAAGACCCACGTTTGTCAGCAAAATCCCCCTGATAATATACTATACATGTCTCCACCTCACAGCATATGAAATCTTTTCCCACGGGCGTCCAGTGGATTCTGTGATGAAAATAGCATGTAATTACTTTACTGGGAAAACAATTAACTTGTTGTTTTTAATTATCACGGATTAAACTGCGACTTCATCATGAATGCAAAATGTCTCTCTGCTCCACCGTGAGATGCTATACATGCAAAAATCGAGTCGCAACGATCACCGTAACATTAAACGAACAACTTTCCTACTGAACGCAGTGTGTTAGATTTCACTGCTACTACAAATGTGGTTGCAGAGCGAGAGCGCGGACTGAGTCATGCTGATAAGGTCATTGAATCCCCTGAGCTTTATTAAACACTCTATTATATGCAATTAATGCCAGTTAATTAGCAAGCATTTCAGAATCGTGCAAATAATGTTTCTCACAAATCGACATGCAGATTCATAATCATGTTTGTGTCCTTTTGAGTTAACAGACTCCCACGTTTACCACAGATTCATAAAACCTATTTGTTTGCATTGGCTTTCCAATAATACCATTTACTGGATTCTTTGTTTTTTTCCTGACCGACTCTATTTTGTGGTTTAACTCGGACTGACCTTGAACCAAAAGATCTCACAAGAGCCCTATTGCAGGGGTGGGAAATATAATAACAGCTAAAATTCATATCTGGGGAACCTGAGAAGCTCTGCTGTGCATTAAAGGAATTACAGATCATTCTGACTCCCTGTGAAACTCATTTCTGGAGCCAAACATATTGCGTAAACACTCGTGACCCTGTTGTCTGAGAGAACAATCTAAATGAAGGTTTAAACAAACATCTTTTAAACCACTGGCTTAACAAACACTTCAGCTGCACTACAAGATTGCGGAGCCACAAGCGAGTGGATTCTTTCGACCTGTATACAGGCTAAAATTGCAAAATTAACCCTGATCGTGCATGCTAAATATTTTCCTGATCTTCTCCATTCTCCACATGGCAGCATTTTACCCACTTGAGGCAATTATTTTCCCATCTTCTAGCACTTGGAAAAATCTCTGTGCATCTGAATTTCAGACAGGAAACCTAAAAAAATGTCCCTGTGCATATCTGTTAACTTACTTCTGTCAAGAAAAAGCGTGAAAATCACACATACAGACCAGATATTTCACACAATGCAAAGAGAATCTCAGCTAAGAGGTATCTAAAACTCTTCCTCTTTTAATGATCTTCAATCTTATCGTAATTTAAACCACACTGTCCACTGACAGTCCTTTTTGAGGTAAATTGGTTCACTTGGTGGCTCCTATCAATCTGAACGGGGAAATGTCGACATCTCTTAAACTTTGCCATGCTTACATTTCAATAACACTTCAAAATCGGCAATACAATCAGGCAAAAATGATTTCATAGTTCTTCCTGATAATAAACATGCATGTTCTAGATCAAAAAGAACAGGCCGTTGTGATTTTGCCAAACAGTCTAATGGCTCTTTTAAGGGTCGTTCTAAAAATATGGTGACAAACTTTCACAAATAGTGAAGAACAATTGCATATAAATGCCTCATTAAATAATTTCACTCTATATTGTTTCGCACATTGTGATAAACGCAAAACTGTGAAAAGAAAAACATAATTATAATATCAATTACATTAAAAGAAAATTGTCACTTTTTTTCAATGATTTTAGCAATGTTAAAAAATGTGTTTTGAAAAATACAAAAGCTGTGGAAAAATACTTACAATGTCAAAGTTCAGAAGAAGGAAATAATGGGCTGTTTAAACGGTGCACATGGTGGTTTTTGCACAAATATTACTAATTAACGTAAAATTTATTTTTCATATGGTTTATTTAAACATGTCATTGGTGGGACATTGTTTAATGTTAGTAAGAAAAATTCTAATTGGGAAAAAGGAGATTTAAAATAAGGACGAAAAGTCAGAAAATCATGTTAAATTTTTTTAATGATCCTTAACCGGAAGATAGGACTCCCGTTTTTACAGGCAAAAATCATTTATTTTTGTGTCAAATACATTTTTGGCTTAGATTTTCATCAGTCAAAGATATCTACACTTCCAAAAAGCTGGTATTTGCCTATAATCAAATGTAAAAAATGAGACACTTACTGATAGGAAGAACCAGGAAAAACGGAAGCCAACAAAGGATAAAGCATCCAACAACGATGCCCAGGGTCTTAGCGGCCTTTTTTTCCCGTGAGAACTTGAGCAGACGCAGTGTGAAGTTTGTCCGGTTGCGCAAAGCCTCGTCCTCGGTCACCGTCGCGTTTCCTCTGTGTATCCGCAAGGTTACGGCCTCGGCGGCGTGATCAGACTTTTCCGTTTTCTGTCCACTAATCAGTCCTCGGGTCTCCCTCCTTGCGACCACGTACACGCGGCAATACATTGACAGAATCACCACCAATGGAAGGTAGAAGGACCCCAATGCGGAGAAGATGGCGTAACCGGGTTCCTCGGTTATCTTGCATATGGATTCGTCCTCTGGCGCCGGTTCCTTCCAGCCGAAAAGAGGTCCAATGGAGATGGTGATTGATAGAGCCCACAGAGCAATGAGTGCAAGCAATGCCCGTCGCTCCGTCATGATGGACGGGTACTGTAAAGGAAAGCTAACGCCAATATAGCGGTCCACCGAGATCACGCACAAGCTCATGATGGACGCCGTACAGCACAGGACGTCCATGGCCGCCCAGACATCACAAAAAGTCCGTCCGAAGACCCAACGACCCAGCATCTCAAAGACTGTGGAGAAGGGAAGAACCGTGGAGCTTAGCAGAAGGTCCGCAACCGCCAAGTTCACGATGAAGTAATGCGTAGCCGTGCGTAGATTACGGTGGCAAGCCACAGAGAGGATAACCAGGATGTTGCCCAGAATGCCAAAAACGATGAAGATCGCCAACACCGTTCCCAGAACGACAGCTTTCATGACGTTCAGCTCCGGGGCGAGAACTTGGCTGCAGTTGCTACAGTTCTCAGAGAATGACTCCGGGGTCATGTTGTCTTTGAGGGGAACCATCTGTTCAAGACTTTCAGGCATTTAATAATGGTCTTATTGTGAGCCACGTGGCATCTAGATCAGTTTGCACTTTAATATCGGACTCTCTCCAAAAACTACAGTACTACTGCATTGGCCGTGGTACAAGAAAATCAAAGCATTTCCAGTAGAGCTGTGAGGGAACGTGATGAAATTTAAGCTGTCTCATTTCTCATTTCTCAATGCCCTAGATGGGCTTTTAATGATTCGTGGAAAATCGCTGTGGGTAAAAAAACTAACATGGGGGAACTAAACATATGATGCTGAGGAGAACATCAGATTCTTTTGTCATAAAGTCATTAATTCGAAGGATGTTTTGACATCTTCATAACCATGTGCAGCTGCAACATCTTACAGAACAATGAAAATGGCACAAATGGCACTGTGCTTCCCAGGCATCAGGGTTGATGCATGAGCGATCTGTTTTAGATGTGCATCAAAACGCTCTGCAAACACCCAAGTCGCTTTTCACATTTATAAATCACTGTAAATGTGAAGAAAGGCTTCTCATCTTTTTTGCGCACATCTGCAATGGTTGGAAACAGTCCACATGGTTCTGACGGTCACTCGTAGATTCACACTGACAGTCTGGCTGGCGTTGGCTGGTGTCACAGAGGTTGCAGAGCGGAAAACAAGGACAAAGCTAAAAGCACTTTGGCATGTGCCGAGGAGATATTTTTAGCTGAAGAGCAGTTCTTGGTGAGTCACACAAATTTTAGGTGAACAGCTTCAATCAGAATAGATTTGGTCGTAAGCATCCATGCTGGTTTGGTTGGAACACTGCTGAACCCTGAAAAACAGAGAGAGAAAGTTTTATCAGTAAAGTGGATTCATTTATCAGACAGGAAACTTTTAAGCCATTACTCAAGCATTATAATGAAGTGTGCAATCATTTGGCATAAAATTATGGACCAGTTCCAGTGGATGATATATAGATTCATTAATTCATATTTCTCTGATAAAGGACCCGCAAATGGATTTCTCTCCATGAGAGATCTTCACCAAAACAAATGCTTTTATATATATGTTTCTCCCGAAATTATTCATGATGTCGAACACACGAAATCAAATTGGATCAAATAAAATGAATGGACGCTGTTTAATAGAACAGAGGATCAGCCCACGTTTTTCTAGGCAGTACAAGACAAATAACGTATATTGACAAAGCAGTCTAAATAGGGCATATTTAATTTTTTGAGTGGAATAAAAGATTATGCGGTCATAGCATTCACAATGCAAACTTCTCGTTTCAGCCCATCCAGATATTTTATTGAAACTAAACTGCAAAGATGGTTCAAAATGATGTGTTTAACAATGAGCTCATGAACACCCACATTTACATACTGTATTAACATCTGTTTAATATTGAGTGACTTGGCCCATCGTGAACAAGTGTGCATTAGTGCAATCATAATAAAGGTCATTTTTATACAGAAGTCTTAAAGTACCAAACAGCCTGAGAAAGACATGAAAAAAATAATATGCCAAGGTGCATATAGTGCTGCAATGATGACGCATTTTTGTAGGCAAACCCAGAAGTTTGCAATAGCATCAACCTGGTTCCCTTGACAAAAAGCCAATAGGATTTTTCCATTGACCTTTTGATAATAAGCTTTGAGACCAGGAAAGTGTATGATTCATCAAGGTAATCTTCACAAATGAACATCTTTTGAAGCCTGAAAACAATCACCAGAGGTAAAAAAAAGAAAAATGACACCATGGTTGCATGACTTCAACATCACTAACAACTTGTTCTATCAACATTTAAAATCTACAAGTTGGAAAGTTTTGAGTTAAAATAGTTTGCAGGAGCACACGTATAAACACAACAGGGCTGTGAAAATGTAAAAAGTGAGTTTCAGATTGTCTCTGAGCCACAGATGCAGAAAACAAGCTTTCACAGGGGTTTTAACAAGATTGTGCCCTGTGATACTCTGGCCAGTTCAGAGTGAACTGAAACAGCAACAGGGTTTTTTTTTTTGTACTTTACAGTTGAGGGAAAAAACCTGCGCCCACTGGGAAAAAACACAGGCTGCCTCAAAACCAGAGAACGTTTTTATGTTTGGCGTTTTCATGCTCTCGAATTCCCACTTTAATCAAGCCAATTCTTGCTGCTTGCCATAAAACACAGAAAAAGCTTAGTAAGTTAAGAAAACATATTTCACCTTCAAATATCTCATGATTTCAGGCAAATCCCTCAGCTGCACAACCAAATCCATTTTCTTTTATTTTTCTGTCTGTCGACAAAGATGTATTGCTTTGTTTTTTTGAGAGAGATTTCTGGCTTCCTGACCTTTAGAAATTAAAATCTTCTGTTCTGTTCTGTCATTCTTCTACCTTAACCAGTGTTTTGCCAAACTCATGAGCTGAATCAGACAGGAAAATTAATCTTTTTTGCTTTCTCGATTTATAATGATGACAGAACAAATTCAGCTGTGCAAAGCTGTGACAGTAGAGTCTGCACACATGCGGCAAACCACTGATCATAAACCGTGCACATGCTTCATTTTAAACTGAAAAAAAAACGGATCTTTTTCATTATATGCTATTATTTTTCCAGATTGACACTAATTACTTCTAATGAGATCGCCTACCATCCGTTTGTGACTCTATCAATTAACTTTGAGAGGAGAAATGCACACAAGCTTAACACTCCTACTCAGACGCTCGCGTTTCCGACATTAGTCAGAATATTGATCTGATTTCCAGCCGAATGAGGCACCGAGGTGACTCTCGCTGCTGCCTGGACACTACTGAGGTGTTGGGACACAAAAATAATCCTGCTGTTCTCGACTGTGAACTGCGTTTTAGAACTGCTGAAACACAAACGTGTGGATTAACACAGAGCATTGTTTTCTTTTGTATTCTGTTTGAAATTATCAAACTATTGCACTTTAAACAAACCTATTAAAACATTATCTTTCTTCTATAAGACATAAGGAATTTATCATTTATAAGCCACAACAAAGTACATTTATTCATTTGATTGGAAATTAATTAATCAATTTGAAAATGACCAGCATTAAAGTCTGTAACTGCATCTATATTTATATTGATACTTCTGTTCAAAAGTTTGGGCTCAGTAAGACTTTTATTCCTTTTATTCCAAATTTTTTCCAAAGTTTTATTCAGCAAAAATACATTCAACTGATCAAAGGTGAGAGTAAAGACATTTATAATTTCAATGCTGATTTTAATGCTGTTCTTTTGAACTTTTCATTCATCAAAGAATCCTGAAAAACAGTCGTTGAAAAACAATCAGTTTCCACAAAAATATGAAGCAACTGTTTTCAACATTGATAATAATCAGAAATGTTTCTTGAGCCACAAATGATCATATTAGAATGATTTCTAAAGGATCATGTGACACAGCTTTTTCAAAATTCAGCTTTGATCACAGGAATAAATTAGATTTTACAATACATTTAGTTAGAAAACAGCTATTTTAAATTGTAATAATATTTCACAATATTGCTGATTTTCCTGTATTCTTTATCAAACAAATGCAGCTTTGGCGAGCAGAAGAAACTACTTTCAAAAACATAAAAATATTTCCAACCCCAAACTTTTGAATGATGGTGTATACTACAAATGTCTTAAATCTTGGCTGTCAGATTTGTTTAAAATCATGGATTGTACTTCTGGTTTGTTCGTCATACTGGAAATGGAAGCTGTAGTCGAGCGCATTGTATTGTGGGATACAACATGCAAGTGCACTGTGGTCGTGTAATGCACATTTTGGCACATCGAGGTATTCTATGCCTACAGAAAAATCATATGCTAATGTAGGCATTAGGATCAGGATTGTTGTGCTCTGAAATGATTATTATTTTTCCCACCCTCCTGGACTATATCAGCAGAACTTGACTGTCAGAAAGCATTATTGCATTTTGATGAAAGACTATATAAAAAAAAAAAATGCATGGATGAATCACGCACAACTATGAATTCATGTTGCCTAAAAATATGTTTTTAACACAAATCCCCTTGCATTATCTCCGTTCCTCTTTGTGCATGCCAGCATTCATTTCCTCTGTTCCTCTGGATAAATGCAACTGCCTTATTATCCACACAGGCGAGAGAAACAGAATCCCTTCCTTTTTGCCAGACTCAGCGTGATAATAATAGTCCAAGGAATGAGATTGTGGAATGCATCGTTCATTCAACGGTCTCTCCGTCTCTGATCTCCCCATCTCAACATCAACCGGTGTCTGACATTTGGGCCTCACCGGAGTGTCGAGTGGAGCTCCACGCTGACAGGCCAGCTGTTCAGAGCCTCATCTGGACGGCTTTGAGCTGGCATGCAGCACTGCACACCAGCCCTCCTGCCTGCGCTACACCGTCCTCTCCTGAGCTGCTATCAGTTCACTTATACATATTAATGAGCATCGCTCAATCCCATTGACAGGACTCCTGGATTTAACCTATGAGGGACACAACTGAAGCACTTGTTGTTTTAGTCCGCCATGCAAACCGTAAATAAAACTGACAGCCAGATGATTCTCACTAACGTCAGTAAGAAACCTTCGCCAGACTGGCACCCATATGGTCGTGCGCAAGAATCGATTCGACAAAACAGCTCATCACCTCAGCATGGAAGAAATTCAGGTGTCTTGTGAGAGAGATATAAGAGAGACCAGCGAGTACTTAAACACATAATTCTTTAATGTAATCTCTCTCCATCTCAATTTATTTAGAAAGCACAGTAAAAATAACAATAGTTGACCGCTGTGCTGAACAAGATCAACTAAAAAAGGACAAATAAGCACAACAGAATAAAACCATGAAACACCATACAGGAGTAAACACAACACAAACACATGTAACTGATGCTTAGCCCAGCCCCGTTAGACTTATTGACAGGTTATTGATTCAACCCATGAAAAATTGGGTGTGTTGGTATAAATAATGTATTTAGGTTGATTCAGTGTGGCTAAATAATCTTTTTTTGATTTGATTTAATTTAGATGTTAGCATTTAGAGTATTAAGCATTTCTACCAGAAAGACTCGGGAGAATAATGCTGTTGCCAGTATCACGCTTAAAAATAAAGGTTCCAAAATAAGGGTCATTGAAGAACCATTTTGGTTCCCAAAAAACCTTTTAGTGAATCGTTCTAAAGAACCATTTTTTGAACATATTAATAATCTAAAGAACCTTTTTCCACTATAAATAAACTTCTATGAAACAAAATGGTTCTCTATGGAGTCAATGATGCAGATAAAGAACCATTACATTAAATTTAATAGAATGATTATTTATCTTACACAAACCTTTCTCAAAGTTAATAAAAAATTGACTTTTGGATTTTTGAACTGACACTAGGTGGAATGAGCGGCAAAATCGTCTCAAAAAATGGTTGTTTTTTTAAACGATTCACTAAAAGGTTTTTTGGGAACCAAAATGGTTCTTCTATGACCCCTATTTTGGAACCTTTATTTTTAAGAGTGTACATTTATTAACAGCTCAGCAAGCACAATATGATATAAAGTTCTTTGGCGTCCGTAGCTCGCATTCGGAGGGTACGGAATCTGCATATCCTGCCTGAAGACGAAGGCAGGGGCGCAGCCGACCCCCCGGGGATATGGGACGGGACCATCCTGGTGGTGGTGTTGGGGAGGATGGAGGAGAATAGAAGCGTCAGCATCTGCGAACTCAAACGTGTAAGTTTCGATCTTTTATACTACGAGTATTTAGAGCACGATTGGATAAGAGAAGGTAAACGGTGACGTAATGATTGAGTCTTCCCGGCAGAACTACGCTAAACCTACATTTCTTTTAGTCTGCAGAACACAAATTATATTTTGAAATAAAAAAAATGTATACTATACAATGTTTTATTAACAAAGTTCGTGAGGAGCACGTTCAGATAATTATAAGGTGTATATACATTCAGCAGTCTCACCTCAATCCATTGACAGTTTAAGCAGCATCCCTCCACCACCCCTTCTCCACTCTTCTAGTCCTAAGAAGTACGCATTAAACTTTACTCCCTAATTGTATGTAAGTGTGAACCCGTGAAATAGATTTTGTATTATATTTTAAAGGTTTAAATGGTTTTGTTCACTACTCAAACCTCACTGATTCAGTTATTTCAACATGATCAACAATCCAATCAACCAATCAGATTTGAGGGACAAGTTTATATCAAGTTTAAGCTGCTTTAGGTGCTTCTACATCAGTGTTATTTCACCTATCATTTCCCTCTGATTTTAGGGATAACTTATGTTAAGTTTAAGGGTAGGGATAGGGTTAAGACTAGACAGGAATGTAATTCCAGGATTAACCAAATTTGATCCTGCACATGCAAAATCATGGTGACCAATCTGACATATGACCGAATGGCATACATTTCAAGATATTTCTCACACAAATAAAGCATATGAATTCTTCAGAAGACATGGACTATAGCATGGAGATTGGGGTCATCGGCTCATTAGTAGAGACTCAAAGACCTGAAATGGGTGTGTCAGACAAAGCAGATCCTCCAAATGTGCAGTTTAGGTGAGGGGGACCAGGACAAGAGAACCACAAAAGAGTCTCTATCATTCATTAACAGATTGTGAAGAAATCGCTCCGACAGTCATCATGGAAACAGTCGATCCGTTGAGTTTCAGCTCCATGGTCCCTCCACGGCCAGTAGGCCACACTCACTCCAACTGAGATTAAATCACAATTATTGGTCTTCTTTGCCTAGTACTTATCACAGGCCTGCAGGGGCGTGCAATAACCGGAGCCGCAGCGCTCTCTCTGTAATCGCCAGTGCCACTGGTGAAATGAATGGATACGCTTGCCTGCTTTTACATAAAGAGATGCAAATATTTAGGCTTCACCACTGAAAGGTAATGCCAGTCGAAGCGTACTAATGTACAGGCTTCAAAAAGACAGAAGTGAGTTCCGTCACTGGCTCTGTGTTTATGTAGCATCAAAGCGCAAGGGTGAAGAGGGCACGCGGGCAGTGCCATATCTCTGCTCACTGACTGAGAGCTCAGGTCCACGGCTTACTAGAATATTCCTCTTCAGGAACATGTCATTCTTTCCTCTGTCATGAGCGAGAAATAGCAGAATTATTGAAATTGAAGGCAGTCTGAAATTTGGCTAATTATTTATTTATTTATTTTTTAATCAGATGCCTGATGAAGGTCGTGAGACTGAAACATTGCTAATAAAATGTTGATACTCATTAAATTGCAAGTATTGATAGTGTGCGGGAGTTCCTTGTTTTTTTTTTTATTTCTGACCTACCCATTTGGTATTTTTTCCCACACACCCATCACCTGCAGGTATGCGATGGTGATTGCCAATTGATTTTTTTTTTATGTCTTATAATGTGTGTGTGTGTGTGTGTGTGTGTGTGTGTGTGTGTGTGTGTGTGTGTGTGTGTGTGTGTGTGTGTGTTGTTTAAATATGGGCAGTCAATGTGAAATATAAAGCAGCCTTTATGACTGCATATTAATTAAGAGACATGGAATATTTGTACTTTTAGAAATGTATTGTTACACTGAAGTACCAAAATAAACCAGTAGAGTAAAAATGTGATTAAAAACAGAAAAAAAAAAACATTCCAGACAAAAAAAAATGAGCAGGACCTTAAAAATGATGGGAAATATTCATGTAAATCTTAACATCTTAAATGTAATCTTAAAATCATTTCTTATTATAAGAATTGTTTACAATTAATAAAATCAGAAACTCATTAGAACACAATGTAATTAGAATTTGTCTATTTAATTAAGCGTTAACCATCTGCTCCATGATTTGAGCAGTCACTGTTCTGCTTATAGTTGCAATTCTGACTAATAAATGAAAAACAACAGCATTCTTATGTTTATGTGTGTGTATCCTTCTTTTCAGAATATCCATACCACCATATAGTTCACATTTTCATATTCAACAGTTTGTTTTTGAGAAGACAGAGTCCAAAGAGAAATTCTGCTTTACAATTAAAAAAAAAAATTACCTCGGTCAATGCAAAACAACAAGATTATCCTTTTCATGCTGCCCGTCATGCATAAATCGTTCTGACAGCTGGAGAGGATGCAGAAATCTCTGGAACACAGCTGATCGATGCATTACATCAGTATGCACCAATACATCCGTTAAACATGCAAAACACACTCAATCCCTTATTTTACAGAGCGTAAACTGAAAGCGACAGCATATTTGTGAAGTTATCAGAAGCGACCTGTAGATTCACTCCAGCGCACATCTGCCTCCATCACACGAAGTTTGGGAACGGGAAAAGAACATTCCCACTGTGTGATGCATAACGATTGCCTGTTCAATACAGTCTAGCAGTTGTACGATTGAATGGACACTCACCTCCGCGGCGTGTCAGCGAACGCGAGGACTCGATCCGGAGGTGTTTGAGTAGATGGACGCGCATCGCGTCTCCGGTTCGTCGCTTCACTCTGTCCTGTCATCGTTGTGGAAACAGCTGCAGAGCTCAAGTTCAGCGAGTCAAGTGCAGTTCCGTGTTTCCACACGCATGTTTGAGCACAAGGGTCTTCGGGACATCAGTATTTCTCAGAGGAGGTGACAGTGAGTGAGTCATGGCGCCGCGCCGCCTCCTTTGCGCACAAACTTTGCTGCGCTCGTAGCTCGTGGATGTGGACGTGGCTATTGGCCAGCACTGGAATATCACCTCAAAGAAGAGTGAATCAGCTGCTGACGCGATTTATGGTTAAAATAGCCTCCGACGTAGAAGTGAAAATAGACATGAGAAGCGTGGTTATACCCAAAACTTGTTGGTTCAAACTCCATAAGGTTCATGAACTGTGTTCTTACTGATCCTAAACGCAGAACCTAATAACGAGTCATATTTCACTCCAACATAAAAAGAAAATTAATTCAAATTAATTGCAATAAAGTTAATGAGCACTTGGTGAGAAATGGGCTTTAATGTCATAGAAGTGCAACAAAATCATCATGATAATATAACCCAGACGTGTTTTTGTGAGAGTCGCCCATATACAGTATGTGAAAACTCGCCCTTCTGTTTTTCCAAACTGTTTCTTCTCTTGGACATAGAAGGACAAATTTTGTAGAGTGCCTGTCCATTAAATAGATGCTGATTTATTATACTGCCATACTCAAAAAACACTATAAACATATCAGAACTGGTCCAAATGACTGACTTGTTGTTCACTGATAATCAATTCCTCTACAGTAACTCTCAAGTGTGTGTGTGTGTGTGTGTGTGTGTGTGTGTGTGTGTGTGTGTGTGTGTGTGTGTGTGTGTGTGTGTGTGTGTGTGTGTGTGTGTGTGAGAGAGAGAGAGAGAGAGAGAGAGAATTTCAATGTTTCTTTATTATATATATATATATATAGGCTGTGTGTGTGTGTGTGTGTGTGTGTGTGTGCGTGCGTGCGTGCGTGCGTGCGTGCGTGTGTGTGTGTGTGTGTGTGTGTGTGTGTGTGTGTGTGTGTGTGTGTGTGTGCGTGTGCGTGCGTGCGTGTGTGTGTTAACTGTTCACTATTAAGAGGTTGTTGTAAGAGTTCAAACCATCTGTTTTAGAGGTGATGCATTAGTGTACTTATCTGTAAAAGTTTTCAATTCACAGTGTTGCTTTTCAATGCTTTTCGAACTTTACAAAACCCCAGCAAGCTAACTTTTATGCAACCATTTGACTGGCATTTAAACAATTGTACATACAAAGATTTCTACATTTAGAAATATCTGGATGAGGTGTCACTGTATTTAATGTGACTATTTCTAAAACCACCTACAAAGATTTATTGTATTGAATGTTGCCTTTTGGATCAATATTTCAAGGAAGGCATTCTAAAACTATAAATAATTGATGTCTGTTAAAACATTTAAATCTAAACCTTTGACTCTTAGGAGCATTCCTGGAACAAAGTGCTTGTGGTGGGATATGAATATGTGTATTTTTTGCATACCCATTTATAGCTAAAACTAATTTTCTACTTTGTCAAAAGAAACTGAAAAACTCGCTGTCACAATGCTATGATGCTATGTTGTACGGTTGCCATAGTGTGTTCTAGGTTCATGTTTACTGACCCGATTATGAAAAGGATGGTATTTTGGCTTCTAGATTTATAAAGTCCCTCCTATGGGACTTTTTGCCTATTTAATGTAAAAAATAAAATAAAAATCTAAATAGCAATAGTTATAGTAATACTTTCCTTAATAAACAATTCTAACAATAACAGAAATCAGCAGACGTAACCTACTGTATCAGTGTACAGGTATAATAATCACTTAGTGAAAAGATAAGTATATATATACAGGTCCTTCTCAAAAAAATGGCATATTGTGATAAAGTTCATTATTTTCCATAATGTAATGATAAAAATTAAACTTTCATATTTTTTAGATTCATTGCACACCAACTGAAATATTTCAGGTCTTTTGTTGTTTTAATACTGATGATTTTGGCATACAGCTCATGAAAACACAAAATTCCTGTCTCAAAAAATTAGCATATCATGAAAAGGTTCTCTAAACGAGCTATTAACCTAATCATCTGAATCAATTAATTAACTCGAAACACTTGCAAAAAATTCCTGAGGCTTTTAAAAACTCCCAGCATGTTTCATTCCTCAAAACCGCAATCATGGGTAAGACTGCCGACCTGACTGCTGTCCAGAAGGCCATCATTGACACCCTCAAGCAAGAGGGTAAGACACAGAAAGACATTTCTGAACAAATAGGCTGTTCCCAGAGTGCTGTATCAAGGCACCTCAGTGGGAAGTCTGTGGGAGGGAAAAAGTGTGGCAAAAAACGCTGCACAACGAGAAGAGGTGACCGGACCCTGAGGAAGATTGTGGAGAAGGACCGATTCCAGACCTTGGGGGACCTGCGGAAGCAGTGGATTGAGTCTGGAGTAGAAACATCCAGAGCCACCGTGCACAGGCGTGTGCAGGAAATGGGCTACAGGTGCCGCATTCCCCAGGTCAAGACACTTTTGAACCAGAAACAGCGGCAGAAGCGCATGACCTGGGCTACAGAGAAGCAGCACTGGACTGTTGCTCAGTGGTTGCATGTCATTCGGAAATCAAGGTGCCAGAGTCTGGAGGAAGACTGGAGAGAAGGAAATGCCAAAATGCCTGAAGTCCAGTGTCAAGTACCCACAGTCAGTGATGGTCTGGGGTGCCATGTCAGCTGCTGGTGTTGGTCCACTGTGTTTTATCAAAGGCAGGGTCAATGCAGCTAGCTATCAGGAGATTTTGGAGCACTTCATGCTTCCACCTGCTGAAAAGCTTTATGGAGATGAAGATTTCATTTTTCAGCACGACCTGGCACCTGATCACAGTGCCAAAACCACTGGTAAATGGTTTACTGACCATGGTATTACTGTGCTCAATTGGCCTGCCAACTCTCCTGACCTGAACCCCATAGAGAATCTGTGGGATATTGTGAAGAGAAAGTTGAGAGACGCAAGACCCAACACTCTGGATGAGCTTAAGGCCGCTATCGAAGCATCCTGGGCCTCCATAACACCTCAGCAGTGCCACAGGCTGATTGCCTCCATGACCAAGTATTGAGTGCATAACTGAACATAATTATTTGAAGGTTGACTTTTTTTGTATTAAAAACACTTCTTTTATTGTTCGGATGAAATATGCTAATTTTTTGAGACAGGAATTTTGTGTTTTCATGAGCTGTATGCCAAAATCATCAGTTTTAAAACAATAAAACACCTGAAATATTTCAGTTGGTGTGCAATGAATCTAAAATATATGAAAGTTTAATTTTTATCATTACATTATGGAAAATAATGAACTTTATCACAATATGCTAATTTTTTGAGAAGGACCTGTATATATTTATATATGCATGACCAGGCAGTCATTCAGAAATGTTCATCACTGTGAGAGAAAAGCAGTGGTTGTGTACCTGAGCCACACAGATGCTGATAACTGTCCACCCACTCAATCAGTCACTATAAACTTTAAAGCTCTGTTCTAAAAACAAGTGAGCTGTCTAAATCACAGGTGCGCTCCGGGCATGAAGGCTGTTCCGATTGCCATCTAAGTCTCATTCTGGACAAATTGTAAGGAAACACTGCACATCCTTCACCAAAAAGAAAAATGAAATCCATCCTACAGCTAGAATCAAGAGAATTTATTATAAATATATTTCAGTAAATACTAAAAAATGATTAATGTATAATAGACTAAAGTATTTTTATAAATTGATAGAACTTGTGTTACTTGGTGTTGCTGTCATGAGCCGTTGCTATGACAAACAGTGCATTTTGTTTTCCATTGGCTACATGAGAATTACAAAAAATAAAGACACTTTTTGTAAAAATTGGAACGTTCGTAACATGAAAATGAACCTCATTGGTTCTTGCAGAAGCTCAAACGTGCTGCGCAACACGTGAATGAACCTCATTGGTTCTCACAGAATCTCAAACATGCTGCGCAACACGTGAATGAACCTCATTGGTTCTCGCAGAAGCTCAGGCGTGATGCGTAACACGAGAATGAACTTCATTGGTTCTCGCAGAAGCTCAGGCGTGATGCGTAACACGAGAATGAACCTCATTGGTTATCGCAGAATCTCAAACGTGCTGCGTAACACGAGAATGATTCTCATTGGTTCTCGCAGAAGCTCAAACGTGATGCGTAACACGAGAATGACCCTCATTGGTTCTCGCAGAAGCTCAGGCGTGATGCGTAACACGAGAATGAACCTCATTGGTTCTCGCAGAAGCTCAAACGTGCTGCGTAACACGAGAATGAACCTCATTGGTTATCGCAGAAGCTCAGGCGTGATGCGTAACACGAGAATGAACCTCATTGGTTCTCGCAGAAGCTCAAACGTGCTGCGTAACACAAGAATGAACCTCATTGGTTATCGCAGAATCTCAAACGTGCTGCGTAACACGAGAATGAATCTCATTGGTTCTCGCAGAAGCTCAAACGTGATGCGTAACATGAGAATGAACCTCATTGGTTCTCGCAGAAGCTGAAACGTGCTGCGTAACACGAGAATGAACCTCATTGGTTCTCGCAGAAGCTGAAACGTGCTGCGTAACACGAGGATTAACCTCATTGGTTCTCGCACATCAAGTAAACATGCTTGAGCTTCCGTTTACCACAACTGATGTGTAAGTTGATGAATGTTTATATGTGAATAAAAGCCTAAATTCAATCTCATATAAAGTGATCGTGTCTCTTCAGAAAATTTGGACTAAACCGCACAATTTATATTATTTTTACAAACTCTTTATGAACATTTTGAAGTGTCAAAGTTGCGTAGCTGTAAATGGAGGGACAGAAAGCTCTCAGATTTTATTAAAAAGATCTCCATTTGTGTTACGAAGATGAGCGAAAGTCTTATGGATTTTGAACGACATGAGGGTGTGTAATTAATGACAGGTTTTTGGGTGAACTATCCCTTCAAGCTATACTTTACATAAAGTCTGCATAATGAGTTCAGTTTTGATAATGAGTAAAGCAATGTGACATTCCCTTTGACTTCAAGGCATCACAGTTGGTTTTGGAACCGACCTTCTATATGTGTTTTCTTTTTCTTCATATTATTTCACCTTCTTCCTTTATCACAGTCAATCCCGAGGGACCCGAGTCAGTCTTCCTAAAGCTCAGGCCAGGCTATGATTGGATTGACAGATTCGTGTTCAGGAGTCTATTGAGTTTGGCTTTTGCAGGGTTTGGTTCAAGGGTATATTTGTCTGTCTTTCTCTTTGTGATTCATCGACTGCCCTTGAGACGATTTACATTATATGATAGTGAATCTTTGAAGATGTGTAAACTAACTGAATGAGCGCAAACACTCTTGATCTCAGGTGACTTTTGCTCTGTTGTTGTTGAATCTTATCAGGGATCCACACATTTATTTGTTGTAGTTGAGCGCTTCACTCTCGGGTAAAGGAAGGGCATTTTTAAATGCGTCTTTCTAATAAATAGGCCACTAAAGGTGACTGGACTTATTCAAAAGCACTTTAGTAGACAGCTTCTATTTATCCAACTGAGCATCTCTCTTTTCTTCATGTCAAGTCGTTCCCACAGTCCGTTTCCCTACCCATCAATACGCACACACAAACCCATTCTCACTCCAGCCCTAATGTGCTATCACCATTTGTCTCGCAGTTTCATCTTAGAGGGAAACACAAACTAATCAAGTGGGTTCTACACATTATCATGCCCTCCAGCAGCGGTATTCCGGGATCTCTTTCTCTCTTTCTTGCGCTCGGTGTCTCTCATCCTCCTCTTTGTCTTTGTCTGCGCCCTCCTCTGCCTCAGGAAGCGCCGTCTTATCGCCACCTCCCAAATCAAAATCACCATGACAACTCTTAGGTTGTATTTATCTCCTAAATCACTGCTCAGGAATAGCTTTAGATATGAGAGAAGAGGGAGGGCGACATGCATCTTAAGAAAATGATTGCAGTCGGGGGCCCGCCGTACAATCGATGCCCCCACCCACACATCCCAATCCGCTTGGATATCCATCAAGGGTGGCGCGACTCATCCTGCAGCAGAGGAAAAGATGGCAAGAATGAAACGAATTCGACGTGGAGTGATTTGAATAAACAAATGTCACTGGTCTGGATTTCCAACATGAGGACCCGTATCATCAGCAAGTGTGGAAATAAGGTTTAGAATTGAGTTTGAAGAGATTGTTAAAGGAATAGTTCAGGCAAAAAATAAAAATCGTATAATCGTTGATTTCAGGTCGTTCCAGACAAATAAACGAATAAAAAAGTCCATCCACTAGCTTTGTGTAAAGAACAAATTATTTTTTTTAATTAAAAAGCTTTATTCATTCTGCTAAATTAGAAAGTAACTGTTTTATTTAGTAAATTGCCCAACAAAACACAGAATGCCCACCAAAAACTAAAAAGAAATTCTAATTAGTAAAGGAGGATCTGCAAATTAGATCAAAAAGTTTTTTTTTTTTTTTACCATAATATGCTGTGAACTAAATAACTGTGAAGAAATTTGTCACACCATATTGGGTAAGTTGTCACAAGCTCACAATAGGCACCTACTGTTTGAAATATGAAATGAAGTAAAAATGGCATAACATTTGTATCGAAAGGATTGGTTCAAACAAAAAGAAAAGTTTGGAAAGTCATCGGTAAATGAGAATTGTTCCTTTAAAATGTATCATAGGCTTATCAGCCATTAAACAAATATGTAAAAGAATGAATATGAAAAATATGTCATATAGAAACATTTTCAAAACATTGTTCTAATAAATATATTTGTTAAAAACTACAAACAAAAGGTCCAACTTGCAAAATTTTAAAGGAACATCTGCACATTACTAAATAAAAATTTTATGTTGCTATCATATGATTTCATATGGGTCAAATTGGCTACGTTTATTTTACATGTTACGAGTGATCATGTATTGTTTCTGTTTTTGGTGGGTTTTGCACGAGTTTAGTTCAGTTTCCTGTGTTCCGGTTAGTTATATGGCTTTTCATTGATTTGATTATCAGTTGCACCTGTTTGTCATTTCTTTTGTCTTTTGCTTGTGTTCAGTCATTCTTTGTTCGGTATTTGCAGTGTAAAGTTGGTTGTTCCGTTCATGTTTGTGGAAAATAGGGGTGGGACAAAATATGGATATGGCAATATATAATTGTCCTTCCCCGTGCGATACGATATTAATCGATACGCTGGTGCCAAATATCTATATTTTAATGAAAAAAATAAGGCGCTCTAAATGGATTTCCCTGCTCCCAGCGTCTGTACTTCATGGCTCCTCGAGGTGGCGCTCAACACATTATTGAGGGAAACGTGAGCATAAGTTAACTAGCCTAAGAATTCTTTTTTTTTATGGGATGGCGAACAGCAGTGTGAGTAAAATAATAGATACCCCGGCCACGTTTAAGTTCAAAGTCTGGACACACTTCTGCTTTTATTCCATTGATGGGCCAAACATGTTGTAACTAGACATCTTTGACGCTCTTCAACGAGGGCTTACAGATACACACGGGAGCGTTTGAAAGCATGCATCTATTCGTCTATTTAATTCACTAAAAATAATACGTTTAATTTACAGACTGAAAAAACTTTTTGTGCTGTTTTTTAATAAAGAGAGAAAACCTGCACTTTACCTTTTCACAAGCATTTTGTTTTCATAGTTAGACAGATATCGTGATGCATCATTATAGGACTGTCTAACAATATATACATTTTCGCAGAATTGCTGTATCATGATATTATCGGTTTCGTGAGCCGTATTGTGTATCGTGTCGTATCATGAGGTACCCTGTGATTGGAGAAAGTGTTCAAATAAAGTCTTAAAATAATATACTGCATGCGAATTGATTTTTTCATCAGCACTTCATCCAGCTGTGACAGTACTTTAGTGAGTCATTTTTTCAACCTTAGATTTTGCCGCATGGAAAAGAGCATTATGGGTATTCAAAATGTATCCTTTTGTGTTTCACGGCAGAAAGAAAGTTAAATGAATTTTGAACAGCGTGAGAGAATTTTTATTTTGGGGTTGAATTATTCCTCTACTGCATTGACATACTAAAGAAATAGTGGCATTTTCTCCAAAACATAGTGAAATATAGCATGGATCACTGGGATGAACCCCGATGGACCTTTAGTTTGCCTACAGTGTTGTAATGAAACTGAGTCCCAACTGTGACCTCCGCAGATTGAGGGCTGGTCTTTTGGCCGCGTCTTCACTTCGGAATTGCTTACTTTAAGAAGCCCTACAGAATACAATCATCTTGTGAAAAAATCAGCGAAATCCTCCCTGTTATTTTCATGTTCATTTACTTGGTGGAGAATGCAGCCAGAAAGGCAACATGTTGAGTGAGCATGTGCAAGAATATCCACTCCTGAGATGCTTGTCAGATGAGCAATTATCTGAGGTTGAAGTGTCTTCACGCAGAACCGGCAGAGGCAGAAACTTCAAAGGGTTCCGAGAGAAATGAAAATCAATTTCAGGGTCATTTGACTGTCAAAAGTTAATGAATGGAAAAGCATGCAAAGTCAAATGCTGCTGAGCAAATTAATGAATTCTCCTCTATCGTGGAGATGTTTCCTGTGGTGGACCTTCACATGCAGACAAAACATTCTGACTCCTTTTCTATGAGCCCTTTTCAACAGTCAATTGTCTGGATAAACATACATTTAACAATGTTTTGCAGCAAAACTGCTATCTCACATCAAATGCAAACCAGAATATATGATAAGAGTGAAGGCCGGAGTTAGCTGTCATATTAGTAAATTGGTATTGCCACACCATGGCCTGGTTTCAGATTCTTAGATTAAGACTTAAGAATTAGTTCAATTGGGACATGTAAGTAGCTTTTTTAAAACGTGTCTTAGAAAAAACATTACTCGTGTGCATCTTGAGACAAAACAATGGCATATTTTAATATATGTCAGTGCAAGTTGCTTTCAGTTAAAACAGCTCAAACATGCATTATAGTCTGGGACTGGACTTAAGCCTTTTCTGTGGAACAAGAACCTGCTGTTTGAAATATGAAATTGTGACGGATGTTGGGCCGCTTACAAAATACTACCTAAATTAAAAACAAGACACAATATATTTATATTTATAGGTATCTTTCACCCAAAATAAAATAAGGATATTAATTTAAATTGTATTAAAGGCTGTTTAATGGCTAATCACTCATTAAATTGTTTATGCAAAACAATTATGAACTCCAAAACATTTTATTAAACTGCAAAAATATTAAAGATAACCTACAAAAAATATGATTTTATTTTAAATAAATGCATTAAAACAACTTTAAACCAATACAAATTTTAACAACCCCCTCCCCCCAAAAAGTACATAACTTTTTATGACACTTAGAATGTTAAAGTTAAACTACAAAATATATATGTATAATGTGTATAGCATAGTTGATGTTGAAAGAAACCATCATACAAAACCACTGCTATGGAGAAAATAAAATATCTAATATTTTCCAGAAATATTGCCCTTGTGTTGACTTCTCTATGTGACAACTAGCCCCGGGCTCCCCTAATTTACTAATTGTTTCTAACAAAGTGATTTTGTTTAATCACTAGTTCATGGCTCAGAAGGCAACAGATCAGATTAAGTGTTACTATGTTTGAGAGATAGTCCTAGTTGAGTGAATTACAGCGTGCAATGTCCAGAAACGTTCTTTGTACCTCAGAGAGCCAATTATAGCTTTAATCGGCAGAACAGCACACAAACACACACCTTTGACCGATATCACTGTGTACATCCACAAAATACAGCTGTATTCCTCAAATGATCAATAAACCATTCTGGCAAACTTTGGACTCTGAATTGTCCAGAAGGGTTGGGGACTTTTCGATCTGCAAACTGCTTCCCTTTGGTCCGGTATTAAATTAGTTTTAATCGTGGTTCTGTGAAAATGTGCATGGGTGAACACTGCATGAGATGTTGCATAATACTATCCAATGCCTAGCACACATTGTAATGATCAACTCCAAAATGTTTTCACTTCTACCCTGTCCCAATCCACCAATGGGCAAGCAAACAGACAGTCCCGCCCCAAACTTTACCTTTAGTTCTACCAGAAAGACTCGGGTGAATAATACTGTAAAAATTAACCATTTATTAGCAGCTCGGCATGCAATATTATGATATTGTTCTTTGGTGTAGGCCCTGTCCGTAGCTCGCAATCCGGGGGTCCGGACTCTGTATTTCCTGCCTGAAGACGAAGGCAGGGGCGTAGCCGACCCCCTGTGAGGTACGGGAATGGGACCATCCTGGTGCTGTTGGGGAGGAAGGAGGAGAAGGACCATCTTGGTGATGGGGAGGGTGGAGGTGAATGAAAGCGTCAGCATCTGCGAACTCAGATAAGTGTAAGTACCCATACCACAAGTATTAGAACGCGTTTGGATAGATGAGAAGGTAATGAGTGACGTAACAGTTGAGTCTTTCGGGCAGAACTTATGCTAAAGCTTTCATT
This sequence comes from Meda fulgida, assembly GCA_030578275.1. Lineage (NCBI taxonomy): Eukaryota > Metazoa > Chordata > Actinopteri > Cypriniformes > Leuciscidae > Meda > Meda fulgida. The sequence continues at coordinate 30,789,852 of CM060623.1, forward strand.
TGTGGCAGAAGTCACCATGTCGGCCCTCTCAAACAAACAGATCAATGATTTGAAAGCATCACAGTCACCATTGACTTCGTCTCTGCTTGTTAAACTGGGATGGAAGAAAGTATTTTAACATTAAAAATACACATAGAAACTTAATTAAAAATGATGCAGTGAACCCAGTAAATGAGCGCAGCAGGAACATGAGGCAGTGTAACTGTGCTCTGAGAAATACTGTAGACGTGACCTGCAGGGCAGCGGCTTGAAGACAGAGGAAGAGATTTGGAGTTCAAAGTCACAGCTGTGTAAACGTATACACCACACACACAGAGAGAGAGAGAGAGAGAGAGATTGCAGCTATCAAAATGATGACAAAAGGTTTCTATTTTTTAACCCTAAAATAGCTTTGCATTGAAACATACACTATCCAGACAAAAAAAAGGAAGTCACTTTTTGGATTTAAATTGGCAAATGCTTAAGAGTATGACTGGATCATTATTGCAGTGATTATTATGTTTCTAGCATGTTATATGTTTGCCAACAGTTCTTCTAACCCTAATTAATGTGTGTGTAGCTTTTTATTTACATGTATGAAGACACATCATGGCCATATTCCCGGATGACAAAGTCAAGATTCATCAGACTCAGATTGTGAAGGAATTTTTGTTAGGAGAATGAAGAATCATTTTCACACATGAATCGGCTCCTCTGAGTCCTGATCTTAAATTCAGTGAAAGCCTCTGGGATGTGCTGGAGGAGACTTTACAGAGTGCTGGACTCTTGCATTGACAATACAACATCTTGAGCAAAAAATAATGCACCTCGTGATGGAATCAACATCTCAACATTTATTTCCAAAATATATAAAATTCCGCAATGTATATGTAATTCATTTATTTAAAGTAAATATATTATATTAATATTATGATATATATATATATATATATATATTAATCTTTAAAATAGAAAAATATTATTTAATAATAAATTAATATTATTACAAATATTATTATTCATATTTATTTATAAAAAAATCCTCACTTTATTTGTATATATGTTTTATATATTCTATATGTAATACAACTGTTTGAAGGAAATATATTACATATTATATTCATATTCATATATTAATACAAAATTTAAAAAATGATTATTATTATTTAATAATAAATACATAATCAGTGAATATTATTGTAAATATTATTGTTACTATTTAGACAATTGTTTGTTTATTTACTTATTTACTTAATTTTTTTCAATTGAGGACCTCCCCAACAGGAAGTCAGATTTAACTCTGGGGACACATCTGTCCAACTAAGCAAATACACATGCACACATTAAATCCAATAAATAGCAACACTCTTACAATTGTTTTGGCGAAATAAAGATACATCTATATAGAAATAACAACAGGCATTATAACTGTTTCTCTAGCTGTGGTGCTTTCATCATAAAATACAGATGCGTGATGTTGTTTCATTTAAGCATCAACTTTCTCCAAGATGTTTCTCTTAAAACTCCTAAAAAGAAAAGCAGACACTGAGTCAAATATGTGCATACAGTTAAAGTGCATATCTATATTCATTTGGTCTTTAAGGAGAAATGTTCAAGATCATTTTGAGACTGGTTACTGCCACTGGTCAGACTGGTATCTTGGCAAATCTAAGCATAATTTGAGACATTTACAACCTGCATCCCGATGTTGTCCACATGCACATTAAAAAGACACGTGTAAACGCATTTGTGATCAGAATGCTATCCATGTTATCTGGTATGGAGGTAGTCGAGGACTCATTTGTGATCGGATCTCAGTGTAATGCGTACAAACTGTGTGGTTTCAGCAATCCTATAAGATCATTACAAATCACACTAAGATATGGATCTAATAAACTTGGGTGTGCATGTATGTAGACTGTATGATGATGAATCTTTGGCTACGACGCAAGTTAGTATAGAATAATAAAATATCCTCAGCATGTGCTAGTAGTAAACGAATAGAGCAAGATGAATCGTACTTTGGCAATTGTGGTTTTTATGTGAGCTGATAAAAGAGGAGGAAGCGAAAGAGGAGAATATGGATGCAGTCATGGGCCTTTTCAGGGAAAAGAGGCCAACTTGGCATGCCGATTTTGCAAATGGAGCTTGAGGTAAGTTTGAAGTTTTAGCGCCATGTCGCGCTGTTTAATACGCCATTTCATGTTGCATTTTTATTGTCTAGTCTGTGAACATAGCAGGTCATAGCATCAAACACACTGTGAGATGATCATACTGAATTTCTGACACTGTTAAATATTGTGCTGGACACCGTTATCCACTTATTGACAGGTGAAAACGTGCCGTGTCCTGATTGGCTGATCGGATGTTAATGTCAAGTGTAAACAAAGCCACTGCTGATTTATCTTCTTAAAATAGACATGTGAAATTAGCAAGGTATTTTTTCTTGGGTGTTAAAGAGTGAATTTTTTTTTATGGGAATCTTTAATGAAGTATTTTTTAGCATGTGTGTGTCATATCAGAAGGTTTACATCTAACATCTCGCCTTCCAAACTGCCCCTTCATTTTCATTTTCTGTCTCATATTAAACCCTGGATGTCTCCCAGAGTTACAGTTAAGCCCCCTGTGGGAATGTGAGTGTGCGTCTATTTATGTTCATTTATTTATTTTACGTAAAATATCAAAGTACTCAGCCGGTCGACGTCTGCTGCTTTTAAACTGTGCTCTCCCTAATTACTTCAGATAAGTCCATCAGGCTAAATCAAATCAAAGAAGCCCATCAATTATGAAATACTTTACAAAAACAACAATCTGCCCTCCTGTACCTCTGAATCACTTTTATCAGCGAGACAAGATAGCACGCAACAACGCTGCCTCATTACAATGCCGTATGGCATCTCATGTGAAGACAATCTGTCATCCACCACAAAGCTGAAGAGGAAAATCAGGTTTTAAAACGTCCTTAACTGCGTCTTTTTCAACCTCTGGAGGAATTGCTCTCAGGTTACTTGCATTTGCTCTAACAACCAATTAAATTCATGAAATTGGTGTGGGATCCCTGCTGATGTGGGCCGTACATGCACTTAGATTACAGACTAAAAATAACACCACCACTCAAAACTATGACATCAATTACAGCAGAACACTTCGTTTTTACATTTAAATGTATATATTTTTTAATTAGTGAGTGCCGTTTGTCTGCGCAACTTGCTGCCGTGATATTGTAATGTTGTGGGTGGTTTCTAAGGTGTTGCTATGTGTTTGCTAACTAGCCCAAGTCTAATGAGCATACACATCCTCAAGTCCTGGTGATCTTTTGGTCTCGGGTTTGTCCTTTAATCTAAGTCAGGGGGATTTATAAGTCAGGTTTTATAGCCTCCAGATGAAAATCATAAGGGCTGGTTCACACAGAACACGTTTTTGCATGAAAAATATGCGGGCAGTGGAATAGGGGAAACAAATCAGCATATTAGAATGGTTTCTGAAGGATCATGTGAAACTGAAGATGTTGATGCTGAAAGATGCTGAAAATTCAGTTTTGATCACAGGAATAAATTAAATTTGACAAAATATTACAATGGAAAACCATTAAATTATAAAATTGTAATAATATTTCACAATATTACAGTTTTTACTGTATTTTTGATCAAATAAATGCATCCTTGATGACTTCTTTCAAACAAATCGGATTTTACAAATGTTTAGTCAGAATGAATAAAGTTCTTGATAGAGTTTAAGTTGTATTTAAGCCATAACATTTTTATAACGTTCCTGTCAATGATTTCTAATCGAGTTTAGCACTGTTGAACAGGAGAGTGTCTGCAGGGGGCGTTACATCGGTCCATGTGACAGGCTAATATTCTCAGACAGTCTCAGTGATCCAGTAGGTGGGACTCCGACAGTTTCCCTTCATCAGTTCAGCGTGCATCAATTATTCAACAACAGGAAGTTGTGGACCTGGAGATTAACTTTTTGCTGTTGTTTTTATTGCTTTTTACCCCACTTACCAAGAGCGCAGGACACATTCAGGTTATTATTGGGCAAACATATAGACATATAGACTCAAGCACACTCACACACACAGGCTGATGAGACTGACACAGTGTTTTACTGTCCTAATAAAGTATGATGGATGGATGGATGGATGATGGATGGATGGGTGGGTTGATGGATGGATGGATGGATGGATGGGTGGATGGATGGATGGATGGATGGATGGATGAATGGATTGATGGGTTGATGGATGGATGGATGGATGGATGGATGGATGGATCGATGGGTTGATGGATGGATGGATGGATGGATGGGTTGATGGATGGATGGATGGTTGGATGGATTGATGGGTTGGTTGATGGATGGATGGATGGATGGATGTATGGATGGATGGATGGGTTGATGGGTGGATGGATGGATTGATGGGTGTAGCAATGTTCAGGGAAGAAGGAGGCGGGAACCGACGAACCATCAAAATATAATTTATTTAAAATAAAACAGCTAACCAAAATACCACCAGCAGCCCCTCGCGGACGACTGCTGGCTACCGAAAATAAATATAACTGCCAGCAGCCCCTCGCGGACGACTGCTGGCTAAAGTAAAATACCAAAAACAAAACAACTAAAATACAGGCCTGTTCCTCTCTCGATCATCAACGTCGTCGCTCCTCCTTTATGCTTCCGCTCCTCCGTGAGAGATGCGAGACCGGTGTGCTTCTCAGGTGTTGCTCATTAGCAATCGCACCACCGGCCTCGCGCCGTTCTCTCACGTCCCTCGGCCGTCCTGTTCGCCACATACCCCCATCGCCCCTCACAGGCCGGGGGGTACCCACGAGCCTGTGCCTACTCCCCCCCCGGCGGCGGCGATCCCTGGGGAGTATGGACAGACAAACCGAGGGAAACGGAGACGGAAGCATGAGGAGCGACAGATCGAGAGAGGGGAGAGAGGAAAAAAAAATTGGTCCGGTTCCCACAACGCGCTGCCATCTGGTCCCCCACCAGCTAGGCGATCTCCTTCGCGGTGCCTGGCGGTGACGCTGGGTAGCCCTCGGTGGACGGCTCGACGCTCCTCCGCCGCCCGGTGGACGGCGACGGCTCCTCGGGTGCCTTGGGCAGACGGTAGGAGTCCCCCGCTCCCTGCTCCTCCCCTTCACTGGTGGACGGCAGCAGGCTCCGGCCCACGGCGAGCGGCGGCGACTCCTCCTCTCCCTCCCGGATGGCAGCCGCCCCTCCAATACCCAGGCGGCCGGCAGCGAGCTCGACCGTCCCACCGGCAACTCACTCCAGCGCCCCGCCTCGAGCGTCCGTGGCCGCGAGTCCCCCGCTCCCTGCTCCTCCCCTCGCTCGGCGGATGGCAGCAGGCTCCGGCCCACGGCGAGCGGCGGCGACTCGCGCACCATGCTCGATGGCACCGCGGATTCCCCACACCGGCGAAGACTCTCTGACAGCGCGTTCCTCCCTCTTCCCGGGTTTCGGCACCAGTGTAGCAATGTTCAGGGAAGAAGGAGGCGGGAACCGACGAACCATCAAAATATAATTTATTTAAAATAAAACAACTAACCAAAATACCACCAGCAGCCCCTCGCGGACGACTGCTGGCTACCGAAAATAAATATAACTGCCAGCAGCCCCTCGCGGACGACTGCTGGCTAAAGTAAAATACCAAAAACAAAACAACTAAAATACAGGCCTGTTCCTCTCTCGATCATCAACGTCGTCGCTCCTCCTTTATGCTTCCGCTCCTCCGTGAGAGATGCGAGACCGGTGTGCCTCACATGTGTTGCTCATTAGCAATCGCACCACCGGCCTCGCGCCGTTCTCTCACGTCCCTCGGCCGTCCTGTTCGCCACAATGGGTTTATGGATTGATGGGTTGATGGATGGATGGATGGATTGATGGGTTTATGGATTGATGGGTTGATGGATGGATGGATGGATGGATGGATGGATGGATTGATGGGTTGATGGATGGATGGATGGATGATGGATGGATGGATGGATGGATGGATGGATGGGTGGATTGATGGGTTGATGGATGGATGGATGGATGGATGGATTGATGGGTTGATGGGTTGATGGATTGATGGGTTGATGGATGGATGGATGGATGGATGGGTTGATGGGTTGATGGATGGATGGATGGATGGATGGATGGATGGATGGGTGGATGGATGGATGGTTGGATGGATGGATGGATGGATGGATGGATGGATGGATGGATGGATGGATGGATGGATGGATGGATGGTTGGATGGATGGATGGATTGATGGGTTGATGGATGGATGGGTGGATGGATGGATGGGTGGATTGATGGGTTGATGGATGGATGGATGGATGGGTGGGTTGATGGGTTGATGGATGGATGGGTGGGTGGATGGGTGCTTTACTTTCACTAACCTTTTACACTATTTTTGACTATTTCTCACTAGCCTTAATGTCTTTTAATTAACTTTTAGGGATTTTAAGGATGTAGTCCATTCACAAAGTTCATGCATTTGCTATCGGCATGTTCCTCAAACCAAAAGCAAACATAAAGTCACAAAATATGTTTTTCTTGACTATCTTTCTTTGCAATAAACAACACCTCCTTTATCATTATCTAATGCAATGATATTCTGACATTTCTTTGTGCGGTCCATGTGCCCAAATATGCCTCTGCATAATGCTTTTTAAACAATATTTACAGAGAGCTAGTCATCTTTCAATGCACGTATCTATGCAGATATTCTCTAAATTATGACACAAACTCTTTAAAATTAAATTACTGTTATATACAGTATATTGAATCGTGCCCTCACTTCTGCAGCCAAGAACCTGAGAAAATATAACATACACATTACAGAACAATGGCAAATATTCATTACTTGCTCTGAGTGCTGTTTTCATTTCCATTCGGCATGCAAATTAAATGGAGCAGACTGTGTGCAATTAGTTATGATAAGACTTTGTGTATATAAAGCAATAAAAGAAAACAACAATGAATATCATTATTTTTGCAGCCTGAAACATACACACAATAAAAAGCTGTCTAGGTGAATTGTCAAAAATCTGGTCAAGAACATGTAACAGTGTTATTTCAACTCACTCTACAGTATTGACTATTGATAACAGTATGGAGACATTATTTTAATGACATGTTAAATAGAAATACATAAAAAATATATAATATAGATTAATAGAACATTTCCACCCCTACATATAACTGCACAAAAAAATTCTCTAATGAAAGAAAAATAATTACATATTATTTAAATAGTGAAGTGTTTATAGACCATTGTTGTATTTGTTACCAATTTTTAAAAGGACTGTATGTAGAATTCAGAAACCCTTGTTATTAGTGACACCGGTGGCCGTTAAGTGAACTACAGCCAGCAACTTGTGCACACATTACATACAAGAGACTGAATGTCATATTACAGTAATGAGATTTTGGGTATTGAATATGTTTAATTGGCATGAAAATAATAATGAAGCATGATGAATATTATAGGCATAATATCATGATGAAAAAATCTAAACGAATGAATGAAAAAGTGTAATGTAATATCTTATTTTCTTCTTTTGAAAAATGCTTTGTGAGATTCACACCTCTCTCTTGTACCATTCATCACTTTGATTACTGATACATCTATCTAGCATCAATGATAGAAGCAAAAACTAGTAATATTTCACTTCAACTTTCACAGTGACCACCCAACAGCAGCATTCCCATGAGAAAAGTGTGTTTGGACCATGTGAACGTCACAGGAGCAGTGCTCATCATGAAGGTGACGCGAGCAGCAGAGAGGAATCATTTCCTCAACCCTGCGCTTTCAATCGACCCCTTAGATAATTAACCGATGTTTATCACAGGAACTGTAATCATGAGGGCTTAAAGCAGAACCACAGCTTTACTCTGAACTGAACTGCTATGATTTAATGTACAAATATTGCATATTCAAGCAATAAGGTACGAGAGGCCGGCAATATAATCATCACTAACACAATTAGAATGATTTCTGAAGGATCATGTGATTTCATGCAATAAATTCACATAGAAAACAGCTATTTTAAATTGTAATAATATTTAAATTTTTTCATTTTTTGTTGTTGTTATTTTTTTTTGGGGGGGGGGGGGGGTGGGGGGGGGGTACCACATCAGTACATCCTTGTTGAGCATAAGAGATAAAAAAAAATGTATTATTTCAAACTTTTGACAGGTAGTGTGTATATAAGGTAATATCTTGTCTGTCACTCTTGTGTTTTAGCATGACTGGAAGGCTGACCAATTAGCATCCAGAACCAAAAATAGCTGTTTTATAATTAGGTTGAATTACTCAAGTGCTTTGGATTCCCTTCCTAGCTTTGCCTGATCAATGTTAATTCAACACAACTCTGACTCCAAACGTCAAGCAGACACTCGCTGATCCGTTAAATGCTGTCAAGACAATAGACTTGAAAGAAAAGCCCAGACCACAGACAGCGCCCACAGTGAAAGATGTGATGGATCAGTGGTCCAGCGTCTGAATCGATATACCTCCAACACCCCTCCCAGACTTTAAATAAGACCACCATCCACAGCACAATCCATATATTGACTCCTGTTGTGAAACCTTTTTTTACCCGGGTGCAGTGGAGCGTTTCAGGGTGATGGTGGGGTGAAGCCAGCGGCCACATGCCGTAATTAATGCTGAGTGGGGCCATTACCAAACTCATTGCTGATGTTATGTGTTATGAAATGGTCTGTCTAAGAGGAGCTGTACATCTCTGTCCGGGAACCAATCCTCTTAATCCATCTAAAAGAGGACAAAACAAGAGGATGGAAGCTGTAAAATGTGTTGGATCAACCTTTATCCCTCACTGTCTAGACTTGTGGTTCTTTAATAGTTTTGTAAAATGTTGTGCAGAATTCAGTTTTAATGGTTTCATGTTCTTGGCAGCCAATAATTCAGCACAAAAGACACTGTGGTCACCAGTCGTATTATGAAAAGCAACATTGAATTCAATTCTGCTTCACTTGCAACAAGCATAAAATTCCTTCAATAGCATTTCTGCAAAAATGCAATCAAGTTTTATTGGATGCACAGCCTTTCACGTGCCTTGGTGTTGGTCTTTCAGCCTTTCAAAATATATATGAAACGGATTTTCTCTCCTACCTTTTACATGCATTTTGCTTTCATAACTATGCATGATTATAACGTTTGTTGCATTCTATTATTGTAAATGTATCATTATTTTTGATAAAATAATGAACAGACCTGCAAATTTGAGTGACTGTATATAGACCCCGAAATATGATCCTCCTCATGCGAGGGACCCTCATCCCCAATTCATACTGTGAAAAAGGTAAATGTGTCTAAATATTATTTGGAAAATATTAAGTTTAGTTACTCATCATGGAACTATACTATAAGAGATGTATTTATTTATGTTCATTTTTTTATAATTTATTTCTTGAAATTAGTTTATTTACTGTTTATTTATTTTTAATAATATTTATCAATATTTTTTATAATTGTATTTATTTTAATCAGTTTATTTATTAATTTTATTTTTAATATTATTAATTTATTTTTACACTTTTTTTCTCTAAACTTTCTCAGTGTTCTAGAAGACAGACAGAGGAAGATAAATAGACATAAAGAAATAGATCAGATAGAACAGTAACTGTTGCTAACAGTCTCCCAGCAAGAAACATGCAATGCCGCTGATTGCTTACATTCATGAGGGATTCAATTATTTCAAAATTGCTAATTAGTTGAGCTTGTTAGATGGAGGGCGGTCACTATTTTTATTTGGTTATTTACTACGGGCTATATACTTACAGTATTTCTTGAGATTACTGTATGGCTTTCAAACATGAGTCATTTCTCTGCTTTCTGCTCATTGTCACTTGTCAACCTTCAACACAGTTGAGCAAACATCCGGAAACAGGGGAAAAGAAGACGCATCTGCTGTTGCATCAGTTCTTTTGAGCCAGCCATCATTAAGTGATGATGAACTGTTTCTATAGTGATTTAACAGCATTCAGAGACATGTTTAAAGGCCTGCTCGTTTCTGTCTCTGAACATTTGTCACCTTACATGCTGGTTTCAAGATTTAACTTAAATTAACTTTCTTAGGATATGACACCTATAGGCCCACAACCTGTACCATTTTGTAAATATATATATAATAAATATATATATACATATTTACTGTATTTTGCAATATTAAGGTTTAATTGAAATAAATATAAAATATTTTTATTTGCAATATTTATGAAAATATGTGTCCTGGCTACTAGTTTCAAGAGTAAACTTAACATACTTCTGAAGTTTCTTTCTAGAAGAAAGAACCTAGGCCGAAATCCTGTGCCTTTTGGTATAAATACATAACCATACGTTTTTTTTTCCTGACATTTTGAACAAATTCAAATGAGTAATTGCAAGCGTTTGCATTGCATTACTTTTACGTCTCATACACTTATAAGACCTTTTTATCTTTTACCAAGATCTGATTTTAACATTAATCACCAAATTCTTCATGTAAATAATGTATTATTTATATTTTATAAAACTCACTTACCAAAGACAGGTGTGGTATAATCAATATGATAGAGCTCCCTCTTGTGGTTTTGTCTTGTGAACGTATTCATAGCGCATGCGTAGTTTGAACCCGGAAAACACCAGTAGAGGGCGCATGCGTGTTTTTTACTTCCGGAAGCGTTAGGTTTATAAACAGAATTTCATGTGCGACTGTCACAAACTGGCATTAATGACGTTTTTAATAAACATCAGCTTAAAATGATTTTGAAAACGGAAATATAAAGATTTCTTGTCACTCGTACAAGAGAAATCGTCATTAGACGAGTCTATTCTATTCTGAGGCTGCAATATCAAGTCGAAGGTAATTTAGCACGCAAGTTAAACATGATTATGTTGATAAGTTGACATGTAATATCGCTGTATTTCTTCTACATATTACCATTAAACACGTTCGAACTGATTTAATAGTTTAGTAGTAGATAACAGCTTATGCCTTGATTGTGTTTTTTTTTCGTGTGTGTTCATTAACGTTATGTATTAAATATGTTTTTGAAGATGCCAGCTCGAAACACGATCAACAATGGAGTCAGATACTCTAAACTAGCGAGTGATGATGACGGATACATTGATCTCCAGGTGAGAGAGAGAGAGAAAGGCTTTTAATGCATTTAAATGCATAGATCAGTGTTGCTCACTTTAATATTACATATCTATCTATATACTACATAGACGCCTATTTATTAATGTGGATGCGTTTCTGTCTGTCAGTCTATATGTACAGTAGTTACCAGTCAAAAGTTTAGAAACTTTACTATTTTTCATGTTTTTGAAAGTCTCTTATGCTCGTCAAAAAATACAGAAAAAAATATAAAGTTGTGCAATATCATTACAATTTAAAATAAAGGTTTTCTATTTTAATATACTTTTGTTATTATTATTATTATTATTATTATTTATCAAAGCTGAATTTTCAGCATCATTACTCCAGTCTTCAGTGTCACATGATCTTTCAGAAATCATTCTAATATGAGGATTATTATCAATGTTGGAAACAGTTGTGCTGCTTAATATTTTTTTGGAACCTGTGATACTTTTGTCAGTATTTTTTGATGAGTAAAAGGTTAAAAAGAACAAAATGGATTCAAAATATAAATATTTTCTATTAATATAAATCTTTAATTATATTTTTGTTATCACTTTTTATCAATTTAAACACATCCTTGTTGAAAAGTTTTTTTGTTTTTATTAAAAAAATGACTGACCCCAATCTTTTGAACGGTAGTGTATATTGTTACAAAATATTTTTATTTTGAATAAATGCTGTTCTTTTTTAAGTTCTTATTCATCAAAGAATCCTGTAAAAAGTATCACAGGTTATTAAAAAAATATGAAACAGCACATCTGTTTCCAACATTGATAATAAATCATCATATTATAATGATTTCTGAAGAATCATGTGACACTGAAAACTGGAGTAATGATGCTTAAAATTCAGCTTTGATCACAAGAAGAAATTACATTTCAATGTATATTAAAATAGAAAACAGTTATTTTAAATTGAAATAATATTTCACAATATTACATTTTTTTCTGTATTTTTTTATCAAATAAATGCAGCCCTGATTACCATAAGAGACTTCTTTCAAAAACATTAAAAATAGTAATGTTTTTAAGCTTTTTATATATCTGTGCATTTATGTACAGGTATTTATCACATACTATTATATGTATACATTTAAATATTTATCACACATAAATAATAATATAATATTATTTTAATAAATGATACATACTGTATATCACACAAATCAATGAAGAAATTCGGCTTTTATTGCAATGCACAGTAGTTAAAATTCTGAAAATTCTGCACGAGTGCATCGTAATATTGAGAAATAATCTGTCTTTTGTCAGTTTAAGAAGAGTCCACCTAAAGTCCCCTATAAAGCGATCGCCCTGGCAACCGTTCTCTTCCTCATCGGCTCCATACTGATCACCATCGGATCCCTCCTGTTAGCAGGATACTTCGAAGTTGATGATGTGAGTATCGCAGCACATTATTATAGCTCTGCCTTTACAGATTGCTCCATTATTAGCTTCTCATTCAGAATCAGATAGAAAAGTTCTTCATGCATTTGTTAGTGTGCATTAATTCATTTGATTTCATAGGGCTGTTGTTTTATGTTTTTTATTTTCACAATCCTACTAGCCTCAGGAGCATTTGCAGCGTGAACGCATTTCTCACGTGTAAAGCCAGGTTTTCTGCATTGTGTCACACTATCGTCTGTGCTTCATCGAAACACCACTGGGTTCCCGCAGTCTAATCGTGTTTTCCAGGCAGCTGTTATTTATATACCATTATAGTATTTATTCATATGTTAACAAACATATAATGCATTTTAACTTTGCTTGCAGTTATTTATGGAAAGGTACATTAGATTATAACGTACATTATGAATAGCTTTATTATGCATTATGCACAAAGACTTTAAGTGTTACCTTAATGTTTATTTCAGTTAATTAGAAAGCAACATTTCTATTTTCATGTACGTTTTTCATTGAATATATATATATATATATATATGTCAATAGCTGTTTTTCTGAGGACTTTAAAGTCTGTCATATGCTGATCAATATATAGTGCAAAGGGTACAAATTCTCATTTTTTTGTCAAATATATATATATGTGTGTGTGTGTGTTCAAGTGACCCTTTAAATGTGGCCCAAAAAAAGTATTTTGTATTTTAATGCATGATTTATTCATTTTACTCGATTATTTAGAGTGCACAATTATAACGAATGGCAAGTATATCTTTTTTAGCTTAATTTCCATCAAATTAATTCAATTACTGAAAATGATTTTTGATAGTTGTAGTTAACAATAACAGCTCTGTAGGCCTGGAAATATCATGGACATTTCCAAAGTGAATATACAATTAGCTTTTTCTGCTCTTGCTTCATTTAAAAATGTGTTCAAAAGCCGTAGCAAATTTTCTTGAATTGTTCTCTTCAAAATTGTTCTTAATACAAAACAAATGATTTGAAATGATTTGAAAAGACTCAAAATGTGAGAACTGAAAGAAAAGTGAGAAGGACATTCTCAGTGATTCAGCGGCTGAATGCGTGAGCATATGTTAAATGCGTAGTTTAGCACATGCAGAGTGTGTTATTGAGTGGCAGACTGCTGAGATTACACAGCACCTGATGTGGAGGTTAAGCCTCCAGTTTTAGCAGCGCCGCTCTTAAGAAGCCCGTCCGTCTGTGGCCTGTCCTATTTCTTCAGTTAGTTCAGCTAATGCAGACACACTTTAGATTCACATTTTCATTCAGTCTAACAGGATTTATTATTTTCCTACTACTCTGCTGTAGAATGTGCCTCAAATAACTAAATGTGACCTGGATCTGCGTTTTGGATGACAATGTGACAACAACAAAAATTATATTGAATATGACCTTTTTAAATTCTGATCTAAGTCACATATTTGGAAATAACTCTGATTTTAATAGTGACATTTTAGAACGGTTGGACCAGTCCGGTTAGAATCCATCCATCCCAGACTTTAAAGTCCTCAGACCATCAGTTTTGGACAATTAAATATGACCTTTTTAAATTCTGATCTATGCCACATTGATATTTTGAAATAACCCTGATGTGGATCTGATTTTTGTAGAGATGGTTTAGAACGGTTTGAACAGTCAGATTGAAATTTCTGTGATTTCTTTCTTTTTTTTAAACTTTCCATTCATCGTAATTGTGCACTATAAAGTATCTATTAAAATTAATAAATTGATGCATTAAAATACAAAATACTCTGAATAGGGGCACCTTTTCCCACCATAAAAGGGAAATGTCCCTTTTATATATATTATAATATATATTTGAGCATCAAATGAGAATTTGTACCCAGTAGATGACAGACCACCTATTGAAAATGACCTTTTAAAAAATTCTGATCTGGGCCACTTTCATATTTGGGAATAACTGATACGCATTTAATTTTGACTATTTTAGATCGGTTGGAATTAGTGTGATTTTTTTTTTTAACTTCACATTCACATTTAACTTCAGATTCTTGAGAATCTATTAAAATGAATAAAGTGATGCATTAAAATTCTCTGAAATAGGCCACATTCACTTGAACAAAAAATAGTATTTGAGCAGAATGAGAATGAAAAATTGCACTAGATTGATCCACAGATGACAGGCTTTGAGGTCTTCAGATATTTTTGACAGTTATTGCACTTGTTTGACCTGTTGAACACTTCAACTCAACTTCCCTGTCTGTCTGTCACTCACAGCACCGGGATCGCACCATCCCTGTCCTGATTATTGGGATCCTGGTCTTTCTTCCTGGGTTTTACCACCTGCGCATCGCCTATTACGCCTCCAAGGGTTACCGCGGTTATTCCTACGATGACATCCCTGACTTTGATGACTGAGCGTCTGGGACGTCCTGTCAGCCTGCTGATGTGACAGAGACTTGAACCTCGTCTTCCTGCCGCTGATGTCCACCACGTCACGATGACTGACAGGCTCTTTTTTCCCTTTTTTTTTTTTTTTTTTCTCTGCATAGACTGAGAAGTTGGTTTGAATTCATGAACTAGTATGTTTCGTGTGAGGAAACTAATTTCATCGTGGATTTTCTGCCATTTTTTTGTAATGAAAACAGGTCACAGTTCAGTTGTTAAATCAGTCTGCTGTTGTGAGTTACAGGTCTTTGGAACAAGTAAAGCCTGAGGCAAGAAAACCTACTCGAAACATGCTGTTTCAGATGAAGACTTCAGATGCACAAATGCATCTTCTTTTAAATGAGCATTTTTATCAGGCTCAGTAATTTCACTTTAATGGCAATGAAAAGGTTGTTAGTCAGATATTAAAATGCCTTGTTTTCAAAAATGTCACTGATAAGAGTAAAATTAAAAAAATAAAATGGTAATTTAAAAGAAAACGGTCAGACACATATTTTAGTTTTCAGCGAAGTCTAGGGCTGAATCTGTCAAAATCTGCTCTTTCTTAACGCATTAACCAACTTAATATCACCATTTCAAACTGTCCTTGAAATGAAAAAAGCAAAAGGGTTTCATTTTTAAAATAAATAATGAAGTATATATCATGTGAAGAAGGCATCATTGCAAACTTTCCATGTTTATGTTTGATGTCATGCCACTGGATTTAACTTATTTTAATTTATGTGATTGTATTGCTTTTACAGAGAATGCTTTATGATTAAATGATTTGTTTTAAACTGATGTCTGATTGTTTTCGTGTATGCACAGTTTTTGAAAACCTCTGAATTGGACTGTCAGTTTTTCAGTAAAGAAAGTGATAATAAAATAAATAAACTAATAAAAATAATAATAAAATAAATAATAATAAATAATTAAAATAAAAAGCTGTTGTTGGTGGTTACCTTGCGCCCCCGTGTGGGTCATAAATGAACTTGTGGTCAAAATAACAGCATTGAAATTCTTTTGTTTGGGAAGAAAAAAATAAGACCAGCAAACAGTATGCTGTATCAAAAGCGTAAGATAATACATATCTTTTCTAATCTGAATAGTATGTTGGATACATAATGTTGAAAAACTCAGTTTTACATTTATTGAGTATGAAGTGAATGAAATGATCCACCAAAAAAAAAAAATCTAAAATATTTATAAACCGCAGATAAAAATAATACAACCAAATAGCTTGTCTAAAATGTAACATTAGGCTATGTTATCTTTTGTTTTTAAATCCCCAAATGTTACCGCACAATCCCACATTTGTGTTCTCAATGATCCATCAACAGAAATTTAATTAATTTAAAAGAAAGTTTATGTACCCTGATTCTTGATTTAAACAAAACTGCAAATTTGCACTTGTTTTAAGCCTATTACAAAATTTGCCAAGGTACACTGCTCTCGTGTGTTTTCCAATACTTCCATAAGTAAAAAGTGTCTTTTTAAAACAGAAACCTAAACTTCCGATAAAGATCGATATATAGAGAGAGAGAGAAACAGCGAGAGAGAGAGAGTGTGTGTGTGTGTGTGTGTGTGTGTGAGAGAGAGAGAGAGAGAGAGAGAGTGTGAGTGTGTGTGTGTGTGTGTGTGAGAGAGAGAGAGAGAGAGAGAGAGAGAGAGTGTGTGTGTGTGTGTGTGTGTGAGAGAGAGAGAGAGAGAGAGAGTGTGTGTGTGTGTGTGTGTGTGTGAGAGAGAGAGAGAGAGAGAGAGAGAGAGTGTGTGTGTGTGTGAGAGAGAGAGAGAGAGTGTGTGTGTGTGTGTGTGAGAGAGAGAGAGAGAGAGAGAGAGAGAGAGAGAGAGAGAGAGTGTGTGTGTGTGTGTGTGTGTGTGTGAGAGAGAGAGAGAGAGAGAGAGAGAGAGAGAGAGAGAGTGTGTGTGTGTGTGTGTGTGTGTGTGAGAGAGAGAGAGAGAGAGAGAGAGAGTGTGTGTGTGTGAGAGAGAGATTTTTTTTGATTTTTACAATCAATTTATTAAAATATTTGTTAACATTTATACAACTTTACACACACCTTAAAAATTAAAAAAAAAAAAAAAAAAAAAAAAAAAAAAAAAAAAAAAAAAAAATATATATATATTACTTTAACTCTATTACAAAAACAATTTCTTCATCATCAACTGAACACAGAGCATGATTACAACACCACTGCATTTCAAAAACTTTTATCGTGCTCATCAATTTATGAAAGTTAAAATCAATAAGAATTCTTGATTTTACCATATTTTTAAAAACTAAAACAACATCTTGTCCTGGCTTCTCTTCTATCTTATTTCTCCTAGTGATATAGACAGCAAATTTTGCTTGTCCCACAATAAAATTAATGACATGACATTTGCACTTTTGTTTTGAACTGTAAAAGAAACCCAAAATATAATCTTGCTTTGAAAAACAAATATTAAAAGTATCTAAAAACACACTTAAGTCAAAAAGAGGGTTAAGTCGATTACAGTCCATAAAACAATGAAAAATGGTCTCTCGTTCGAGACAAAAAGGACATTTGTCACTTACAGTGGGGTTTAAAATAGACACAAAGGCATTTACAGCAATAGCTCCATGTAAAATCCTCCATTGCAAATCACCAAGTTTCTTTTTTAATGGTGGTTTGTAAAGTGCTCGCCAAACAGGTTTAGTTTCAGAATTTATTCCTAATTTTTCTCTCCATACTGTATCTGTTTTGATACTTAAAAAACGTTGATGGATAACTTTCACAATGCATTTATACAACATTTTCCCTTCTACTGTACAAAAATCAATATACTCATTAACTCCACCTTCTAACAAAGGGCTATTAAGACAAGACTCCTCTATAACTGTGCAAATTTCAAGATCTGGAAAAAGATCTTTACTATCAGGGATTAAAGTCCCTGCACCAAACTCTTCTAAAAGTGTCTTCTCTTCAACAGTTAAAATTGTAGTTATTTTGTCAAGAAACTTCTTTGCAAAACGTACTGATCTAACTCCTAAAAGGAGAGCAACTTTTTCGGCTCTCAGTAAATTATAACCTGATTCATTTATGATGTTTTTTAGCTTAAAGAGCTTTTTATGACATAATATTTCTGTTAGACCAGGAAAAACTTCTGAAGTATCAAACCTAGCCCCAAATACAACTGGTTCTTCCAACAACCAATAAAGAGAAGTTGCTGGTTCCATCCACCGATGTTTAAAGAAACCCCACACTTTGAACAAGTTTTGATAAAAAGGAGGAATTCCAGTAAAAGTCAATCTTTTATGATCCATTAAAAACAATGTTAAATCTATTTCCATATTTCCCACTCTTCTCAAGATGCTTAAAGCCAAAGGTCTCCACGCAAGTGAATACGGTCCCATCAAAAGTTTCTGTATGTATTGGAGACGGTAAGTGGCTCTTCTGCTTGCGAGGTTAACCAGACCTTGACCTCCTTCTTCTTTGGGCAAGAACAGAATGCTTTGAGGAGTCCAGTGATACTTGTCCCAAAAAAAGTTTACCAGTTCTCTTTGAATATTTACAAGCAGTCCATTTGGAGGGTCGACACAAGCAAGTTTATGCCATAATGAAGATGCCACAAGATTATTAATTATAAGAATACGTCCTCTGTAAGATATCTGAGGGAGCAACCATTTCCATTTTTCCAATCGACCTTTTATTTTCTCAATTAAACCTTCCCAATTTTTTTTAATGAAGTTTTCATTCCCTAGATAGACACCAAGGTATTTTAAACCTCCTCTTTTCCAAATTAAACCTCCAGGTAAAGCGGGAAGATCTCCACTCCAATTTCCTACTAGTAAAGCCTCACTTTTCTTCCAGTTGACTTTAGCAGAGGAAACACATTTAAAATCATTAACTATTTTTTCTAACTTAATAACATCTTCATTTTCGCTTACAAAAACAATAACATCATCAGCATAGGCGGAAAGATGTAAAGAGTTATTACAACCAGGGAAAATCAGACCTTTTAAATGAGCTCGTAACTTTTGAAGTAAGGGTTCGATGGCAAGTGAATACAACATACCAGACATGGCACATCCCTGGCGAACCCCCCTCTCAACTGTGAACGGAGCACACAAACCACCATTAACCTTAAGAACACTCTCAATGTTACAGTACATAGCCCTAATCATGGATATAAAAGAATGGCTAAAACCAAAAGCCTCTAAAGTGTTCCACAAAAACAAATGTTCAACTCTGTCGAAAGCTTTCTCTTGATCGAGAGAAATCAGCCCAGAGTTAATTCCCAGGAGTTTAGAAGCATCTAAAACGTCTCGAATTAAAGCAATATTATCAAAAATAGACCTGTTGGGAATACAATAAGACTGGTCAGAATGTATCAATTGTCTTAAAACTTTACTAAGTCTTATAGCCAAACTTTTAGATAAAATTTTGTACTCTGAACATAAGAGTGAGACAGGGCGCCAATTGCCAATACACTGAAGATCCCCTTTCTTAGGTAACAGTGTAATGACTGCTCTTCTGCAGCTCAGTGGCAATACTCCTCTTTCCAGACTGTCATTAAGAACTGTCAGCAGATCTTCTCCTATGACGGGCCATAGAGTCTTATAAAACTCAACAGGTAACCCGTCAATTCCTGGAGATTTACCGTTTTCCATGCTCATCATGGCAGAATATAGCTCTTGTACAGACAAAGTCTGTTGTAGTTCATTGTTGGACTCTTCGTCCACCTTTGGCAGTCCTTCAAGGAAAAGATCAGCATCTGCACCCCATTCCCTCAGTTCAGATTTATAGAGGTCTGAAAAAAACTCTACCGCACGGTTACGTATGTCAGCAGGTTCTGTTAGTTCTTGTCCTGTAGCTGAGCGTAGAGTATGGATCATTTTACTTTGACCTTTTTTCATTTCTAAATTAAAAAAGAATTTTGAGGGAGCGTCCATTTGTGTCACAGTTTGAAATCGTGAACGGACTAAAGCTCCCTGTGCTTTAACTCCCAACAGATCTATCAAAACTGCTTTTTTTTCCTTCAAGTCATCAATAAGCTTTTTATTTTTCTTAGATGCTACTAAGTCCTGCAAAACAATAATTTCCGTTTCTAATGTCTTCATTGACTGGGCTATGTCTCGAGTAACATTCACAGTGTACTTTTGACAAAAATCTCTAATAAGAATTTTTCCACAGTCCCACCATTGCAGTAAAGAAGTATAAAAACGTTTTTGCTGCTTAAAAGTTTCCCAAAAAAAAAGGAAATTATCTAAAAAAAGTTGATCATTTAACAAAGAAGTATTAAAGATCCAGTAAGCACTCCTATACTTCACAGACTTCATTAAAACACTGCACAGAACTAAACTGTGATCAGAAAAACCCACTGGA